>CM053580.1:122843674-122861297 GCA_028627135.1 Pseudochirops cupreus | reverse complement strand
AATGTGAAAGTATTTGCAGATCCTATACATGACTGCACGCCACCATGGGGGGGGGGAGGAAAGGAGGGGAGAAAATCCGAAACTCAAATGATTGTGGAACTGAATCTTGTAAATTAAAAGTAAATGAGTAAATAAAAAAAATTTTAAAAAAAATTCCCCTTCCCTTAGTAGCTGGGGAGAAAGAGGATATCATCCAGACCCTAATCCCAGACACTGCTGATAGGCAAGTTCCTTACTGTGGCAGAGGAGCTATGGCAATCAAGTATCAAGAAGGTGATGTTGAGCTTCAGTAGGTAGACAATCCTGCCCTGACATCAGTTTATATTTAAGACATGTTTTAGTTTCTGTGCAGCCTGTGCTAACAATAATTTAATGGTGCAGAGGTTATACACTATCCTTGGTGGACCAAAACAATAATAATCCACAAATAAAAACAATCTGCCAATAATGATAGTGTGAAAATCAGATCCAGCTGAAAAAAATTAATAAATCAGAGGAAATAGTACCCAATCCATATATAGTATGCCACCATTATGGGATTTCTTATATTTGTAGGTTTTGTAGGGATTAGTAATGGGTAGGGAAAGGTAGCAAGGAGAGATGGGAATTGAAAACAATATTTTACAGTTTCCAACAAATTCACAAAGTCCAGTTACAGCACACACTAAATAAACAAGATATGGTATAAACTATATGCTTGTTTTAAATGTAATGTGGAAAAAAGAGGTCCTACAACTATAAAAAATGCTTATCAGTCACACAAAGTCCCTTCCAGTGCCCTAGCTGAACTAGAGATTAGAAAAGGCGTCACCGACAAAGCAGACATGAATATTTCCAATAAGAAAAGCTTATAAGCAGTGATATGAATGAAGCTTACTTTAATTTAGTGGTTACTTTTCTACACATTCTTATTTCACTTCATTTTATTTATAAAAGAATTTCACTGTAAACCCTCATGGGTATATATCTTAGTTATCAGAGGCAGCAACTGGTATGAGGAAGAGGCATTAAACTTGAAGTCAGAGTCTTCTAGGTCCCAATTCTACATTTTTTTGACCCCTTCACAATCTTTCTGAGTTCATTTCCTCAACTGTCAAATGGGTATAATACTGATAGTATCTATTTTACAGTATTGTTTTAAGGATGAACAAAATTAAGTGCTACATAAACCTTAAAAGTCATTATATAACTATTATGATGCAAATAAAGGGATTCCTGAAAAGTTGTGGGTAATCTAACTTCCTATAAAATGGATTCATTTCCCTAGGTGACTTAAGATTTAATTTATGTTTGTTTTTAGAAGTTGAAAATAGTTTTTAACACTTTCTAATTCATTACCTAAGAAGTCAGATAAAAAATTTAATGAACAGGGGGTGGGTAGGTGGCACAGTGAATAGAGCACTAGCTCTGGAGTCAGGAAGACCTTAGTTCAAGACTGGCCACAGACACTTAACACTAACTAGCCCTGTGACCTTGGGAAAGTTATTTAACTCCAACTGCCCTTCCCCCCCTCCAAAAAGCAAAGATAAAAATCCCAAAAACCCAACTCTCTGAATTCTAATATAATTCTAACAACTTTATTTATAATTATGTCTAAAATACAAATAAATTAGCTCTCAGTGATAATGCTTGAGAGATTCTCCTTTGAATCAAGCACCTAAGCTTTAGTACCTATATTTTTAAGTGTCTATTTTCACTTCTCAGGCTCTTTTATAAACTTGCCTTCAAGTTTTTGTCAAGGTCAATTGGATTACTGACCCCCACATAAGTGAGGTGATACTGTATTATTTTTTTTTCCTCCTAAGTCACTGATGAATTCTTTGACAAGAAAGTTTTCAATACCTGTCAAAAGAAAAAGATCAAACATTCACTCGCTACTTAGGCTTCACAAAAAATCCTAGATTTAGAGTTTAAAGTCCAGAGAAGTTAATCATTTTATGGTCTAGGTGACTTAGGCAAATATACATAACGAGTGATACAGGTAAAATTTTAAAATGCCAGTTCTCTTTCCACTTTGCCACTGGCAAGTATTTGAGAGTGCTTTAAGAGATACTTCCTCTTAAGTTTAATATCATGCTATACTTCGTAAGTTTTACTTCAAACTTAAAAAGAAACATTTAAAAGAAAATAATAAATTGCCTGTCACAGTGGATCTCCACCCTAACCTATCTAAACACTACTTCTCTACATATACCCTGCACTTTATTCAGGATGGTCTCCCAGTTATAAGAATGTACCACTTTTGCTTCCTTACTTTAGAACACTGGTGTTCCTCTATCCTGCAATAGAATCTCTGTTCTTCTATCCAAATCCTGTCTAACTCAGGTCACACACTTCCTTCTGGAAGTCTCTAACTAATTTATTAGTCTTCACAGACTCTTAAAGTCTACATTTACAGTATATAGAATCTGTTTTGTATATGGTTTTGGATTTACCTATTTATGCAGGTGTCTCCTCCAAAGAATGATCAGATCTGGTCAACAAATGTTTACTGAGCACCGAAAAAACAAAGAAAGGCAAAGAGCTGCTCATGGGCTACTGGAAAAGAAAATCATAGAGGGAAAGCATTTGGGTTGAATTCTAATGGCTTCTTGTAGAAGGAAGAATTTTAGTTGGGACTAATAGAAGTCAGAAAGTCAAAGAGAGAAATCTGTGAAAATGCCCAGTCAAGAGATGGAATGTACCGTATGAGGAACAGCAAAAAGGCCTGTGTCACTGGACTGAAAGAGGGACTAAGGTGCAAGAAGAATGGAACAGTAGGAAGGAATCAGATTATGAAGCATTTTAAAAGCTAAACAATTTGATCTTGTATCAAATATCAAACATAAAATGTAGGCTCCTTGAGAACAGAATTGTTTGCTTTTGTCTCCACATATACAGAATCTAACAGTGGCTGGCACATAGTATGTTTAATAAATGTTTATTGATAGACTATTAATAGAAACTGGGAGTGTTCAAATACTTGATGATTTATTTAAAAAACTATTTTTCTTCCTTTCTTCAATTATTCTACTCTTCCCTTTCCCCCTGAAAATGACAGAAGAGAAACCAAAACAAGAGAACTGTGCCCTAGAGAAGCAACAAAATGTGAAGTGTTAACGCTAGGTTTTCATTTTCATCAAATGGTATTACTTATGCCTTTACTTAAGATTCTTTGTCCCCCAATTTGTCCTTTTTGGTCCTCCCTGAATATACCACTTCCTTGTCTATTCTCTTGTATTTCCCAATTGCAATACATTTTCTTATACTTTTAATTTAGTATCCAAAAAAGCGAAACAAGGAAAAAGCTTTTAAAATGTCTAAAAAGCAAAACTTTCATATCTGGAAGATAACTTGTTGCAAATTACTTCTTTTGACAATGACTATATCAGGTCTCATGAATTCAACTATAATCTGCATATAATCTCTCCTGAAATCTAGGTCAAGAATGTACTGTGAACTCCCTATCTGACATTCAAACTGCATGTCTTAAGGCATCTCAAACTCCACAATGTTTTCTCACCTCTCTTTCTTCTTTCCACTCCTAAGGTACTGATCCAGTCAGGACTTCATCACCTTGGACTATAATAGCCTAAATGCTCTCTTGCTTCTCCATTGCCCACTCTCTAATCCACACACCACAGAGCTGCCAAACTGCACAGTTCTGACCATATCACATCCTGCTCAAGCAGCTCCAGTGATTTCCTCTTGATTCAAAGACAGAATGTAAATTCCAGTTTCAATTTGAAAGTCCTTCACAGTCTAGCAGCTCTAAGACTACCTTCTTGGGCTTATCACACTTAAGTCACCTTTAAACACTCCATGTTCCAACCAAATTAGTCTACTTTTGTTCCTCATAGGTGATATTCTTTCTCAGCTCTTTTGTACAAGCTGTCACCCATGACTGGAATGCACTCCTTATTCCCAGACACATAAAAGAATTCCTACCTTCCTTCAATGTCCATCTCCTATAGAATGTCTAGCCAGAAAGCCCAGAAATTACTCTGTATATGTTTTATATTTTATTTTCCATGTACATATTAACCCCAGAAATCACCTTTAAGGTCAGAACTGTTTTATATTTGTCTTTTTATCAGAGTAGAGTACATAGGCATTTAGTAAATGCCTTTTGAACTGACTGAACTGTCCCTTTTACAGACCTTTAAATACCACAGAATGAATGTTCTTAGAAGATGAAGTCTAGATTTTCATTTGATTTCATCATTTTATCCATCATATTTTATTTATCTATTATGTTAATATAGCCAGTATACAATCCAATAAGGACTAAAGCTGAGGATATGTTTAAGACCCACGGCAAGTGTCTGCCAATAAATACTACTACTTCTAAAATGAGTGATTATGTAACACTACTTTTCTTGAGCACTTTAAAGGCTCATACATAATTAATCTTCACCTATAATTAATTTTCAAAGCAATCCTAGGGAAGCAAACATTGTTGCTTTATGGGAAGGGAAAAAGAACAAGGAAACAATTTGATGGACATATTCATTTCTGTATTCATTTAAGCCAACAAACATTTATTAAGCAGTTACAAAGTGCAAAGCATTGTTTGGGAATAAAAAAAACTCAATTCTGGGGCAGCTAGGTGGCACGGTGAATACAGCACCAGCCCTGGAGTCAGGAAGACTTTCGTTCAAATACATGTACTAACTGAGAGACCTTGGGCAAGTCACTTAACCCCAATTGCCCTATTTTCCCCCCTCCAAAAAGAAAAAAAAATCAATTCTTTGCCCTCAAGGATCTTACATTCTAAGAATCTGAAGGGTAAAAAAAAAAATTGAATGACCTCTAAAGGTCTTCATTTCTTAAACTTTTTTGATCCACTTATTACTGTAAAAGGCCTGGCAAGCTAACCAGTGAACTACTTAGCCCTTAAAATTCACAAAAGCTAATTGGAAGATCGGCATTCTCAATGAGAATAAGGAGGTGATTTCTGGAAAAAAAAAGTTTTTTGAATTAGTGTTAAGGCAATTGTGAAATATTAAATACCGTAACAGACCCTGCAAATAATCTGGAGGACTCATAGATATTAACAGTTAACTCCTATCTTTATACTATGAGAGTCATAAAAATCACAGGATTGTAAAGATTTGTACCTCGAAGGAAACTCTGAGGTAAAATCTAGTTTAAAACCTTGCATTTTACAGTTGAGGAATCTAAGAACCTAGAAATAGCAGAAATCACACAGACAGCAAGGTTTTAGAATCGTTTCTAAATCCAGAGCTTTAAGGAATGCAAAGCAATTTACAAATATTACTTCATTTATCCTAACCACAACTGTGAGGGGTGGGCAATATTAACCTCATTTTTACAGATGAAGTTAAGTAACCTGCCCAAGGTCACACTGTTAGTATGTGTCTCAGGATAGATTTGAACTCAGGAGTTTCTTTTTTCGGGATGGGATATGTAATGAACATCACTGCTTCCTAATGAGGAAGCTCACTAACAGCTTGTCCCTCAAGAACTAATACTCCAAAAGAAGGCTGCTGCTTACCTAAACCTTCACTCTTTACTCTCACCAAGGATACCATGAGGTCAAAATGCTAGAAAACTGCTAAAGGAACAATATTTAGTTACAAAGTCCACTTCCCTCCCTTTTAAAAAAACAAAAACAAAACTTCTGGACTGAACTTTTAAGGAGACTCTACTACAAATCACCCAACCTATTAGTGTTGAGTCCTTAAGAACTAGTTGGGGAAACAAGGAGTACACATAATAACAAAAGTAAGTAAACCATATAAAGTAGGAATTAGAATACAAAGTCTGGAGGTAATGTCAAGTAACAGGGAGTTTTGTCAGAGATGTTTTCTTTTAGGGAGGCTTGTTTCTTTTCCCAGTGGACTGAAAGAAAAAAGCTAGCTATCTCAATGCCTGAGTTCTCTGAATACTGTCACTGTGCAGCAAATTCCATAGCTATCTGTAAACTTTAAATCCTTTTTTTGATCAGGATGTTTGCAACTATAATAAATGCAAAAGACATTCTTTTATTTGCATTCTATTTTTTTTTCTCTAAAGATTTCTCAAGGCTTGGCATACTAAACTTTTAAAACAATTATTTAAAACTTGCTTTCTTCCCCCATGTTAAAAAGAGAAACCTCCTAGGAACAATAACCAAAATCTGACTCAATTTGTCCTCCCTAAATAAAACAGAGATTTATAATACCTTCATTTTATTTCGCCATTTTATCTTATGCAACACAGACTCAAAACAGACCGTAGAAAAAGGAAAGCACTAGCTTATAATTTAAAACAAAACAAAACAAACAAAAAACCAGAATGGGCAAAACTAGTGGAAGGGAACTTCCCGGAAGCTGACAGCTTCCTCTAAAGAGAACTTAAAAGGAAACCTCATTTTCACATTAAATGCAAAACCTTCCCCAATAAAGCACCCCCTCACGTCAACAAAGCCATACAAATAAAAACCGGTGTCTTCAAAAATAAACTTCTTTATTTGGATTACCCATTCAACACGCTCCTCCCCATCCCCAGCAGTAAGACCCTGCAAAAATAGAAACCCCGATTATTCGTGGTGTCCAGGGGCTTCAGGCCAGGCAGGTTCACCAGGCAAGGAGAGATGGTGGCCCTCGGGCCCAAGTCCCCGAAAACCTGCAGGGCCCGCCAAGCCGCTATTGTCTGTTTCAAGTGCACCCTCCAGTCCTCCTCTCCCGGGAGCCCCGGACATCCCTCGAGACCACGGCGGCGCGCGAGGACCAGTCCCCACGCACGGCCCTGCGCGCGATCCTGTCTTCCCCTCCTTCCGCATACAGCGGCCGCGACCTCAGCAGCCTCGGAGGCGTCCGAGAGGCCGAGTCCCCGTCTCCCCTTCCCCGACAGCCCCTCCCTCGTTGCGCCGGCCCTCCACCGCAACGGGTCTCCATCCCCGGGGGCTGCGGCCTCCGGAGTTCCCTCACCTGCATGCCCTGTGCCCCTGGGTCTACCCCGGTGTCCAACACGGCGATGAGCACCCCTCGCCCATCGTACTCCGGGTAGCGGGCGAGAAACGAGGCGGCCCCAGTCTCCTTTTTCGGGAGTAGCCCGTGAAAGGGGAACGGCTCTTCGGTCGCTGCGGTGGCCATGGACAGGAGGCGCGAGGACTAGGACAAGGCAAACTGCCAGGCAGCGTGCGGAGGAGCTCGAGGACACCCTGCGGCTGGGGATGGGGGCGGAGAGAGGAGGCGGGGAGTCCGAGGCCCCCGGCTGGCCAGCCAGTCGCTTCCATGCAGGAGCGAGCGCGGCTGAGCGCGAGACCGCCGCGCCGCCAAAAGGAGGGACAGAGCCTCCGGGCCAACCAATCACCGGCGGCAACGCAAGCAAGGAGCGACGCGAGTCGGCGTGTGACGTCAGCTGGAGCGTTTCCATGCCTACGGCAGAGTGGGGAGAGGGAACAGGGAGAAGAGAGTCTGTGAACCTACAACCCCGGGGGCCAGATCGAAGCTCGAGGGCCTTTCTGGGAACTTGGTCACCTGGGAAAGTGCGGTGCAAGGAAAGCCTTTGAAGTTCCCAGCTGGATGGGACGTGAGCTAAGGGATTGGCTGGGAGCTAACTTCCGGCGGGTCGTACTTTCAACCCTCTAAAGAATAATTCGAATTGGGTTTCACCATCCAGGGGACGATGAGGGTGGCTTTCGGGGCTGAAACCTCCGTTCTTAGCCGCTGGAGTCTGGAGGGAATAGAACAGGCCCCCGGCCTACGTGCGCGTGAGCGCGAGTCTGTGAGTCTCTGTCCGTCCGTGTCTTCCTCCCACTCCACAGTTCCACCACAACCGAGATTCTTTCGAGGAGGCCGTGCACTCCTAGAACAATCTTCAAATCCAGTAGCCTTAAAACCTCGTATTCCGAAAAGAGGAAGAGAGTCTCTCTGAGCCTCAGTTATCTCCGTTGTAAAATTAAGGTGGTGTACATGTGTGGCACGTGTGCAAAGAGCACCGAGTTGTCATTTGTAAAATGAAGTATGTGTGTGTGTGTGTGTGTGTGTGTGTGTGTGTGTGTGTGTGTGTGTGTGAAGAACACGAACTTTTGGTGTCAAAGAACCAAGGCAAGCCTCAAGTGCCTCTTTTGTAAGGTGTGTGTGTATGGTAAGAACACTGGCTCTGGTATCAGAAGATTTGGGTTCAAAGCTTGCTTCTGCAAGTCATTCATTTATTCACTCAACCTTATTTAAGCACCTGCCCTGTGCCAGGCACTGTGCCAAGCTCTGAGGATACAAAAAGAAGCAAAAGACAGTACCTGCTCTCAAGGAGTTTGCAATCTAATGGCGGAGACAACATGCAAACAGATATATACAAAGCAAACTATATGCAGGGCAAATGGGAAATATTTTTTTTTGAAAGGCAAGCACTGGAGTTAAGAGCGGTTGGGGAAGGTTTCTTGTAAAAGTAGGTTTTTGGTTGAGACTTAAAGGAAACCAGGAAGGTTAGTTGTCTGTGAGGAGGAGGAGGGAGAGTGTTGTAGGCATGATGAAATTCTAGCCAGAGAAAATGCTGGGAGCTGAGAGATGGAGGGTCTAGTTAATGGAACAGCCAGGAGGCCACTGGATCCAAGAGTATGTGCTGGGAAGGGGACTAGATTATGAAGGACTTTGAATGCCAAACAGAACATTTTGTCTGCTCCTGAAGTCAATAGGAAGCCAACTGAGTTTATTGATTAGAGGGGGAGTGACATGATCAGAATGTAAATTCCTTTTGGTTGGAGATTGGTGTGTGTGTGTGTGTGTGTGTTTTAATTTTTATATTCTCTTAACATCTAGTTTTTGCCTAGAATAGACACTTCATTTTTTGAATTGATTTGGAAAGCAATTAATTGACAAGAGACTTTACAAATCATTAAAGCATGATGAGAACACAAGTTAATGGAGTGGCAGTGTGGTATGATGGGGAAAATAAAATCTTTGTCTTGGCTCTGTAATGACTAAATGAGAGACCTTGGGGAAATTTATTTAACTTCTGGAATCCTTGGTTTTCTCATCTATAAGATACGGAGAATCCTTGAATTTTAGAGCTGGAAAAAGTTCAGAGGTCTTAACAACTATATAGCACTTTAAGGTTTTCAAAGCACTTTACATATATCATTTCATTTTGTCCTCACAACTGTGAGTTGCTAAGAACCACCAAAGGTTTAAGTGATTTTCCAAAGATCATATATCTAGCAGAATTTGAACATAGATCTTCCTAACTACACATCCTGTCAAGTCAGTAATGTACATTAAATGACTGCCATGTGCCAGGCACGGTACTAAGCATTGGGGATTCAAAGAAAGTCAAAGAATGCTAGTCCCTGCTCTCAAGCAGCTCACAGTCTCATAGGCAGGAGACACGTAAACATCTAAAAACAAGATAAATACAGGATAAATTGGAGATAATCAGCAGAGGAGAGGTACCAGACTTAAGGGGGATAGAGAAAGGCTTCCTGTAGAAGGTGAGACTTTATTTTATTTTATTTTAAATGACTTGTTTATTTACTTTTAATTTACAAGATTCAGTTCCAGAAGGTGAGATTTTAACCAGGTTTTGAAGTCAGAAGGTAGAAACGAGAAAGGAGAGAATTTCAAAGCATGGAGAACAGCCAGTGAAAACGCCCAGTTAGGAGATAGAATGTCTTATGAAGGAGATCAGTGTCACTGTATCACAGAGTTAATTGGGTAGTGGTGGTGGGGGCTAAGGTATAAGAATACTGGGGTTGGGGTTATAGGGATGGGAAGAAGTTATGGAGAGATTTGAATGCGAAACAGAGGATTTTTATTTGCTCCTGGAGGTGATAGGGAGCCAGAGGGGCAGCATGGTCAGGATTGTGCTTTAGGAAGATCATTTTGACAACTGAATGGAAGATGGACTAGAGTTGAAAATTGTCGTGGGCAGATCAACCAATAGGTTTTGCAATCAAACAGGTGTGATGTGATGAGGACCTTGTTGGTGGTAGTATCGAAGAAAAAAAGGGGATGTGTATGAGAGATTTTACAAAGGTAAAATCTACAGGTCTTGGTAAAATATGAGGATGAAGAATAAGAGAGATTAAGTAATCAAGGATTACTCCTAGGCTGTGAGCTTGGTTGACTGAATGGTATTACCTTTGACAGTAATATATAAGTTAGGAAGAGGTGAGAGTTTAAGGTGAAAGATGATAAATTAAGTTTTGGACATGTGGTTAAGATGTCAACAACACAGGTAGTTGAGATGCCTAGTAGACAATTGGAGATTAGAAACTGGAGGCTGGCAGAGAGATTTGTGGCTAAGTAGATTTGAGACTCATTAGCACAGAGTTAATAATTGAATCCATAGGAGCTGATATGATCACCAAGTGAAATAGTGTAGAGGGAGAAAAGAAGAGCACCTAGATCCCTGAGGGATATTCCCCACCCCCCAAATCCCAAGGTAGGTGAAGATCTAGCAAAGAAGACAGAAGAGTTGTCAGATAAGAGGAGAACAGATCCTAGGGAGAAGGGAATATCAAGAAAAGGGTGATTGACAGTGTCAGAGTCAAGAAGGATGTGGATTAAGAAAAGGGTATTAGAATCAGCAATTAAGAAATTGTCAAAAACTTTGGAGAGAGCACTTTAGGTTGCCTGATGAAGACAGCTGCTAGATTGGACAGAGTTAAGAGTGAAAGGAAAGGAAGTGGTGGTAGCTAGTGTGTGTTTGTGTGTGTGTATACATATAAACTACACACACACACACACACACACACACACACACACACACACACACACCCCTATATTTGGGACAACCTAAGGAGAACCTATAAATATTTAGCCAAGTTTATGTTGAATGGTAATCTCTATTGTTTTGTGTTATAGGCCTACTTTTAAACAAGTTTAATAATGACTGAAAACTTTAAAAAGCAATGAAGGAGTAGCTAGGGCCCTAGAGTCAAGACCTGAGTATAAACCTGGCCTCAGACACCTACTAGCAAGTCACTTAATCCTGCTTGCCTCAAAAAAAAAAAACCTAACCCAAATAATTGAAGATTATAGGAAAGGTGAAGAAGATGTGTGACATTATAATGCAGCAAAGAAATACCTCAAGAAAGGGAATGCAAAAATTCATAGGAAACTGCTGCAGACCCCGAGGAGGGGAGGGACAGAAGAGGGTAGGGATAGTCAACATAGATATCATTCTACAGGGAGTAAGGTTCAGAGTTGTGATGGGGAATGTTCAGAGCAGGAAGTACTGAGCCAGACTTCTTGGTCTTCTAGTACATCTAATTCTCCTATCAAGGCTGCTGGCTCACCCCCAAAATCAATACAGTTGACAAATTTTCAAAGCTTTTACATATATTTCTCCAATAGTTTATGAAACATTTCTTCAATAAATATGAATTTGTGTGCTATGAATGATTTATATATATAGATTGTTTCTAAACACCTAAGTTTGTTGTGGAGTGGTTAAGGGTCCTTTGAAATTCTACTACTGATGTGAGAGGATTAAAAAAAAAAAGGAATAATGAATTAGTGTCTATTTTAAGGCCAAATCTTGAAAGTTCTGAGCCTCAGTATTTAAAACTAACATCCAGAATGTGGACTTTGATTTGGTATCTTTTGTATATTAGGCTTGAGTTTGTACAACAAATACATTATCATTACCTTTTTTTTAATATTCATTTTCTGCTTTTGTTTTTAAAGTCATTATTAGCAAAACAAATATATTTGAACACATGATTAATAAGGGTGAAAAATAGCTTAAAACTATTGCAGAGAAAAACTAATTACTCATTTATTAATTTACTAGTTTTTAATATTTCAAAATTCATATTCTATGCTTTGTTGATATATTCTGTCCTGTACATTTACATACATATTTACATCAGTCTTAGATTCAAAATCAGTTATGAAGGATTCTTATACAGGACCATAGGATATTTGAGTTGGAAGGGCCTCTGAAGTTTCTGGAGTCAGAAGACCGGTGTTCAAATTCTACCTCTGATGCTAACTACGTGTGTCCTTGCATTCTTTATTTAACCTCCTGGGCCAGGGGTGGGGAACCTATAGCCCTCTAGGTCCTCAATTGTAGCCCTTTGACTGAATCCAGACTTCACAGAACAAATCCCCTTAAAAAAGGCTTTGTTCTGTAAAACTTAGCCTTGAGGCCAATAGTTCCCCACCTCATCTTTAAAATGAGGGATTTGGACTAGATGGCCTTTGAGGTTCCTTCCTGGGTAGGAGAAGAAACAGAAGTTCCTATAATCTGATCCTACAATGATTTTACAATCTAATCCAGTCCTCTCGTTTTAAGATTGGGTAAAAACTATCCTAATAAATATTTGACAGCATTTATCACCCTTTGATGATGAAAAGCATGGTAGTAAACATATAAACAAGCAATATATAATAATAGCACCTATGTCCCAGGGTTGTTGTGAAGCTTATCACTGAGATCGTATTTGTAAAGCAGTCCGTCCTGGCCACACAGTGGGCACTTAAACACTTGCTCCCTTTTCACCATTGAGTGTAACCTAGATTCTAGTCCCAGCTTTGCTTCTGTTTATGTGAACCTAGTTAAACTCCTTTCCTTTCAGTTTTCTCATCTACAAAAGGAGAGCATTAGACTATATAGTTATAGTAGATTCCTAAGGTTCCTTCTAGTGTCACATTGCCAAATGCCTTCTAGATATTTCAGTTTGTATTTTATACCATAACTTCTAACCTAATATATCAAAAAATGATATAAATCCTCTCTCCTCCCTAGTCAGTTCCTTTTTTCTGACATCTCTGTTTAATGTTGTAGTTCTTTTATTTTCCCATTCACCCAGTATTGAAACTTCTAGTTATCTTTGCTTCTTCCCTGTCCCTCAGTTTACCAGTCACCACATCATGTGGATTCTTCCTTCAAAATGCCTCATCTGGGGCAGCTAGTGGTGCAGTGAATAGAGTACCAGCCCTGGAGACAGGAGTTCAAATCCGAGGCTCAGACATTTAACACTTACTAGCTGTGTGACTTTGGGCAAGTCACTTAACCCCAATTACCCTGCCTTCTCCCCTTCAAAAAAAAAAAAAAGACCAAAAAAATGCCTCATCCTCAGAAATGTATATTTAAGCTTAATAAATATCACTAAGCCCAAACATTCAAATAAAACCATACATGAAACCTTAAACTTCAAACTTACAGTTTAACAACAACAAAAAAATGACAATGTCATATTTGCCTCTCTGTAATACTAACTTACTATTAACTTTTTTCCCCTGAACTATATCTTCAGGACTTCTATATTTTTTATATTAATCAAGCACATTTCCTTAGTCAGAGTAGGTAATTTAGAGGCATAGCAATTCTTAAAAATAATGAAGACCATTTGAAAGTTATGTTCGGAGGTGTGTGTGTATCTGTGTATGTATGAGTGCTGGGGGAAAGAGGGCTGTGGGACTTTGTAATTAAATATAGATCCCCTAACAGTTCTATAACCTTACAGTAACAGTTGGTGGGATTATGGGGTGATAAGTAAAGTATAAGAAATCTTCATACATACTTGTAGTGATTTTTAGAGTACAGGATTTGAAGTCAGAGGTCTTCAAAAGCCTACTCTCTTTTGCCTGCGTGGTCTTGGGAAGGTTACTTCTTTCTGGGTCTCTATTTCTTCATCTATAAAATGAGACAATTAAGACTAAGTTGATCTCTGAGGTTCTTCCAGCGCTGAATCTGTAATACTAATGTCTTATTTACAAGTATATTTTTATTAGGTTTTGTTACTATTTTCATATATTTTATTCCTATTTTTACGTAGTTTTATTCATTGTCTCTGCTTCTGCTTTATATACTCTGTACCACTTAAGAAAAATAAAAGTAGTTCCATATTTACTTATATTTTTCATATTTGACATTTCTTATGCTACCATAAGATTTCCTTTTATTGGTATTCCCCAGTTTATCCATTTCCCAGTCATTGGAGCATATGAGTTGTTTCTAGTTTTTCATTAGAACATAAAACCTCTATAAACTTCTTTTACATAGGAAGGTCTTTTTTTAACTCTTGTTAACATCTTTAGGCTATAATCTGATTACTAGGATCTCTAGGTCAAAGATCATCATCAGTTTTCTAACATTTATTTTCAGGTTGCTTTACAAAAAAGATTAATTCACTTTATAATTTTACCCCTTATACAAATAGTATACTTTCCCAAGCATTAAACAAATATATATTACATTTGTAACTCTCTTTGCCAATTTGATATAATTTTCTATTGTATTTCCACTGCCATTAATTAAGATCAAATCTTTATACTTCATGCCTAGACTAGTGTAGTAGCTTCTTAAATGACTTCTGATTTCTTCAGTTTTCAGTCCAAGTTTCTATTGTCTTGATAGAGATAGAAGGTAACTCTGATAATCTAATCCAACTCCTGTCCTTACTTTAGAAAAGTGAAGTTATTTGTCCAAAGGCATACGGCAAATTGGTGGCAGAGCCAAAACTAGGATCCTGGTCACAAAGTCCAGGATTCTTTCCACTATACCTATGTTTCTCCCATTATAAAAATTTTTTAATGGTTCCTCTTTGCTGGCATGATAAAGTTCAGACTCCTTAGACTGATATTCAAGGACCTCTGTAATCTCTCCCCAACCTCCAGGATCCAAAATTATCTCATACTATTTCTTCTGCTTTTTGACTATCATATCATCTTGCATCATACCATACCTTGCACATTCTTTTAATAATATTACTCCTTAGCCCTATTTCCTCCTAGTGCTTCTTTGCCTATTCAAATTTTATCTGTCCTTCAAGTTCTACTGCATCCTTTAAATGTTCCCTGAGTATCCCACTTCTCTCTTGTCTGAACTAGTATGACATTAATTGCACTACTCATTTGGCATTTACACTGCCTTAAATTATTCATTTTTCATGTATAAATTTATCCTCTCCCCATAGACTATTGAGCATGCAGCCATGTGACCCATTACACTCATACCAGATTAAAATGTAAATAGAAAATATCAAAATTAAAATGCAATAAAAGAGACAATGTGGCTTTCTATTTAATGTGCAGCCCACAAGGATCCTTATATATGGTTTAGTGGCCGCCATTTCGATTTGATTTTGAAACCACTTATACAGTCTTATATACTTAATACCACTTATTATAAAGTCTTAAACAGTACTTATTTATATCCTCTCAAGGAAACCCCTTCTAGCACATAGCTGGTTTTCAATAAATATTTATTGGACTAAAATCCCTATCAATTGGTATTACTTATTGTGCAGGCACTTTTGTATGCTTTCTTCTTCAGCTTTCACACAAATGATAACTTAAAATGATAGCCAAAAAAGCCCCCAAAAACCCTAAACCCAACTCCAACTTGTTTGTGGAGCTGAAAATACATTATTTCTTAAGTACAGCTTTAAAATGTCAGGGGCCATGTGACAAGCAAGATGGCAGATTAATCACTTTCTCTATATCTCTTCAGTGCCAAAAATTATGTTCCAAATCAAGTACCAAAAGTAGAGTAATTAAAACTCAATCCTTAAGAAAAGAAAACTTCTTCCTTCCCCCAGGTTAAGAGTGTGTGTGTGTGTGTGTGTGTGTGTGTGTGTGTGTGTGTGTGTGTGTATTCTTCTTCCCTTCTTCCCCCCCACACTTCTAAAGGCTGATGGCAGTCAACATGAACTAGTGGTATTCTTGTGCCCAGTGCCAGACTTGAGGGTAGGTGCTTCTGTAGCTAAGTGACTTCCTGAACACTCCCTATACTGCATCCTGGTGTATGGTGTATGCTGGTATGTGTTCAGAGGCTACTATACCAGCTTCTCCTTCTCTTTAGTCATGTCCTTAGAGCTTGGCTACATCCTTTAAATGGACTAGGGTATCCTTGAGGGATTTTTCCACTCCTAATGCTATATCCCCAAAGCTCCTACCAATGTTCCTCCTACTATTAACAGTTGATAATCAATTTTGTCAGCCAGATTTCAGTAGCTTTTTCAGAAGAAAGGTCTTTACTAAGGTGGCATAGCAAAAATAGTTGGTACAAAAGATTCCCTACCCCCATAGTCTATTAAACACTGTCCTACCAGTAAGTACAGAGTTCTGGAAAAGTGGGATCAAGCTTAGCGCATGTGGCAAAGATGTAACTCAAAGCTTCTAGTTGCCAGGACTTCTTTTTCCTCTTTGGGGGGTGCTCAATAAATTCCCTTTAGATACAGTATAGTTTCTTTGCTGGGTTCCTTGTCGGGTCATGAATCTACATGTCCAGTCTGTCCTTGACTCCCAATGAAGACACTGCTATCAGCTCTTGTGGAGCTTCTGCCAGGACACTTGTGGGAAGATAGGAAGTCCAACATCCTATGAACCCTTTAAAGCTTACACAGTCTTCCTGCCAAAGGAAAGAAGGGAGACGACAGAAACTTAGGCCAAGGCTTCTCCTTCACTCTCAAACATTTCTTCAGTTGTTTTACTGAAATGCCATACTCGCTCAAATCTCTGGAATAATCCTATTTTGAAACTAGCTTGATATTTCATGGATGAACCCTTCCTTGAGTATGACCGAGTTTCCTTAGCCCATCTGAACTGATTCCTATGTAATGTCACTTTAGCTCCAAAACCTTTTTTTACTTCATCTAGATTCTAGATTTCCTTAGGTATTAGAGCATCTTAACACTTAATTGGGAGGGGATAATTCAGTTGCTTTGCTTAAGCAATACCCTACCTTATCACCAGAAAAAAGTAGAAAATTATAATTACACATCAGCACAGTGAAGGAAATAGAGAGCAGAAGGAAGAATCAGGCAAATTGGAAACTCTCATGCCCAGACATCAAGCCTGAGGAAAAGGGAACCGGAAAATCAGTTGGGTCTAGTCTAGTTCCCCAGAGTTAATTAAGGCAAAGAAGCTGAAGCAGCTCTGCAATACAAACTTGATGGTCTCCATAAAAGGGATGCTGGAAAGAATAGAGATTGACAGGACTCAAGAAAAAAAAAAGTAAGATATGAAAGATAAGAAGTAGATAAAACACCAGAATCAACCTTAAACACAAAAATGGGTAAAACTTTGAAGAGAATTAAAAACTTATTTAAATAAAATATGAAGGAAAATGAGCCACAGTAATGCTCAAAGAAAGACTCCTGTGGACTCTCCAGAAGGCATGGAAAACAACTCCAGAATGGTTCAAAAATCCTGTTAAACTCTGGCATTATTGATAGATTTGTTACTATCAAAGTATATTTTGCCAATATGACACATATATGACACCTTATGATTACTGTTTACCATCGTATCCCCAAGTATTTGTTGATCAGCAAACAAAATAATATGGTATTAACAACCTCAGTCATCACCAGCACTTATTAAATGTGTACATTTGCATTGTACAGAAGATCAAGCAAATAACTATGGGCCATGCCCTAAATTTCCCAGCTCTCAGAAACATCAAAGAGAGTCTCTATAATAATTCCCTGTGTCTAAGCCTAGTCCAACAAGAGGAAATTTCTGTAGGTTCAGGCCAAGGCTTGTTTATACCACAAGAATTTACTGTCATTAGCAATCTTATTTGCCAACTATCCAACCCATGTAGAGAATATTAAATCCCACTGTGTTTATTGTTTCTAATTTTGAAAAAGCATCTGATTTAGTAGAACAAAATGTTATCTTAGTGACTTTCATCCAACAAGGTTTCTCCCATCCATACATTAAAACTGTTCAAGATTCTTTGA
>CM053580.1:122823334-122843174 GCA_028627135.1 Pseudochirops cupreus | reverse complement strand
TGCTGGTTATTTTGGAGATAGTGATCCAACCTAATAGCTTTGGGAATTATGGTTTAGACTTATGATACTCCACAGCAGTATATATTTTCCCAGCAAACAAATGATGCAGTTATGTTAAGGAACTAGGTCACTTTTTTTTTATAGTGATTCTCACAGAAGGACTAATAATAGTGTAGTAATATTGATTAGCTTTGTACCACCTGGTACCTGGAGGAAGGTAGCAAAACAATAAGAATAATTAGAGTAATTATGTAATTATACTAATAGAAAATATTACCTACAATGTACACCTTAAACTGAGAAAGAGTTTTAAGATCAATGGCCTGCTTTTGAAATATGGCAGGTATCACGTTATGTTTAGATTATAAAAAAAAAACCGCCCACAGAAAGTATGTATGAAGTCTAGGAGATAGGGATATAGACTGATTAGTCAAGTGGTATCTAAACTACCCAAACTCAAACTTCCAAATCAGATTATTTTAGGCCAATAAAATCAAAACCATTCAGCTACAAAAATGCATACAAATGTATATACAAAAGCCATATGTTGTAGTATCAAAAGACTACTCTAATGTCTCATCATGGTATGAAATTGATGCTGGGGTCTTAAAGGATATATCAATAGATCACAAACTCTAACAGATCCCTCTCAGCCTGAAAAAATTTTGAGTATTAAAGTCATTGTGACTTGTCCCAGTAAAAATTCATTTTCTCCAACCTCAACTGGTCTTCATTATTGCATAATGGTTCTTTTTTTTATATCTGAATGATTACTCTACACATTTCTTACAATAGCTATTAACAAAGCTCTTCTCTTCTAAAGCCCCAAATCTCCTTCCTCCCCTTTATCTTCAGTAGATAACCTCACCTTCTATTTATATCCATTCTCCACTCTTTTAAACCATTCTTTGTCTTCATCTATTCTCTTGTTATTTCCTCTAGTCTCAGAAAAAGAAATAGCCCCTCTTTTCAAGGCTAATCCCCTTACTTGTGTCTTTAATCCATTCTTTTTCCTTTTTTCCCAGGATCTCTCTCCATCAATTCCTTTTCCCACCTTAACTATTTCCAGGGGACCTTCCCTCCATCTATAGTGTACTAATATGCCCATTTTTCCACGTATCCATGGGCCTCATCCTTCTTAATCTCTCCATCATTTGACCCTATTGACCTCATCCTCTCCTTTTTATACCCTTTTCTCCTTAGGCTTCTGTAAAGCTGCACTTACCCTTCTGTAATACAGTCAAGACTTATGTATAAGTAAATTGCAAATCTTCCATTTTACTCCCTCCATTGATTTCTTCCCATTTGTCTAAAGACATTCTCTAGTCTCTCCAATTTTAAACCTTCCTTTCACCATTCTACCCAATCTAGATATCTCACTACATAACTATCTTCTGTTTCACCATCAAAAGCCTTGAAAAAAGTCTTCTATACGCAATGGGATGAGATGAATTAGAGTTGTTTATCCTGAAGAGGAAAAAGCTGGAGAGAGGGGGAGTTAAGGAGGGAAGAAGGAGGGGAAAGAAAGGACTCACATGTGCAAGAAATATTAATAACAGCTCTTGTAACAAATAATTGTAAACAAAGAAGATACCTATTAATTGGGAAATGGCTAAATTGTGATGTAATTGAAGATCTGGCCAATGATAGCCCAGTCCTTAGGAGCATGTATAGTGTGCCCTGCATGATAGAATCCTTCATATGGAAGCTGTTTCTAGAAATCTATAATGACATGGATGGAATGGAAAGACCTAGCTTTCCACTTCAGAGCATGCCCAAGTACTTCATTACATTTCCTGTTTGTTTATTGTGTGGTGAAGAAGAGGTCTATTTGTTGGCTACTGGGCTAGAACTGAATGTACATACAAAAAGAATTAACTGGATATATTGACCTCTCTCTTTTCTGGTGTTGATTGGGGCAAGGAGTGCTCTCAGTCAGTCTCCTTTGAGACTCTCCAAAGGCTAGTCACTTTTGTGTGGAGCATCCTTTAAGTTCTTGTTTGGGGACTTTTCAGGTAGGAGTCCCCTTTTGGGACTCTCCAAATCAGAGTCTTCTAGTATAGCTTTCCTTCCGGCTTTAAGAGAGAAGATGGAAAAGACCAACCCGCTTCAGGTTGCTTAAAGAAAAGACCCTGTGAAGAAGTAGACAGGGGAGGAGATAACAGTCTCCATTATATTCTTTTTCCTAGTTTGCTATTCTAGATACTTTGGGGAGTTTCTCTTTGAGTGAGATTTAGAACCCACTCTCTGTTGAACTGAGTTACCTTGCTTCCAAGAGAGCCCTTTCACTCTCTATTATCTGGCATATATTCTCCTATGTATGCCTTCTTTGATGTCTGTTTTGCTATGATTTGGATAAATGGACTTCTTTGCTATTTGCTAAATGTGTTCTTTATGGAACTGGTGTTAGGGTCATGCCTTGGCTATAAATCTTAAAAGTCCCTCTAACCTCTTGAAATGACAAAGTGATGAGAAGTTAGATAGAACCTGATCATGTGGTTTGGATCAGCGGTTCTCAACCTGTGGGTTATGTTCAATTTGTAACAATGAAAATATGTTCTACATATCAGATATTTACATTACGATTCATAACAATAGCAAAATTACAGTTATGAAGTAGCAACGAAAATAACTTTATGGTTGGGGGTCACCACAACATGAGAAACTGTATTAAAGGGTCACGGCATTAGGAAGGTTGAGAACCACTGGCTTAGATGAACAATATTTAAGATAGCAGATGGAGATAATTCTAGCCCAGTACTTCTCTCTGAGGAGAGCAAAGTGGCCTCCAGCCCCAACTTCCTACTTCGTCTCTTGGCAGGAATGAAAATCTTTCTTGGAAAAAGGTCAGGGGAGAAGAAGCTTGAGATGTCTATTCTGCCTCCTTTTGAGCCATGCACAACAAAAGGTCTTGCCACAAGTAGGCCTCACTACACACATTACACAAAATACGCTGGGAAAATACATGATGGATATTAGTAGGTTGCAGCATATTTTTGTTCAAACAAATATGCATTATTTTATTCTATTGACCAGGCATTGAGAATGCAAATTCAAAAGTTGTTGGCTACTACAGGGAGTAAACATATTCATAGATAAATAAATATAGAACATATATTAAAAATACAGTGATGGTAAGGAGTATTAAAATTTTACGATGTGCACAAAAACTGATGCAAAAGAAAATCTTGAGAACATAAACAAAAATGGAGGTAGGATGCTCATCTCTTTAAAATGAGAACTGAAGTACTTTAGTATCTTTGAGTTACCACTGGAAGGCTTTTTCTAGAATACTGGATGACTACTATGAAGCTACCATACCTATGGAAGATCAATGGGAAGCCACAATAATTGCAAGTGCTAAGAAAGTATAGAAAGGTTGTAATCTGTATTGGTGAAAGAAGTAGCCAATTAAGACTTACATCTATCAGAGTATCAGACTAAGTGTGTTTTCATCATTGTAATAGTTTGCTTTAGTCCCTCATCACTTTTATCTGGATTGTTGCACTGGATTTCTAATTGGTTGTCTCATCTTACGTCTCTCCCAGTGTTATGCATTCTCTATACTTCTGCCGAAGTGATTGTACTTATGTGCTACTTTAATCATGTCACTCCCCTGCTCAATAAACTCCAATGGCACCCTATTGCCTTTGAGATCAACTATCAGTTCTTCAGTTTGGCTGTTAAAACTCTTTACTACCCCCAAGCTACCTTTTTATAGCCTTTATCCCTGTAGGCCACATATTAACTTAGAAAATGGCATATTAGCATTATCTATGTTCTATTGCATTTTTATTTATTCTTGTTAAATATTTCTCAGTTACATTTTAATTTGGTTTCATTCACTTGGGAGTGATTAGGATAAACATCTCTGTTTTATGTCATTCTTCTTGTGCTCTATAGTCCAGCCAAACTGCCTCCTTATCATTCCCCATACAGGACACTCTACCTCTTGTCTTCATATATTTGTGCCGGTCTTCACACTTTTCTGGAATGCGCTCCTTCCTCAACTCTGCCTCATGTAATCTCTTGCGTCTTTCAAGTTTCAGATCAATTGTTTCCTTCTCTGAAGTCTTTTCTGATGCCTCTAACTGCTAGTATTTTCTCTTCTCTAAACTACCTCATACTTATTTCATATTAATTGTGTACATATGTAAATACACATGTGTGTATATATACATATACATGCACGCATGCATACATACACACACACCCATATATATATGTGTGTGTATATGCATGTATATATACATATATATATATACATACATACATATAAAATGCTGCAATAAAATATAACGTCCCTGAGAACAAGTACGGTTTGATTTTTTTTTGTATTCCTAGTACCTAGCATAACACCTAGCAACAGAGTAGGTGTGTAAGCAATACTTATTGATTGAAAGTCATGAGAAGCATAAAGTAGATATTCCTGTCCTCTATGTTTCAAAGTTAATAAAGCTTTTGAAAAAACACAATTAGATATTGAACAATATTTTGTTCAATAAAAGCTGATTTAAAATTAGTTTTGGTTTACTTGAATGACTTCAAGTGATACAGTCCAGTAGGAACATTTTTTTTTAAAACTTCAAACCTATGTAACAGGCCTTGCTGATTTATTGGAAGAGAATGTTTAAAAATAACAAAACCTTGGAGTCACAATAGTTTTTTCTGAAAAAAGAGATGAAGGAAAGTTAATGTTTTTATGTTTTAAAAATTAGAAATATATGTGTATATATACACACATAAATATGTACACATGTGTATACACACATTATACACACATATGAGTATATATGTATGTATCCTTCATAAGACTTCACATCCTCAAGTAAACATTAGTAATATGTAGTACTCATCTCTACCATAAGATTGCTATATGCTCTTGAATAAATCATAGTCTCCCTTGGCTTCTGTTTCCTCATCTCTAAAATGAAGAAGGTAGGTGAAATTAGATAGCTATAGATTCCCTTCCAAGTTATCTGATCCTATAAGTACTTTTAAGAAAATCCTATAGACTCTATTCTTAACTTTGGTAATGGTGATCTGACAGCCTTTTTGAGGAACAAAATCACCTATCTAGCACTGGAAGAGACATCAGAGGGCAACTAGCCCAAAATTCTCTATTTACAGTTGGGGAAGTTGAGGTCCAGAAAAGTTGTGATTTACCCAGGATCACATAGCTAGTATCAGAGTTGGCTGGAATTTGGACTCAGGATCTCTATCTCCAGAGCTATTGTTCTTTCCATTGTACAATACTTTTGGGTAGACCTGGGTCCAAAATCCTGGTTTTGTTTCTACCTTGAGAAGTAAAATGACTTTTATTAAAATTTTTTAAAAAGTATGGTAAATTGGTCAAACATTGACCATGGATGATCCTTTTTGTCAGTAAGAGGATCCTTTAGCTCACATGACAGCATTTGGATGTGATTATTTTGCTTTGTTTAAGTACCTTTGCTGTGCTTTCTATAGCTGTACTATTTATCCTCACTCAGTACTGGCCTTTCCTTATATGATTACTATCTGTATTCACGGATCAAAGGTCCTTAGCTGTTCACTAATATAATACTCATTTCCCATGGTTTATAGCAATAAGATTTATTTGTGTTAAAAAAATATTTCTTTTGGACTATTGAAATGAACATTCCCACCAATACATAGGTTTCTCTGGAGTTAGAAATAATTATCTAGAAATTTTGTTTATCAGTTCCAGGGTTTAATTAACCATGGGATGGTCCATGGATGACTGAGACTGGAGACTGGAGACTAGGCAAACCTGCTTTGATGGAATAGGAAAATGGACAAGGTCCCAGTCATACTTAATCAGAGGACATCAAAATATGTGGGTGGAACATCTGAGGACTGACTTCAGGTAAGGGATGGCTTTTCAACTGCACAGTCACATCTGGGAGATGTAGAGCTGGGTGTCCTCTCAGTCAGTTGTATGAGTTCATAACCTTGCCCTACAAACCTGTTCTTCTACCTTCTTTGCTTTGTCAATAGAATCATTGCTCACCATTTATCCATATTTTTAAACTTAAGCATCTTTGATTTCTACCTCTCTTTTGTCTACCACATTCAAGTCCTCTAGATACTATGAAATAATTCTTTCTCTCCCCTCTGTCTCACTGGCTTTTTAACATGTTCCTGATTTCCAACTTGTTCTCCTAAATTTGGAGAATTTCCTCTTTGGTGAGATTGGGGCTGCTCTCTTAGTTGATAGTCAGATATCTCATTCCCAGAGGGAGAATTCTTTCACTCTGTGTATTATCTAGTACATTCTAATCTGTATGACTTCTGATTTCTATCTGTCATTTGCTTGGATAGATTGGTTTACTTGCTATTCTCTATTTGTTACAATCTTTTTTTTTTTTTTTGCATAACTTGCGTTGGAAGAAGCCAGTGAGTTTAGCCTAAGTAGCCTCCTCTCTTTAAGATATAGTGCCAAGGAAGTTAGCAGTTTTTTGTTCTGAACCAAATGTATCCCCAGGCTAGCAATATTTAAGAGGACAGATAGGAATAATTTTAGTTCAGTATCCTTCTCTGAGAGGATAACAGAGAGGCCAACCTTGTAGCTTTTTTCCTGCTCCCCTCAAGCTAGAAATCATAGTTTCCCTAGGAAAGGGGTCAGCAAGATTATAGAGATATCCATCCATACCTCACTTCAAGACATCTTTCTATATGTTTAGACAACCCATGTAGATATCCACCTTTTACACCTTTCAAAGATACAATTATACCATCTTTGCCCTCAAACCCAACCCTCTTCTGCATTTCTCTATTCCTATTCCTATTACTGTTACCACCATCCTTCTAGTTCTCCATATTCACAATCTGTACATCTTAAACTCTGTATATCCAATCATCAAATATTGTGCTTTCTACTTTGAACATCTTTGGCAAGTATTCCCTTCTTTCTACTTACTCACCCACAATTCTAGAACTTGCCTACATCACTTCTTGCCTGGACAATCACAATAGCTTCCTAATTGTTCTCAATGACTTAAGTCTCTCCCTTCTCCAGTGCATTCTCCACACAATTGCCAAAGTGATTTTCCTGAAGAGCAAATCTGATCTTGTCATTCTCCTACTCAAAAAAGTCCAATGCCTCCCTGTTGACTCTAGGATCAATTATAAGTTAATCTATATCTCACTCCCTTTAAATTATATTTTTGTGTAAATTTTATAACATACATAATTATTAGCACAGTACTGTATTTATATAACATAAATATTGGGAGTTTACACACATTTTTTTTTACTGATACAGATATGTAATTAATAATATTTGATGACTACTAGTCAGATCACTGCATTTCCTAATTGATGTCTCCATTTGTAGTTTGTCTACCTTCTAGTCCGCTCTCACACACTGCTGACAGATTGATTCCATGCACAGGTCTGATTATGTTGTTCTACTGCTCAAAAACATTTGATTGCAATATATAACGTACTGACCTATTGACAAATCCAGTCTCTTTAGCCTGGCATTGGTGTTGTTCTACTTGCTTACTCATTTAAATTGCCAACTTTATTTCATACTACACATCACCATATACATTCCATGCCTTCCTGCTTTTGCGATTTTGTTCATTCTATTTCTTATGCTTGGGATGTCCTTCCCTGCTATCTTAGCCTATAAAAATCCTGCATATCCCAGTTTGAAGTTCTTTCCCAACTCTAAATTCTATGCTCCAAAATGCCAGTTTCATTCCTTGATGTCCACAAGTGAGAGTGTTTACCCCATCTCAGATCTCATAGTATTTTGTGCTGGTCTTATACACACCATATTCTGTGTCCCATATTTATTTATTTTTTTGCCCCCTTTTTTTTTGGAGGGGGGAAGGCAGGGTAATTGGGTTAAGTGACTTGCCCAAGGTCACACAGCTAGTGTGTCAAGCGTCTGAGGCCGGATTTGAACTCAGGTCCTTCTGACTTCAGGGCTGGTGCTCTATTCAGTGTGCCACCTAGCCGCCCTATGTCGTATTTAGTTGTATACATTTTGAATACTTTGCTTATGCTCCAGTCCATATAATCACCATGAGCTGAGGGTGGAAACTCTGTCTTATTTATATTTGTACCTCCATCACACCTCGTATCTCTCATGTAATAGGAGCTTAATAAATGCTTCTTTTTGACTGAATGAGTTTGTGGGGTCTGGACACAGACAAGCTTCATCTATCTAAGAAAGCATATGGGAAAGTCTGGTAGAAAGTACAAGAAAACCAAAACCAGACCTGGGATTCAAGGGAAGGAATGATGACATAAATTTGTGTCCCAGTCCAATAGAAAGTGTGGCACTGGGAGAATACCAAAGAAGAGGCTCAGACTCAGTGAACAAGATTTAGTGTATAATAAGGGAGCTTGGCTACAGGAAATAAGGCAAAAGAACAGTCACCATCTCTAAGGTAACACATTATAGTAGGATCAGCTATACTTGAGCCTCTTGATTTATCTATATATCTCTGTTTTCCCTGCCTATAAATCCTGTAGACCAAATTGGGCTTAAACTTGTATGTAGGTGGAGTCAAGAGGCCCTAGCTGTGGTGGTGATTTGGCAAGAAGGGCAGGGAACTAGGTAATCATTATGTTTTTGGTAAAGGATCCTCAAAATGAATTCAAGAATTTTAGTAGGTAGTAAAGTAAGTAGTACTGCTGACCATGTCTCAGTGGTGGGGATATGCACCTGCAATGGAGGTTATGCAGAGAATGTGTGGCAATGAATCAGTAGGATCCATTCCAGGAAATGTGTACCAGAGCTCCCTTGGAAACAAAATTTATGTGACTGAATGAAATAGGACCTTTGGGATGACAAAGCAATTTCTTTCTTATTTGCTTAGCCATATGTTGGTAACATGGGTACGAATGCATTACTTTAAAAAGGAGAAATGGTTTTCTGCTTTGATTGCTCCTTTTGATTCTCCCTTGTGGCAAATAATCTCCCTCCCTAGACTTCCTGTGATGGAGTGGGCAAGTGTGATTTTTTCTCCATCTCTTGGAGAAATGATGATTTGGGAGGCCACGACTACTAAAGAATGTATGTGGACTTGGATAAATCTGAGCTTGAGACTTGGGCCACTGACTTTTTTTTGGGTTGAGTCTATACTGAGCATAGGTGATTGAAGGATGATCCCACCATTTGTGTGTCACACCCAAGGCTAGATTGGAGGGAAACTTTGAGTTGACTGAGAGGAGTTTCTGCTTCCAAAAGGAAATATCTCTGACAAGGGAAAAGTTTAAACTCTGGAATAACTTTGCAGAAAACATTGACATGGAGGGAATGGTTTGGACAATGTAGAACACCAGAAATGTAAAATGCTTACTCTGCTATTCCAGAAACTTCATCATATCTTGGTATTTTAAGTATTAACCTCCCAGGAGAGACTAAGAACAAGTATGTTAATGCTGATGTTTCTTTAATTTTTTTTCATGTCCATTGATGCTTATGAGGTTTGTTTTATGGTTTTAGCATTTCTTTTGTGTGAAGGAAATAAATAGCTGCCCTGTAACTGATCTATAGCATATACTGTATATCTTTATGTTCTCCACTTTGGGGATAGCCTAGACACGAACTAAAGTTTAAGCTTTAGGTAATTTTCCTCAAGGCTCTGTGGGGTAGGCCTTTAAAGAGCCAAAGAATTGATGATAAATTCCTAGCCTTTCCTTTAGAGCCAGCTTCCCCCTGGATTGATATGATCAGTTACTGAATGCATGAATCCAGAACAGAAGATCTATTTAGTGCAGATGGAAAGGACATAATCCTCAGCCCCTTGGGCTGAGCAGCAATTAATCCAGTTCTATCCCTCATCTTACTTTTAAACTTAAAGTCTTTTTAAACTAGATTTGCAAGACTTCAGGCACATATTATTTGTTGTTCAGTCATTTTCAGTCATGTCTGATTCTTTGTGACTCCATTTGGGGTTTTCTTGGAAAAATACCAAAGTGGTTTTCCATTTCCTTTTCCAGCTCATTTTACAGATGAGGAAACTGAGCCAAACTGGGTTACATGATTTGCTCAGGGTCAATAAATGTCTCTACCTGCCTTTATTAGGAGACTCCATTCCTGGCCACCTGTCTATCATTGTTGTATTTTAAGCCATGAAGGGAAAATTATAAACCCATTCTCAAGTGCCATTTTTAAAAGTCTGGGTCTTTCTATTTCACTGAGACTATAAATGTGGTAACTATTCATGGTCCTAGCCCTCTACCAATTGACTTGGGAGCTTTGACCTTCTCCATTTCTGTCTTGGGCCAGGTTCCCTCTCCATGGTCAGCTTGTTGGTCTCCTGCTCCACTGGATTCACCATATTAATGCTGAACTTAGTGTGGACTCTGAAGCTCAGAACTCTTGAGCTGAGCCTTTTGGAAGTAGTTGGGATTGTAGGTTCACATGCCCATCACATCGAATTCAAGTACCATCTTCTTAAGTGGCTATTCACTTTCCGAATTTTACTTTCTCTTCTCAAAAAGCCCATGAGCCCAAGATAAAGAGTTTGATGTTCTCCAAAATGATCTAACTATACATTTAAAGAAGTAAATTGTGGCATCAATAGAATTAAGATCAGAATAAATTAATATTAACAAAAATAGATCAGAATTAATGGAATATAAATATCACTGTGTCTTTTCATGGAGTGAGCTCCTTAAAAGTGCTTTGAGACAGAAGGGAACCTATGGATTTTTAGATTCATCTACTAAATTTAGAATTGTGAGATCATTAGTCAGATATATTATTTATCTCCTACACAAAAGTATTTCAAGACCTGTGGGAGTTTTTCTGTAGTCAAGATTGATAAATTGTGTTTCTTGGTTAATTCATTGTTCCTTTAATGCCCAAGCAAGTGAAAAAAAGACAACTTTAAAAAAAAAGTAGATTTCTGATTCATCTCTCATTATTTTGAAGTCATAAACAACTACAAATTAAGCAGTCATATAAAACTCTCAACTTTGAGAAATTGTCTTCAAGGGACTTAAATGTTCACAGAATGGATGTACATAGAGCTATGATAAAGTGGGAGTCAGTGGAAATGCAAATATACTGTTTTTTAAAGGTATATTTAATTAGCAGTTGAATTTAATACATTTCCCTATAACCTTATTAAAATCTCTCAAACCTACTTTTGTATTCTCCCAAATGAACTAAGTATGCATTAAAAAATAAATTGGAATGCTGAATTTTCATTTTGTCAGATAAAGGGATCAATCCTTGGCCATGCGGGACAAGAAATATTGTAGCAAACCATAACTCAAAGTAGAACAAAGAGCTATGTTCAATCTCTCAAAATTAAATTTGTGACCCAAATATAATTTGTTTAAATTTTATCATAAAGTCTAATCATCCTTAGGTTCCAATTACTTATAAAATCTAAGTTCTTTACTCTACTCAAACCATACTATGGTTCTTTGTTCTTTAGCTTAAAAAGGCCAGGGTCTCCCATTGTATCCTGCGCCATCACCAGTCATCCTGACCTATGTCTTGCCACTGGACTCTGATGACTTTGGAGGAGAGAGTGAGGCTGATGATTCTGTACAGCTGTGCCTCACTTGAATCCAATTCACTTGCACATCAAGGATGTCATTGATTGTCTTTTAGAATGAAGGACAAATAAAACAACAACAATAACCCTTCAATCCTAAATCTCATCACCCTTTCCCGTGTTATCCTTCTTTGCTTCTGCTTCTTTTCTATAGTTTACCATTGGTGATATTTTCTCCTCCAGTAACCTACTGAATAATGACAAGGGAGCTAATTATTTATAGGCCCACACATTAGAGAATGCAAGATGTGACTAATTAAATTAAGATATCATTTGCCATTTGTTCTAAAGTTTCATGTTAATAGAAATATCTACAAATATCATATTATGAAAATAAAGAGTTTTGAAGGGTAAAAAAAAATCTCTCAGCTGAAATTGGGAAGGAATTGAAAAATAACGTTTCAATCTTTTAAAAGGTTTTTAATTTTGTTATTGTAGGCATTTCTCACAGGAATTGAGGTTATAACCCTTTCATATCTCTGCCTTCTGTTTCCTGAATTGCTATACCTCCAAACAAAGCATGATCCAATGGACAATCATCTGGTGATAAACTCTCAACACAGTAAGTTAGTTTAGTCTGTTGACATTCTGTTGCCCAGTGCCTAATCAATGCCTCTAGTTGTGTAGGACCTGCCAGAGAATTCATCATTTTGTATCCAAAAGAATTTTTCACACCATCTAAGAACTCTCCCCAAAAGTATAGGGTAGAAGCACATGGAAGTTATTGCTATGGCAGCAAACTTAAGTTTTGTCCTGTCATTGTAATATATGTTTTTGCTCCCTGGAATATTTTAGCAAAGCTTGTGTCCTAAGGAAGAAAAGAATCAATAGCTTCCCTGGGTGAGCTAGTTCATAAGACTACAGCTTTTGAGCTGCAAAGAAACTTAGAGGCCATCTTAATCTAACGTCATTTTATAGATGAAGAAACTGAGGACCAAGAAGTTAATGATTTTCAATTAGTTCATACAGTTAGTGACGGAGCTAAAATTTGAATATAGATAGTCTGATTCCAAGACTCAGTAGGAAGCAAGGGTTAAGCCTTACTATGATGCCACCTGCTATGATCCAGGGCAATACATATGGCTTAGCACCCCCTAAATAATGCCGTGTAACATCTCTTCTTTTTCTCTTATATACAAACTCAGCACTCAACTCATTTGACTTCTAGTTGCCACTGACTTCCTGTTTTTGAGTCTGTTCTTCAAATCAAGCTTGTCTGTAGGGAAAGACTCAAGTGTGCCTCTTTTCCTTCCTTACCTCCCTTCCCTAACCAAACAACTGCTTCCATTTTAGGTTATTTATAGAGGGGATTATTTTAAATCTCTATGGGGAAATACACATGAAGATATAAATAAAACCAGGAAAAGGAATCTGTTTCGCCTTTGGCAAGATTTGAGAATTTCACCCCTTCTGTGTTACTGTCTATTAGAGACCTTAAGCTTCCAAATGTAACTTGATTTATTAAAATCTATATCTCTACATCATGAAGAATGGAATTTTACAGCTTTGAAGTATACATTTAAGTCTTTTTGGAGATGGAAGACTGAGGAGGTTAAAAGAAATCCAAGCCTCTCAGGCTTCCTTTTAGGGAAAAGCTCAAGTGCCTCTTACATCCGTATTAAAACTAACAATATTATGACCAAACAAGAGTTAGAGAGCATTATAAAATGCAAAATGGATAATTTTGATTACATTAAATTGAAAAGTTTCTGTACAAACAAAGCCAATGTAACCAAGATTAAGAGGGAAGTAGAAAATTGGGAAAGAATTTTTACAACCAGTGTCTGTTAAGGCCTCATTTCTAAAATATACAGAAAATTGAGTCAAATCTGTGAGAATACAAGTCATTCTCCAATTGATAAATGGTCAAAGGATATGAACAGGCAATTTTCAGAGGAAGAAATTAAAGATATCTATAAGCATATGAAAAAATGCTCTAAATCACTAGTGATTAGAGAAATGCAAATCAACAACTCTGAGGTACCACATCTTACTGGTCAGATTGGCTAAGATGACAAAATAGGAAAATGACAAATGCTGGAGAGGATGTAGAAAAATTGGAACACTAATGCCTTGGTGGAGTTATATACTGATTCAACCATTCTGGGGAGCAATCTGGAAATATGCCCAAAGGGCTATGAATAATTGCATACCTTTTGACCCAGCAATACCACTTCTACGGTTGTATCCCAAAGAGATCATAGAAGTGGGAGGAAGACCCGTATGTACAAAAATATTTATAGCAACTCTTTTTGTGAAAGATTTGGAAATTAAAGGGATGCCCATCAATAGGGGAATGGTTAAACAAGTTGTGGTATATGAATGTGATGGAATACTATTATGCTGTAAGAAATGAGGAGCAGGTGGACTTCATATTTACCTTGAAGAGGCTTATACAAACTGATGCTTAGTGAGAAGAGCAGAACCAGGAGAAATTTGTACACAATTATAGACACAACGTATGTGTGATAACCAACTTTGATAGGCTGGAGTCTTCTCAGCAATGCAAGGTTATAAGACATCTCCAAAAGACCCATAATGGAAAGAGATGTCTACATTCAGAGAAAGAACTAGAAAGAGCAGAGTTTGAATGCAGATTGAAGCAAACTACCTGCTCTTGTTATTTTTTCTCATTTGGTTTTGTTTCCTCTTTCCCATTGTTCATTCCATCAGTTACAATCCTTCTTTATAACCTAATGACTAATGTAAAAGTATTTGCATATCCTATACTTGATTGCATGCTGCCATGGGGGGAGGGGAGGGAGAGGGATAAAATTTAAAACTCAAGGGATTGTGGAACTGAATCTTGTAAGCTAAAAGTAAACAAACAAATTAATAAAGGCAAAAAAAGAAAAAAGCTAACAGAAAAAAATGGAGAATGAGCAAAATTGCTAAAAAAAAAAACCCTTAAGAAAATTAAAATTTACTAAAATGAAAAAGGTGCAAAAATGAGCTCTGATATGATTTTAAAAAAAATATGGATGAACAGAGGCAAAGGCCAGAACATCAAAATCAATACAGGTGGAGGAAAATGAGGTAGGACGTCCTAAGAGAGAGCCTTAAGTGGATAAGCGGAAAAATTTTAAAGTTCAAGAAAGAATTAACTTAGGAAATAAAATTTAAGAGGAAATAAAAGAAAAAATATGGAGCAGAAAAGATCCTGATATTAAAAATCCCAAAATAACTCTTAAAATTAAAATCTTAAATTAAAAATACTGAGAGAAACTGAAACAAGAAAGGAATACTGATTTTTAAAAGATCAAGATAAAATAATGAAAAAGACCCATCATTAGGGAGAACATAATACAACATCTGAAAATATTAGTAGATGAAATCAATAGCACAATTAATGTACTTGAAAGTGAAAATCATAACTGCCATAGGAAAAATAGGAAAATATGATTAGTAAATAACCAGAAAGAGATTTAAAGTCATTCAACTGCTAAGGACAAAACCAGAGCAGCAGTCATCAAACTTTTTTGTCTCAGAACCCTTTTACAACTCTTAAAAATTATTGAGGACTCCCCCAACCCAAGCTTTTGTTTATGTGGGCTTTATCTATTGATATTTACCATATTAAAAGTTAAAATGTCTTAGCAAAATTATAAAAGGGTTTTGACTTTGTAGATGCCCTAAAAGGGTTTTGGGAGTCTCTAGGTGTCCCTGTATCATATTTTCAGAACTGCTTTTCTAGAAGCCAGAGCAAGACACGACAGTGTCAGAATTACCAAATATAGGCATCACAAAATCTTTATTTATTTATTTATTTTTTAAAATTTTTTTTATTTACTCATTTACTTTTAATTTACAAGATTCAGTTCCACAATCACTTGAGTTTCAGATTTTCTCCCCTCCCTTCCTCCCCTCCCCCCCATGGTGGCACATCACAAAATCTTTAACTGGAAAAAGCAAAATGGTATTTCTTTTTTTTTGCCTTTTTTTTGGACAGGGGAAGGCAGGGCAATTGGGTTAAGTGACTTGCCCAAGGTCATACAGCTAGTAAGTGTTAAATTTCTGAAACTGAATTTGAACTCATGGTCTCCCTGACTGCAGGGCCAGTGCTCTATTCACTGGGCTGCTTACCTGCCCCTAAAATGATATTTCTAAAGAAAAAAAAAATAGAAAAAATGTGTGTAGAAAGTGGAGAGTATTATGATCCTCTTTGATAATCATAGAATCTTAGAGTTGTTAGGGTTCTGAGAGACTGTTTAAAGCCAATTTATACCTGAACAAGTATTCTCTGAACATCCCCAAGAGGTCATCCAGCATTTGCTTTCAAACATCTCACTACTTCCTTTCATTACATTTTGGAATGACTCTGATTATTGGAAACTTGATCCTCATATCAAACCAATATTTGCCTCTTCAGTTTCAAATCATTGCTCCTTCTTGTGCCCTCTGATGCCAAGCAGACAAAGTCTAATTAATTTTCTACATGTCAGCCTTTCAAATATTTGAAGACAGCTGTTATGCTATTCCTGGCTCTACCCTGATCTTCTCTTCTTTAGACTAAATATCTCTGGTCTCTTCAAATAATCCTCATATTGCATTATCTAAAATCATTTTTTAGACCATCCTGGTTTTTGCTCTGAATATGCTTATCAATGTCCTTCCTAAAATTTGCCAAGAAAACTTTAGATGTGGTCCCACCAGGGCAGAGAACAATGGGACTATCACTCACTTCATTCAGGATACTGTTTCTCTCTTAGCACAGCAGAAGATAACACTAGTTTTAGGGGCTTCCCTCAACATAATATTGACTCATATTAAGCCTGTAGTACACTAATTTTGCTCACCTCTCCCCACCTTTCTCAGAAGAATACTATATAATTATGCTTCCTGCATCTTGTACTTGGAGGTGAAGTTCATTTTCTGAACCCAAGTGTAAGTCTTAACACTTATTAGATTGCAAGTGCCTTTCTCTGTATCCCAAGCACTTAGCACATAGTAGACCCTTAATACATGCGTAATAACTTAATGACTAACTAGTCAAATATCCTTCATATGGTGCTATTATGATATTATAAATGGGTAAGAGAGAGTTAAAGCAATATAGTTATTAGAATATATCTGAAAATAGGATGCACCCAATATAGTATTAAAAAGTAAATTTATAGAATAGAAAATGAATACTAGTAGATTTTAACTATCAGAATACAGTAAATGCAATAAAAGAGTTGAAGAAATATAGTTATGAGAAATTATCCTGCAAATAGGATGCAGCCAAGGTAGTATTGAAAAATAAATTTATAAATAGAAAATTAATACTAGTAGGAGATTTTTAACTATCTGAAGACAGTAAATGCAAGAAAACATTTTTTAAAAAGGTTAAAAGACTTGAATCAACTATTAAACAAACTAGATTGAATATATATATGAAAAGAGAGAGAGACAGAGAGCTTCATGGAGAAAGAAAATAGTCAACTTTTTTTTTACACATGGAAAGCACCTAAAAATTATCAAATACTAAGTCACATAATAGTTATAGGTAAATTTATAAAAGTAGGAATTAGATATGATACAATTATAGAATTTAGAAAAAGAAGACAGTACAACAAAAGAAATCAGAAAAGGGAAAAATACCAAGATCCCTATAAAGATAAATATAATTGAAAAGAAAAATAAGTTACCAAGATAAATAAAACTAAGTCTAGTGTAAAGGTCATTAAAATTATTATAATAGGACACACAACTCAATGCTCATAAATTTCAACACTTAAATAGATGAATATCTACAAAAACATAAACTACCCAAATGATCAAAAAAAGGAAAAGGATGATATAAACAGAGCAATTGAAGAAAAAGGAATTGGCCAGGATATTAATGTGCTAATATCTAACTAAGTAGTACAGTAGATATGTCAAGAAGTGAGTTCAAATTCAGCTTCAGATACTAGCTATGTGACCCTGGGCAAATCACTTTAACACTACCTACCTCAGTTTCCCGAACTGTAAAATGGGGATAATTTAGCAGCATTCACCTGATAAAATGAAATAACATTTGTAAAGTGCTTAGCATGTGGTAGTGCAAATGTCAAGCTATTTGAGAACCATGATTGCTTTTAAGCCAAGATTGCTTGAAACCATCAAGGACTATCACAAACATTATGCAGAAAACAAACCTTAAAGTGTCTCTCATGACAGTATTAGGGCTGTTTTCCGATTTAAACTAATCCTCTATTTATGTTATTCTTCTGTCTGGGGATTTTCAGAAGAACTGTTTGTAAGCATTAGTCAGTCATTAAGTAAATATTTTTGTGAGAGGATGGCTGGTGTGCCATCGGTGGAAGAGGAGAATCGTGTCTGGAAAGATGTGGGTTCATAGATGCTTGTTAGTGAACCCATGTATGCCACACGATTTTTCCTTCTAGAACCAAGCTTCAGGACCATTGCTGATTTTTATGTGTTATTACTTTTTCTCCAGACTGGATGGATAATATCAATACCCTGATAAGCTAGTCTTAAGCTTTTTCTGGTTCTGTTCCCTGAAAAGAAAACACTCTACTTATTACAGTACTACAGGAAACATCCAGGGGATTTCTACAACAAATAACAAAGGAAAGTGACAGAATGCCCCAGGTCTTCTTAGTTGGTCCCAGTCTTCCAAAGAACAAGATCTGAAAGCGATAAAGAGAGACCACATCGAGATCTTGTCCCAGAATAAGCTGGCTCTATGTCACCTCAGTCCTCATCCTTTGACCAATGGGTTCATTTTTGCAAAACTGTACATGTCTGAACCCATCTGGAATTCGCGTGACTTCAACCTTTAGTCCTGGGTCTGAAAACCCCTGACCTTGACAAATGTACTTCCCTTCTCCATGTCCCCTTTGCAATATTTTTCTTGCTAAATTTGAGCATAATTGTCTGTGAATTTTGGTCAGATGATGTGCCAGGTTGTTATTTTCAATTTGTTTATGCTAAATTTTGTTAAATACACATATATGAAGACTTTCACATAATTTCCTATGATGTCGCACTCAAATTAGAAAGTATCTATTTTTGAGCAGTTCAGAAAGCTTGCTAATAATTCTAGCTCTCCAATTCTAAAACTGTTTATTAGAAAAATTAGTTTCTGAAACCCACATGTGTACTCTGAAAAAATTATTTGTGAAAAGTTTTTAATATCAAAACTCTTTACCTTGGTTATTACAGTATTATTTGATAGAGCATCTATTAACTTAATATGTTGTACTTGATTTGACGCTAAGGTGGAAACATTCTCCTCATTTAAAATGATTGTTTTAATTATATTATGGGAAGATAATTGGGGCAAATATACTGTTTTTGTGACGTTGAATATGACCTTAGAATTTCTAACTTTAGGAACTCAATCTGACCTGAAAAAAAATCCCTTAATGAAGTTAACTTTTAAAAAAAATGGGGGGGGGGAGGAAGAGAGATAAATAGTCTAAAAATTTAATGCTAAAAGCCCCAGAATGAATTTACCAGAATTAAATAAAACACATAGAAAATGCATGCCTACTTTTATGGTATATGTTAAATTGATGCATGCAAAGTGATATAACTAGATTTCTAGGGATCTCTATGTAATGGTAATTAATTTAGCAGGTACTAAGTACTTCTGTGAAAGAAACAGAAGGTGTGAACTCTGTCTCCTATTGCTGACATAACGGGAAGGGGTTGACTGAGACAGGAAGCCAATGTGTGTGTATGTGTGTGTGTGTGTGTGTGTGTGTGTGTGTGTGTGTGTGTGTGTGTGTGTGTATAAGAAGAGTTCCAGAGACAGAGAAACAGAATCAAGAATTTTCCTCCTGGTGGCTCCTGGTGGGGGACTGAAGTGTCTGTTGCCTCCTGGAAGAAGGAAGTTGTTGCTGATGCCTGGAAGGCTGAGATTTCTTCTGGGTCCTAGGGCCAGCCGAACTGCTGGAGGACTGAAGAAGCATGACCAGGATAAGACTTTGTTTGTGACTTGGTTGATCCTTGAGTTCTCCGCAACAGAAGTTGTGAAGGTTTTGAGATGTGCTGGACCCTGTGAACTTTAGTGTGTAGCAAGAAAGGCCTGGAGACTGGATGAGAACCTGGGAGCTGTCTGCCGCTGAATCCAGGTGACTGGTGGACTCAGGTAGGAGCTGGGACCATGGAAGGGGATCCAGGGAATCTGAGAGACCATCCAGAGTCAAGATGAAGATAAGGCCTCCCCTTGGATGCGTGATGAAATTGAAGTTTACTAGACACCAAGGGGTGGAGGGTTTTGTGTAATTTTCTAATGATTGTATTTAGTGATTAACAATACTTAGTGACTGATTGCTAGATAAGTGACTGATTAATTTAATCTATGATTGCCC
>CM053580.1:122813115-122823234 GCA_028627135.1 Pseudochirops cupreus | reverse complement strand
TTGTGAATATTATACTCTACCTTGATTTTCTGAGAAAGTTTGCCTTGATTTGTTGTGGAATAAATGGAGTGTTCACTACACTGTGTAATCAGAATCTTAAAAGCTGTTCACAGTAGCATTCTTTTGGGAAGCTGCTCATGCATGGCATTATACCCTATTGCCTTTAGGGGCAGCTAGGTGTCAAGTGGATAGAGGTCCTGGCATCAAGAGGATTATTTTTCTGATTTCAAATTTGGCCTCAGACACATACAAGCTGTGTGGCTCCAGGAAAGTCACTTAACCCCATTTGCCTCAGTTTCCTCATATGTAAAATGAGTTGGAGAAGGAAATGGCAAACTACTCCAGAGTTGGATATGACCGAAATGACTATATGTCAAATTGCTTATAGGATAAAATACAAACACCTCTTTTTGGAATTTAATGTCTTTCACAACATGGCTTTAACAAACCCTTCTGGGATTATGAGTGTATTGCAGGCTATTTCTTGGAAAATGTGATGACAAACCTTTGCTCTCACCCCTTTTGGTAGGCCTGTTAAAGGACATGCATGAGAAGAGGCTCCTGTTTGATCCCTATAACCAGGGGCTGTGTTGAGGATTATCAGTGACTGAGTAGTAAGAACTACCCTCTGGGTAGGTTTTAAAAGAAGAAATGACTTTTATAAGGGGCAGCTGGGTGGCCCAGTAGATAGAGCACTGGACCTGGAGTCCAACTTTAGATATTTGTTAGATGTATGATCCTGAGCAATTACTTAACATCTATTTGTCTCAGTTTCCTCAACTGTTAGATGGAGGTAATAATAGCACCTGCTTCCCAGGATTTTTGTGAGGATATTTGTAAAGTGCTTAATATTGCCTAATACATAGTAGGTGCTTAATAAATGCCTGTTCCCTTTCATCTTCCTATTTTAATTTAATTTATTTATTTTTGCCTTTTGGAGGGAGTGGGGCAGGACAATTGGGGTTAAGTGACTTGTCCAAGGTCACACAGCGAGTAAGTGTTAAGTGTCTTGAGGCCAAATTTGAACTCAGGTTCTCCTGACTCCAGGACTGGTGCTCTATTCACTATGCCAACTAGCCACCCCATCACCTTCCTATTTTTGACTATGTGGCTTAGAACTCCAGGAGTTTTCCTTTAGGTTCTCTTTTACATCCTGCTTGTGATAGCTTCTTGTTTTTCCTTCCCCTCAGACAAGGGCTAGAGCACTCAATAATCTGTCTCCTTTGCAAGTCCAAGACGACTGGAATCTGAGGCCACTTTTGGGAAATACTTTCCAGTCCTCAGGGAACCTCTACCTTCCTACCTCACTTTATAGCTATGTCTCCAAGGCCAAAGCCCAAGAGATGGGATGCATTCCACCCCCATAATTAGAGGTAATTACCCCTGGTGTCCACAACACACACATGCCAGCAATGCCTACAGTAGACATAGCATAATACAAAGCATTGCTTGATAGGCTGAGCTGAACTGGGACCTGGAGCCAAGAGAAACAAGATGAAGGAATCAGTGTTAGACTTTCTTAAGTTCACAGAAACTTCTGGGACCAAACATCATAGATATTCATAGACACAACCTAATTGTTTTTAGAAAGATATTAGAAGAAAATGAGGTGAGACTGATGAAAGTTTTATGGTTACTGGAAGAAGCTAATCTAAAGCTATTGATTGGCAAGTGCCAGTTTTATAGCGTTTACATCAATTATATGGGTCACATAGTGTCCCAGCAAGGTGTGAGTACTGATCTAGAGAAGATAGGAGTGTTCTTGAATTGGCCATGTTCTGAGAATCTTCAAGGTAGAAAGAGTGTGATAGAATTTAGCAAGTTATTACAATTACAATTAAGAAAAATGCTATCACTAGGCTACAGAATGATCTCCTTCAATGCATGCAAGAAACAAAGTAGAAGAGGCAGCCAGAGACTTGCTATATAATGTCAGGCCAATCTAGTTTAACAAATATTTTGTCTCGTGTGTTTATCTGTGCCATAACTGCTGCTGGGAATTTCTATTCCTTCCCCATCTTTGTCACCTAATCCACGGGAGACGTGCTAGTGTCTCAAGCCATACATTCAGGGAGAGGAAGAATAGACATTGTTTGTCCTTTTAAATCCTGCTGAGTGAAAGCTCCCTGCTCTATCTCCCAGACTGATGAGATAGGGATTATAGGGACCAACCTGGAGTCTCTAGTGAGAAAATGTCTTTAGCCAGAAATTTAAGAATGCAGTCCCTGGAAAGAGCCAGGGCACAAACAAGCTTTGTCCTGGATGAACTCTATGAGAGCACCCCTATATAAAACACTGCTCTCCACACGTCTACAATCAAGCCAAACTTTCCCACTTATTATCATGTCTAACATTCCATCTTCCATCTCTGTGCCTTTGAACAGGCTGTTACCCATTTGTGGAATATACTTCCTCCTCACTTCTCCTTTGTCATAGGATTACAGTTTTAGAGCTAGGAGAACATTATAGATCACTGAGTGCAATGTCCTCATTTTACAGATGAGAAAATTGAATAAATTGTTTTATTACACAGCTACCAAGTGTCTGAGATGATGATAAGATAAACCCTCTACCCACGGCACTACACTGCCTTTCATTGCTATGACTTCCTATCCTATAGTCTTGCCTGGTAACTATAGCCATGACCAGAGACCCAGGGTGATCCTTATCCGTTCTTGTAACCAAGAAGCACCAAATTGCGTAGTGTGCTACATCAGAAAGCTGCTAGATGTAAGATTCAACAGGCTTACCATTGGTAGGGAGAAGATTCCATTCAATTTTAGATTGTCAGGGAAAAGAAAATATTTCCTTCCTTTATGTTGTTGAAGAAAGGTATCATATTTTCTTTTCACACTTGGATATCATATCCATTAACACATACAAATTTATTTTGCATTTATCTAAGCTGTGAACTCCAGAAATTTATATTCCAAAATTCTTCAAATTTGCTCTTGAATTGCTAAGAGAGAGGAGAGGAGAGGGAGTAACAAGGAGGAAGGGAGAGAGAAAAAAGGAGGAGGAAGAGGAAGAGACAGAGAGAGATTGAAGATGCAGAGAGATGGAGATGACACAGAGACAGAGAGAGATCTTTTGCAATCTTCTACGTTTGTTATATATCAGCTAAAAGGCAGGGAATAAAAAATGTTTATTTGCTTTTAAAGATGACTATTAAGGGTTTAAAACCAAAAGCAGAAGATTGCAGATTAGGGAGTATTTTTATTTTATGAGAGAGGGAATGGAAAAAGGAATGACGCTGGTTTTAAAGTGGGGAAGGAGATTATTGTATTTTTTTCTTAGAGAGATGGGAGAAATTGTAATCATCAGTGAGGGGGGATTAAGTTTATTTTATTCATTTGGTATAATGGAGAGATATTGAAGTAAGAAGTGAGGAATTTATTTGAAAAGAAGGGGCAAGGGAGTAATTTCAGTAAGGGAAATAGGTAATGGAAGTCTTTTTAAGATTGGGGACACAAAAAAGAAATCTAAGTCAGGAGAGAGAAGGATGGGGAAGACTTGTGGTTCAATGGATAGAGCCTGAACTGGAAGTCAGGGAGACTTGAGTTCAAATGTAACCAAAGACACTTACTAGCTGTATGTATTGGGTGTTTGTCTTTTGCAGTTCCCATATTTGTAAAACAAAGTTAATAATAATACCTCTCCCAGGGTTCTTATTAGGTCAAAATGAGATAATGTTTGAAAAACTCTTTGTAATCTTAAAGCACTACATAAATAGTAAATATTAATTATATTAGTAGTAATACTATTGTTATATATTTAGTAGTAATAGTATTGTTATATTTTATTAAAAATTGGGAACAGATTGAAGTGTGAAATTTCCTTTTTCTATTTTTTTCTTTCTGTTAAACAAGGGAGATCAGGGGAGAAATCAAAAGAAACTTGTAGTCCAGAGAGAGGAAAAATCTGAGGTATTAATTAGAACAGTTTATAGGAATTCAGGAAATAGTAAGGAAGAGCAGACTTGTTCTTTCAAGATAAATTAATTCACTTATCATGTCTAGGAGTGATTGCTTCCTCAGCGAGTAGTCCTGGTAATGTAATCAGCAGTTTATGATAACCAGCTTTCATGCAAAGTAAGAAGTAGGAGGCCAAGATTATTTTAAAAGGAGGGGCTGGACAAATATTAACCAATGGTGAATGAGTTTGTTAAAGATTACTTAGAAAATATGTATTAATCAATGAAATCCCAGTTTTAGTCCCTAGTCTAATTCCTACTTTTTTTTCTTCCCATTCTATGCCTTGTTCTCTATGTTGATGTTACTCACTGTTTTAACCACTATTTTCTATTTCCCATCAAAGGAAGGAAGATTATGGGGAGGTAGGGTCAGCCCCAAATGTATTACATGAATTGACAAGAACAGAAAATCCTCCTTTCTTCCAAATATTTTCTCTGTTGGCTTGCCCCATGTTTGGAATTTTCTCCTTTGGGTTGTGGAATATACATTCTAATCTCTAATAAAATACTCAGAGTATTGAATTTGGAATCAGAGGACTTGGATTCAAATCATGGCCCTGACACTTAATATTGTTGTGATCTCAGTCAATGACTTCAATTTCTTTATCTGTAAAATGAGAGGGTTGGGCCAGAAGACTTTAAGGACCCTTCTATCTCTGTTTCTATGATTCCGTTAGCCTCCTACTTGGATTCATCCTTGTGTGGAGTTGAATCGGTATTCTTTTAAGCAATGTCAATTAAAGACTAGCCAACCCTAATGAATTGGAAAGACTTACCATGGTGGGGAGAAAATAGATTATACATGACTGTCCTTAGAGGATTAGCTTACTTAAGTTCTGATCTTACCATTCAGTTCAGAGATCATGTGGATGAGAGGAGTGGGTTGAGTTGGGGTCAAAAGTATAGGCAAGGGGGAGATTGAGGTGTAATAAGAGGCGTGAACTGATGAAATTAAGATCAAGTAAGCTTCCATACTACCAGGAATGTAAGACCTTAAGCAGGAGTGGGCTCTAAGTGATTCCTAGAGCCAATTGTCAAATTTTCAATGTGAACATTTACACCTCAAAATTGGCAAATCAAGTCTTGATTATTGTTTTCTGGATTGCCTAGGCTTATAAAGGTGATGGAGAAAATATATCAAATTCAAAAGTGTGTTTTGAGCACATTTTTCCTTGAAAGTCAGTTGTTAAACATTTTCCAGCACACTGCTAGTCACAAAAGTTTCTGTTTTTGTTATGGTTTTCCTGAACTTGATAATATAAATAGGAACCTTTAATCTGGGAACTTCCTTGGGTAATCAAACCAACTGGAATTGATGAAAGAATTTCTGTACCAAATGTAGAGATACATTAAAAAGCAGAAAGAATAAGAGTTGAGGTTATACTTGTGATTAAATTCATTTGGGGCCTCCATTTAAGACAAAAGAGGAGAGCTCAAGAATTGGCTAATTCAGGGGCTTCATATAACTGTATTTCTTGGAACTTGGTCAGGAACTGAGAGCCTAATGAGAAGGTGGCTATAGTGGAAGTTTGAGATAACACTATTATCCTAACATGGCAAAGAATTTTAAGGGCCAGTTGGGGGAAATAGTAGGTAGGGCAGTACTCAGTCAGGGTAGTATTTGAGATCTTGTGGTTCAGATAATTTAACCCCATTATTGAATGGAGGTCAGGCCATTGTATGTTCCACAAGTAAGACCTTTCTGGGCAGGCCCAGGTGGTACTGAACACTTCTTTTGCTGTAATTGCCTCCCTTAAGGGCAGATGGAAAGGATACTCACTGATGACCAGGACTTACTGGGGTTTTCTCTTGTTCTCTCACATTTCTCTCTCTCTCACTCTCTCTCTCTCTCTCTCTCTCTCTCTCTCTCTCTCTCTCTCTCTCTCTCTTTCTCTCTCTCTCTGTCTCTTTCTCCTGTTTTCATTTTTATCAGTATTTCTTACATAACTATTATTTCTCAAATATGCCTATCCTCCCCCTCTTAAACCCTTCTTTGTAACAAAGACGTAAGTGAAGCAAAACTAACAGTGAAACAATTACATCTGACAGCATAGACAGTATACTATATCCATTGTCCTCCTCCTGTTAGTAGAAAAGTGTGTGGTTCATCTTCTGTTCTCTGGAAACAATGCTGTTCATTGCAATTAAACTGAGTTCTGCTGGAAGTCTTTAATCAAGAACTGTCAGACCAGTTGCATCCATGTTACATTAATACTTACCCTATTGCCCTATTGATACCTGTTGACCATGGATACCGGTAGTTTGTAAGATCCTTGAGAGAGAAGACTTTCAAAAAACTTTTTTTTGGTATATCCCGTGCTTAGCATGGCCTGGCATATAATAACTGCTAAACAAATGATTTTTGAATTTAACTGAAGATCTCAATTATGTGGACAAATTTACTCATTAAATGTAAAGCAGAGAACCTATTATGGAGATATATGCAAGCAAATGTCCAAAAAGTGCTTCTCAGACTTTATGGTCATCATCAGGACCATCTCTTTTTTTTCCTCAAAGGGAGTTAAATTTCTCAGTTATGTTGACAATGCTATATACTTTATTATTCGTTTCAGATATTTGAAACATGATTCAGAAAGCATGAATCTCTGCCATTTTAGACTTGTGTGAGGCCCATCACCTCCTTTGAATTATGGCCAGTGACAAAGACTTTTTTGTTCCTGTTCAGGTGTTATGAGTACTTGGTTATGCCTTTTGTGTAGGTTAAAGTACTGGCAACCTTCCAGCACTTAATTAGTGAATAACCTATGGATCTTTTCCATCAACATGTTGTGGCCTGCTTAGATGACATTATAATTGTTTTTACCTTACAGTGTGAATAAGAATGCATTTCAAAGTACTTAAATGACTTCTTAGCCTTGCTTATACAAGCCTGTAATTATATATATTTTTTCCATCAGAAGGAGGTAACTTTGCCGAGGTTTGTGCTAGGGTGAGAAATGGAACCAAATGCATGTATAAGCCATATAGGATGGGGTTTCACCAGCAGGAGTTGAATCTTGTAGCATTTCTCAGAGACAGAAAACTTTTGTTGACAGCTTAACCCTACTGAGATTCCTAGAACTCATTCATTTACTCTGAAAAGGGATGTTATATGAGAAAAACTTAAATAGAAATATCCTTCCTGGAGAACTTTCATGGTATTACCTTTGCTAAAACACCCAACACCAGTTATCTGTGTTTTGTAGAGGTAAACATCTCAGGGATTGCTACTAGGGCTAAGCCTCAAGAACTGTCAGAAAGAGAGGATGGACCAGATCCTGAAGCTGTATGCCTCTTAGTTGTACACTACTCCCATTAATTGGTTTTGGGTAGAGTGGGATTGTATCTCAATAAGTAGGGAAATGTTCACTATTAGGGCTGCCCTGGAGATCTGTCAGCACCATTTGGAGGGAAAAAGCAATTCATCTTGGTTTTTAACAGATTGGAAGAATTTACTACAATTTTAGGAGGCCCAGATCTTACTAGTGTGCCATGCCCCATGGGCATTATTATTTTTCCATTTTTCTTCATGTGACTTCAAGAAAAAAAGGTACTCTCACTGACATACTGTCATGAAACTTAGTACCCACAGAGGAAGAAACTCAGATGACAGCATTTTTTACCTCTGGAGTATGCTTAAGAATGGTAAGGAAGAAAAATAGCCTTGCTTGCTCTGCTTCCAAGAGTGGGTCACGGTACGACTGCGCTACAGAAAGGACCGTCATCCTTAATTTGTTGGCTAGATGTCCAGGGGAGGTGAGGAACAAGAATATAATCTGATGGCATGATCAGTGCCACAGGACATGGGATATCCAACATTACCTTTGAGGTTTGGCCTGATTCCAGCGTACTGAGACCCTTCCCTGCCAAATGGAAGCCTTGAGATCTCCTACAATCATAGGTCAAATTTCCTCAAATTGTAGTATCAGGAGGGACTTCACTTTATAATCACTTTATACCTTTCATAGGAGAATACCACCATTATTGTGGCTGGAATCCATTTCTTTAGAATGTGTCATGTAGTTCCATGTCTTAAATTGTCATTTGCCCCTTAAATCAATTTAATGCAAATTGAGCAAACCAGTACATTCTATAGTGTCTATGCTACTATGCATCATACCTGGAGCAGGACTGGGCCGGCTTCCTGCCAATTACAGTTTGCTAACAATGACTATAATAAAAGCCACCATTTATATAGCCCTTTAAGGTTTTCAAAGCTCTTTAAATATATTATCTCATTCGCTTACAACCATTTGAAATAGATGCTTCTATTATCCCCATTATACAGATGTGGGAACAGAGGCTGAGAAAAGTTAAGTGACTTGCCCAGGTGACATAACTAGTAAGTGTCCGAAGGAGGACTTGAATGCAGGTCTTCCTCACTCCAGGTCTAATGCTCTATCTACTATACTATATAGAGCAAACTACCCTTGGGGGCTTTCTTTTTCAGATAACCTGTAGATTCCCTCCATGAACCTGAAAGTATGACAGATAAAGCACACACTAACCTTGCTGAACTGGGATCTGCACTTGTAAAGGGAACAGCTGCATCATCTGCTAGGTGTTGAGTTAGACATGGAAAGAGAAGGAAAAAAATTCCCGGTTATGAGAAGCCAGAGGCCAGGTCTGTTTAGACCAGTATAGCTACTAGTGCTCAAGTTCTCTTAGGATTTAAGTGATAAGTATTCAGGATCCTTCTACATTATTTAACCACTGAATCTGGTGATTAACTAAATTTTAGGATAGAAAATTTATGGAGAATTTTTATGTTTCATTCTTTAAGCTAGTGTAGTCCACCTAAACTCCATAGCACTGATGGCAACACCTTGCCTTCTTGTGGGTGTGGCTGAAAAAATAAATGAATCATGGGGAGATCTTGGGTTTCTGCCAGAAGTTAAGAAAGTATTATGATATGACCAGCAAGGAGGGGCATGTTATCCCACAGGAACACCTATGTCCTCTCTGGAAGGTTTAGGTCCAGACTTAATTTCTTCCCGACTACATTCCAGTTTTCCTAGCAGTTTTAAAAAATTTTATTGTCAATTTTATTTAATATTTTATTTTCCCCAATTACATGCAAAATAGTTTTAATATTCCTTTATTTTTTCAAATTTTGAGTTCCAAATTCTCTCCCTCCCATCTTTATCCCTATTGAGAAGGCAAGCAGTTTTGACATAGCTTATACATGTGCAGTCATGCAAAACACATTTTCATATGTCATTCTGTGAAAGAAAACACAGGCAAAAAAGCCCCCAAGAAAAATAAAGAAAGTAAAGAAAAGTGTCTTTGATCTGCATTCAGGCTCTATCAGTTCTTTTTCTGGAAATGAACAGCAGCTTTTATCATAAATCTTACAGAATTGTTTTGGATCGTTGCATTGCTGAGAATAGCCAAGTTATTCATAGTAGATTATCATACTCTATTGCTGTTCTTGTGTACAATGGTCTCCTGGTTCTGCTAATTTCATTTTGCATCATTTCATGTAAGTCTTTTCATGTTTTTCTGAGAGCATCTTGCTCATCACTTTTTAAAGTATAATAGTATTCCATCACAATCATATACAACTTATTTAGCCATCCCCCAATTGATGAACATCCTCTCAATTTCCAATTCTTTGCCACCATTGAAAGAGCAATTATAAATATTTGGGATACAGACCTAGTAGAGATATTGCTTGGTCAAAGGGTATGCATGGTTTTGTAGCCCATTGGGCATAGTTCCAGATTGCTCTCCAGAATGGTTGCATCAGTGTACAACTTCACCAATAGCACATTAGTGTTTTAATTTTTCTACATCCCTTCCAACATTTGTCATTTTTCTTTTCTGTCATATTAGCCAATCTGACAGATGTGAGGTAGTAGCTTAGAATTGTTTTAATGTGTATTTCTCTCATCAACAATGACTCAGAGCATTGACTGTAGATAGTTTTGATTACTTTGTCTGACAACTGCTTGTTCATATCCTTTGACTATCACTTGAGGAATGGCTCTTATTTCTACACATTTGACTCAGTTTTCTATATATTTGAGAAATGAAGTCTTTATCAGAGAAACTCACTGTAAAAAACTATTTTCACAGTAATGATTACCAACTATATATTTCTCTCCATCCCATTTTACCCCTGTTTATCCTACTCTTTACATTTA
>CM053580.1:122788257-122812615 GCA_028627135.1 Pseudochirops cupreus | reverse complement strand
TTGAAAAGAATTGCTAAAGGGAGATTTCTTACACCAATGGAATTACAGGTCCAGAAAAAATGCCTTTTTTGGGGGGGGGGAGGGCAGGGCAATTGGGGTTAAGTGACTTGCCCAAGGTCACACTGCTAGCAAGTGTTAAATGTCTGAGGCCGGATTTGAACTGAGGTCCTCCTGACTCCAGGGCCAGTGCTCTATTCACTGCGCATGCTAGCCTCCCCCCAGATAATTTTTCAAAATTAGTTAAGATATTTTAAAGTCATGAATGATCTTTAAATATTAGCATTCACATTCTTTATGAAACTTTCATATTTACTTTAATGCATTGCTGTGGCAAGGCAAAATTAAAATGTGCATCAGTTTATCCTTCAAGTGAAATTGTATTAGAGCCGTTTTCTTTTTTTTGGACCTTTGCTGCCTCTTGGGGGCAGCAAACCTTCAATACTGAACGCTTCTGTTTCTCATATAGGATAATGTAGTATTTCTTGAACTTCAAATTTATCAGTATTACTTTATTCTTTTACCCTACACTCTTTGAAATTTTTTGTGATCTTGATACTCTGATTTTCAGTTTTAATTAATTTACTTGAATAGCCATATATGTGTCAGAGTGATCTTGGGAAAGTATGAAAGAAAAATCATTGCATAATCACTGAAAGGAGCCAGTTGCTAAGTTGGGTCATATCTTATTCCACTAATACCTCCTTTCTTCAAACTTCTATGTTATTTATTATCTTTACTACTAATTTAAACATTAAATTATATAGTGACTTGGATTTTTTTTTAAACCATTTTATATGTCACCATAATTCTGTCTTTTCTGGTAGGGAAAAGTAATGTGTGAAGTATCTTTTTATGAAATGACAAATGGGGGTTCTAGATAGTTACAAGTGTGAGGAAGTGTGGGAAAGGTCATTGGAATGAATCGTTATGAAGTGAAGGTCATTGGAAGTATTCAAGGGAGCTTGAGGAGAAGTAGGAGGAAGAGATTCTTTGAGTTCAGGCTGATGGGGCACAGGACCTGTCCATAGTCCCAGCTTTGCCAGTTAACTGAGGACATATCATGGAATCACAGAATCATAGGGCTGGAAGGGATTGTAGAGGCCATCTAGTTCAACCAGTGCCAGAATATGAACTCTCTCTCCTTTCCCACCTCTCTCCCTCATTCTCCTAAGTGGTTTTTTAGCTTCCACTTGAAGATCTTCCGTGAGGAGGAACCCATTACTTTAGCAGGCAGCTTGTTCTATTTTGGAATTGTACCATTAGAAAGTTTTTCCTAATATCAAGTGAAGTTTATCCTTATATCCAGTGAAAATCTGCCTCTTTGACATTCCTTCCCTTTGTTCCTAGTTCTATTCTGAGCAGAACAAATCTTACCCCTCCTCCACATCACAGACTTTCAGAAACCTGAAGAAAGCTGTCCTATATCTTCTAAATTTTCTCTTTTTGAACTTAAATATCTTTGTTTTCTTCAAATGATTTTCCTATATCATGAATTTAAGGTTTTTCACCATCTTAGTTGCCCTTCTCTAGACATTCTCTGGCTTGCAAAGGAAATTGGCAAGAGGCTAGAGAAATAACTTCAGTCTGGAAGTCTGGAGTCCCACATTCTATGGTAATTTGAAAAACAGGTTCTGAAAAAAAAAGTCTTACTAAATAGACTACCTATAGTTATTCTCACTAAATAGTCTTACTAAATAGAATCTAACTAAGGTTAATAGCTTTGTAGATTTTATTACCATTCAATTTAAAAAGCTTGAGGCTAGCTAATTACAGAAAGAAGGGCCTCAATTAGGGAAGATGGGGAGCTAAAAAGACATCAGCCTAGCTTTGTAATTGTAATGGAAGAACAGAATTTTTATCTTTATTTTAAACCTTATCATGTTTCTCTGTATAAATTGCTTTGAAAAACTGTTTAATAAATTTAAGGAAGGGTTATGTCCTGATTTTGGAGATAGCAGGATAAAGGAGAAATAGAAATCTGCATTTCCTTCTGTAGGCAGGAACCCTGGGGGAAAGGAACCCTACTTGTAAGAAGGAATGATGGCAGCAAAAATCCAATAGGGGTTAGTGAGCAGGCTTGGCCTTGAGATTTGCTGACGCAGAAAAGTAAGGGCACAGGGTTGTGCCAAGCTTTAATGGAACTTCATTTTCCAACTAACTTGAACATTGATTAAGAACAGGACCCATCTCTTATACTTTTTGTGAATCTGACCCAGAATAGTAGTAGGCACATAGAAAGCCTTAAAAATTACTTGTCTAAGGGGAGGGCATCAACGGAAACAATCAATCAATTGCTCCACCCCAATTAAAGTAAATGACAAATTGCTATGCCCTTGTACCTTTGCCAAAGTGAAAATATTTCCCAAATGAATCAGTCATATTCTTTAGACTGACTTAAAAACATCCCTGATCAATTTAGATATCCTTTAGACGAACTGAAATGATATTGCAAAATTTGGAACATAAAGTCTGTTCAGATTACTTGAGAGAGTACTTTATGTTCTATGGGGCTAATATAAAACAAGGAAACTAGTTTGGGAAAGAGGATTAGATCCTTTAACAATTCAGGGGTAGGAGCATCCAATCAAGCCTTTGAGAAGGACTCATTAGGGAAGCAGAGGAGGGAAGGGCCTTAGTCCACTCTTCCTTCTCCCTAGCCCCTACGCAACCATAGGAAGATCTTGAGAACTTCAGAGGCCCATGTAATTTGCATTTTTCATTGGCATTCCAGCAGCGTCTCTAGGAATTCTTGATACAGCAGTGTCTGGAGGCATTGTCTGCAACAGGATAGAGGAGATGGGATGAGGAAAAATAGATTCGGCTCCACAAGGAATCCAGCGGAAAAACTTCCCCATAGTGAAGGTGGACATCTTTGGGGCTCCCTTGGATTCTGTATCTATTTGTGGGAGAGTGTCTTATACACTCTTGGAGGATGTTTTGTACCAACTATCCTTACTATGTCACTTTTAACAAATATCCCTAGACTAATAATCATCAGGGGAAATAGGTCATGAGTATAAGCCCAGGAGCCACAGCATTAGAATACCCCATTCCCTCAGGGATAGCCCTAGAACCTAAAGGGAGATATTGCGGTCATGCTACGGCAACCAAAACTGTTTTTGAGAGTAGGGTTTAGGAGAGTAGCTCCAGAACATGAACTTCAATTGAATTAAATCTGAGACATTTTTCTTTTGTAACAATTTGCCAGATAATTGCTTCAACTCTGCACTTTAATTTTCATGAGTGTGTGTTATATTTAATGCAAAGAGAGGAGAACAAGTGGCAAATCAATGAATTTTTCCTCCACTCAATATTCTCTATTTGTTATTAGTAGCAAGAAGGACGAGATGGGATAAGGATCCCAGAGCTGTGACCTGCCATAGGTAAAAATACACATACACACATGAGCTTCAGTAGTATTTATAAATAACCTTGGTAGCTTCATTGCTATTATTTAGGAATGTATAAAATGTTTGGAGGAAATAATGAGGGAGCCTCATTATTTTCCCCAAACATTTTATGTTGAGGAATACAAGATTGGTAGGGTGTGTTTGTTTCTCTGTGTGTGCATGTATATACATGTATGTGCTTGGAGATGGGGGTGGGGTGAAGACAGGATGGAGGAGACTAATGCAAGAGTTACTAGACATCAAGAAGAAGCCCTGAGAAGACCACAAGAATGCCAAACTAGAAGAGACAAGGTGAAGGTAACCAGAAAGTTCACTGAAGAACAGATTCATAAGTACTCTAAAATTCTTAGCAGGACGACTAAGGAGTTTTTACCCCAGAACTTGGACTGGAGTTGTGCAGTATTATACCAGTAATATTAATTATGCAATACTGAAACATGACTTTATAGATGACTTAATGGCTAGAAATCACATTTGAGACCAATTAATCTGTTTCTCCTTTTTTATAGATAAGGAAACTGAGACTAGGTGCTTAATAAATTAATCTTATGCAAATGAACTTCTGTCTAGTTATGCCTTCCCCCCTTGTACTTGTGAAACTCATTTTTTGAAGAAAAGGACTTCAAGGTTATAACTATTAAATTTCACTGCATGTCTGTGGATCTTCTCTGTTCTCTTCTTCAAAAGAGGTTGGAAGACTAGGAGGAACAATTTAGACTTACCCTTTCATTTCTATTGTGAATCATTTGGATTGTAGAGGCCCCCAGGGAAAAAGGACAATGAGAAGATAAGTTTCTTGATATTTTATGACCTCAGGTATAAATAATTTTCATTTCCTTTTGGGGAAAGTTTTTTTGGGAAAGGTGATGAGGTTTTTTTGTTTTGGGGGAGACATATTGAATTTGATGAGCTTGTAGAATATCCAGATGGAAATTTCCATAAGGCATTTGGAAATATACTACTAGAACTCATGGGAGAGACGAGGGACAGGGTGTATATTTCTCTTGGGTTAAATAAAACACATCCCATTATCAATGTCTTGTAAAACATAGTGCTTGCCTGGGAACCAAGGACCCTTTTCTTTTTATGTAAAGACCGAGACATAGGCAGAATTTTCGTATTTCCAGGGGAAATCTGGTTAAGACTAAGAACCAAAGAGTTATTTAGTGATAAACCTCCAAGACTGAAAAAAATATGTTTTGTTGATCTTTTGCTTTATATCATTTTATTTCTAGAGAAACGACACTTCTACTCCTCCCAGATGAACTCTCCCTTGTAACATATAAAACAACTAAGCAAAAACATCCAATACAGTGAGTGCCACATGGTGGTGTATCCAATAGTCTGCACCATTAGTACTCTGTTTCTCTCTTTTTGAGGAGGGAGGAATCTTTGCTTATGTTCTCCATGATCATCATTGGTTTTTTAATTGCTCGGTTCAGGTTAAGCCTCCAAGATTGAACCTAGTCCATCTGAACGTGGAGATGTGATAATGAGCCATAAATTTATACAGTAAATACGTTTAAAATCAGTTCCAAATGAATAGAAAAGTCAGATTATTTTTCAGTTTACACTCTGCATTTTATCTTTAAAAAAAGAATAAAAAATAAAGAAGATCTTTTGTGTGAGAAACTCTTTCAGTATAAATAAACAAGCTGGCATCAGGGTCTTAACTACTTTTATTGTTGTGGAATACTTTCAATCACATCTAACTCTTCACGACCCATTTGGGGTTTTCTTGGCAAGGGTACCAGAGTGGTTTGCTACTTCCTTTTCCTGCTCATTTTACAAATGAGGAACTGAGGCAAACAGGGTTAAGTGACTTGCCCAGGATCACACAGCTAGTAAATGTCTGAGGTTGAATTTTAACTCATGAAGATAAGTTTTCCTGACTTCAGGCCCAGCACACTGTTTACTGCACTACCTTGCTTCTCAGCTTAACTACTAAAGTACATACAATCCACACTACACAGTTCAGAATTCAGTTATACGCTATTTGATACTGTTCTCCAATTGCTCCCCAGGTATATATATATGATCATTATATCTAGATTGAAAGCTTCTTGAGGCCAGGAGCCATCCCCTGTGTCTCTCTATAGCTCCTATGGTACTGAATATAGTGTTGACAACCCAGGTAATAAGAATATCTCATTATTTGTTAATACAATGATTATGATTATACAATGTTTATAACTAGTAAAAGAAGGTGTGAATGTGTAAGCGATAATTTTGAGGCCCTATTAGGAAGTTCTATGTGGCTCAAGGGAATCCTATGAAAAAAATACTTACATATGTATTTTCTAACAAAACCTTTATTTGACCAACTCCAATTTTATATTTCTTGCATATAAATCACTGATTGTTTCTCTCATTCATTCTGGCACAATATTAGCCACATTATCAATTAGTCAGTCATTCAATAAGCATGTATTAAGTGCCTACTATGTGTCAGTCATTTTGCTAAGTACTCATATATAAATATGAAAAAAGAAAGCTAGTCCTTCTCAAGGAGCTTATTATCTAGTAGTGGAAGATAATCCTCAGAATTTGGAATTCTTGGCAATACCCTCCAATCAGAGAAGCAAGGGGGTGTGATGGAGTGCAGTGCCAAAGCTGATGGAATCTTGCAGGATGATGAAGTGTTAGCAATAATGAACTTCCTGGGGTGTGGTAGATAAGTCAGGGAAGTTCCCAAGATGTTCAGTCAAATGAGAAGTGAGGAAGTATCTGAGTAGAACTCCCTTCTAAAATGGAGGATTTGAAGTTCATGGTACCACCCTGCAATCAGAGGGTGTATCTTGAAGCAGTTACAAAGCTCATTTGGTATGCTGCCCCTGGTGTCCACTGGAATTTAGGGAATGTCAGAAAACACAGAAGAGAAAGGGACTAGAAACTCCAGTAAAGAAGGAAATCATCCTTTTAGATTCTTTTTGGTTAAGATAGTAAGCCACAACAGTAATGTAACTACTAATTTTGTACTCAAGGCAAGACTACACTGCACCCTTTCCTTATCCTAATGGCAAAGGATTCTAGAATAATAAATGCATAGTTAGACATTTCTCTGAATCCTATAAGTTTTCCACACCTGAGGCAAGTATGTCAATTGCTTTGCCCTTGTTACAGCTCTGGTAAGCCCCAAATTATGCCATATTTTCACATTATCAACACAAAAGGAATTCTGTTACCATAATTAAATTTGTTTTTCCCATCTAGAGTAATTTAAAGTGCTTTTATGAAGGTCTTCCACCTATTGACTCCAATTATTATTAACCCCAGGGATGCTGGGTAATATAAAACATAGAGACGATAAAGTTATTTAAAAGATTTTAAGAACACAGGCACTTAAGAAAGGAGCAATAACAACAACAACCAAAAAAAAAAGAATTTAGTAATAACAGCCCTGGTAGCAGATTAAGTGCATAAATATATAATTAGGGACATTTTGAGTTATATAAACACAGAGACATTACCAATAGCAAGGTTGATTATGTTCTTTGATGTGAAATGATATTGTATGAGCAAAATCAATATGTTTAAGTATCACAGAGGTACAAATAGGTTATGAATCACTTCTACCTGCTTAAATTTAGAAATGTGTCAGCCTCATCAACACAAAACATTTTGTCCCCTCTTGATAACTAGAACAACACCCTTCTGGCTAACTGAATAGTTTTCTACATCGTATCATTTTTTTTTCTACAGTAAGAGTTCTCTAGTTTCTTTTCATCTTTTAGTGTTCATTTGCTCCTCCCTTTAAAAAAAGAAGCATTTGTACACTTTGAAGAAATTGTCTTTATTCTAATAAGTGTTTGAAATATTCCTGATTCCTCCAGTTCAACACTGAAACTGGAAAAACAACTATTTAATGTGAGATTGTACCAACAAACACAGCATTAAGTAGAAAAATGAGAAAATTACTTCAATCATTCAAACCAAAAAATGCTTCCATTGAAGTGTTAAGATAATTGAGCCTGAGTACATGCAGTATAAAATGTAGGGAGAATTGGAAATTATCTGGAAAACTTAAGCTATAAAGAAAGCAAAACTTTATCAATCAGGAGAAAAAAAAAACTGGTTCAGATTGTATCTACACAGAAAATACGACGGGAAGATTTTGCCAAGAAAATGGATTCATTTTCCATATAATTTTAAGTCATCAACAAACAATTATTAAGTACCTACTAAGTACCAGACATTGTATTAAGGACTGTGGATATATATATATGTATATATGTGTGTTATTTATATATGTATATATATGTATATAAAAGGCAAAAATAATACTAGACATCACAGACCTCAAAATCCAATGAAGGAGACGGTATGCAAAGAACCATGTGGAAACAAGATATAGATGAGAAAAACTGGAGATATCTCAGAAGGAATGCACATCAGGAAAGACTTCTTTTGAAAGGTAGAATTTTAGATGAGATTTGAAGAAAGTCAGGTGATGGAGTCAAGGAAAGAGAGTATTGCAGTCATGGGGGCCAGCCAGTGGAAAAACATGAAGTCAAGGGACAGAGGTTCATGTTTGAGGAACAGCAGGGAGTCCAGTGTCCCTGGATCTTGGACATTTGGAAGGTAATAAAATATAAGAAGACTGGAAAAACAGGAAGGCGCCAAGCAAGCAAAGGAGGGCTTTGAATGACAAACAGAGGATTTACATTTTATTCTGGAAGTAATGGGGAATCATTGGAGTTTATTGAATTTGGAGTGGGGTGGGGTGTGTGACATGGTCAGGTCTATGTTTTAGAAAGATCACTTTGATAGGTGAATGGAGGATGAACTGGAGTAGGGATAGATTTCAGGAAGGGAAATCAACCAGAAGGCTATTGTAATAGTCCGCTTGTTAGATCTCGAGTTCCTCCACCAGGATGGAGGCAATGTCAGACTAGATCAGAGGATATCAATAGGTGGAGGTGAGAGCAAGAAGCTTGGAGATGAGGACTTTCAGCTTCTCTCCCTTCTCCCCCTGGGGGCTTTTCAGGGATTTGTTTTCTGTTTCTTCTTTTTAATGCTATTCTTTTTAGTTAATTTGGCACATATCTCACTGTTCTGAAGTGGAAAGGGCAAGCTAAGGGTAAGTTGTAACCTTTCATTGGCCATCTTTCTAGAAGTCTATAACTATTTTTTTCAAGATGTTTGGACATGGAGGAGAAAAGAGGGTTGGGGTGGCATCTAGATGAGGGGAGAAGGGTTGGGGGAAGGTTTTTCTGTGACTGGGGGAACCTAAAAAATTTTAAAGACAAGTGGAATAGGGGGTAGCTAGGTGGTGCAGTGAATAGAGCACTGGCCCTAGAGTCAGGAGGATCTGAGTTCAAATCCAGTCTCAGGTACTTGACACTTACTAGCTATGTGACCTTGGGCAAGTCACTTAACCCAAGTCACTTAACCCCAATTGCCTTGCCTTCCTTTCCCCCCCCCCCCAAAAAGAAGGCAGATGGGATAAAGCCATTGGAAAAGGTGAAGTTGAAGAAACATACTTAACCAGCGCCTAACTCTTAATTGTACTAAAAAGCTAGGAGCAAAGCTATGATATTATGGTTATATAGAAGCCAAGGAAAGAAGAGATATCAAGGGATTGGGGCAACTAGGTGGTATAGTAGATAGAGTACCAGCTCTGAAGTCAGGAGGACCTCAATTCAAATCTGGCTTCAGACATTCGACACTTAATAGCTATGTGACCCTAAGCAAGTCACTTAACCTTGGTTACCTCACCAAGAAAAAGAAGACAGGGGTGGTCAGGAATGTTAAATGCTAAATTTTGTTGTCTTGTGACATTTCAGCTGTGTCTGACTCTTTGTGACTCCATTTGGGGTTTTCTAAGCAAAGACACTAGAGTGGTTTGCCATTTCCTTCTCCAGCTCATTTTACAGAGGAAACTGAAGCAAAAAAGTTTAAATGACTTGCTCAGGATAACACAGCTAAGTAAGCTACTAAGGTAGGATTTGAACTCATGAAGAGGAGTCTTACTGATTCTAAGCCTTGTGCTCTCTCCACTGCCACCAAGCGGCCCCCAAAAGCTAAAAAGAAGTCAAAAAGTGAGAATTAGAAAAAAGTCATTGAATCTGGTGATGATGGAGACATTGGTGACTTCTGAGAGACCAATTTCAGTAGAGTGATGGTATATGGATGGAGATTCCTGGCAGCTAGAGCCATAATGAGCGTTTGAAAGGGAGCAGAGAAGGAACTCTGAAATGATCATGGCTTGGTTGAGAAAGACAAACTTGGGACTCTATTAAAGTTTTATGTAGTAAATTTACAAATTTGCAAGGGTTTAGTCCTGCCTATTACACAGAGTTAGAGAGACAACTCTCATCATAAATAAATTAGACCACAAAATATTTGGTTTGAATTATAAAATTTACATTAGCAATTTGGTAAAGGAACTCTAGTGTTTTCATTAAAAAAAAGCAATTTTACAGGTTTTTCTTAATTTAGACTTGAGTCATATTTCTATTTTGTCAATGTAAAATGGTCAGCTAATTGCAAGACATTTGTCCTGCACCATTAGCCTTTTAATCATTTTAAAGTGTTCATACTATAATAATATAATGAGAGATTAAGATGCCAGTGTTCCAACTTTAAATATATTTAATTAAACCCAATAAAAAGAAACTCAACAGATTTTGTTTACTACTTCCCATTTAGCTCATTGCTAAACCAAGGTAACTTCTAGTCACATTATATAAACATCCTTATGTATTCTACTAAAAAGAGATGAGGAAAAAACTGATCCTCTGGCAACTCTTCTGATAATCTCTTTAGAATATTTCAAAGGCTTTCTACCTGTCTCTCACCAGGTGACTCTTCTGTTTAAAGAATCTGAACCTCGCATCCCTGAATATCTCAGAGCCCAAAGTACTTTGAGATCTATTATCAAATGACACAGTACTTAAACATGAATCATCTGTCTCCTCCCCTCCCTTACCTGAAGATTCATACTTAATATGTCCTATTGTATTTTGTCAGTTCTCTCCTAACTGACCTTGCATAGTCTAGGGTGTGACTTCTTTCCAGTTTAGTTTAGCAACTGAGCAAGAATCTTCGTGGGGTAAGTGGAAGAGATAACAATAGCAAAAGAGGCCTAGGAGCTCTCAAAGAAGTATGAATCACTGGCACAAATAACAAGAAAAGCCTTGGCATATACCACATGTGCAGAGGGTCAATAGCAAGCTGCCATAACGTGTTGAAGTATTTAAAGAATATTAATAATTGGCTGAGAGTTCAAGATCGGAAATCAACACCACTCATGGTATATTGACTGATAAAGAAACCTATCATTTTCTCATAAACCTGTTGACAAGTTTGTTGAGAATACTTTATGTTCTTTAAGATCTCTTGATTTATGTTTAAAGCTATTTGGAAATAATGCAATATGCCTCTTTTCCAGAGAGAAGTCTTTTGAGAGAACTAGTTTATGCCACAAAGAATCAATGTCTATGATATTCTTCCCATGAGAATTCTCTCCCTATATAGAATTGTCAGACTTCCAAAAGTTGTTTTTAGGGTGTAGCTAGGTGATGCAGTGAATACAGCACCGACCCTTGAGTCAGGAGGACCTGAGTTCAAATTTGGCCTGAGACACTTGACATACTTATTAGCAGCTGTGAGACCCTGGGCAAGTCACTTCACCCCAATTGCCTTGCCTTCCCTCCTTCAAAAAGTAACAGAAAGTTGAGTACTAAAAGTTGTTTTTAAGGAACTGGAAGTGGGCAATGGAGGAAATCAGGGGCAAAGTTTTACCAGAGAGCAAGTAATAGGGTAAGAAGGGAAGGTAAATCTTTATGATAGTTTCTGAGGGGGAGCTATATGCAAGTTATACACGCTAGTTCACTTAGTGTTGGGGAAACTGTTGTCTGGGTCACTACCATATCCCAACCATTTCTATCACCTCCAAAAAAGCTACAGTGTGATCGTGAACCAGAGATCTCATTTAAGAGGGGGAAACAAAGACCCCAATTTTAGTTTACTTGTTTTTCGGTCTTTTGCAAGGTCATCACTTGCATAGCATATTAGTGACAGTGTAACATTGATGTTTTTCACATATAAATTCAATTCAAGAATTTAGCATTTATTAATAGAAGGGGAAAGGAATAAGCATTTATTAAGTACCTACTATGTACTAGGTATTGTGTTAAGTGCTTTACAAATATTATCTTATTTGATCCTCACAACAATCCTATGAGGTAGGCACTCTTATGATCCTCATGATATAGAGGATACTGAGGCTGACAGAGGTTAGGTGTCACACTGCTAGTAAGTGTGTGAGGATGGATTTGAACTCAGGTCATACTGACTCCACACCCAGAGCTCTATGTAGTGGGTCACCTAAGAATCTACAGTATTCAATGCATGTGCTAGGTGCTAAAGATCCAAAGACAGACCATAGAACAGAATTTTGTCCTAAAGGAGCTTCCATTATATGGGGGCACATCATGAGTAAATGTAATCCACATTTTGAAGTAGCTTGTATTTAGCTCTCTATGATTCTCTGGATTTCTCAGAGACAAAAAAAGGAACAGGATACACCAAGCAAAAGACAAATTACTTTGGGTGTTGTCATAAAATAATGCACTGAATTGGGTTTCTTGAAATACAGTCAACTATTTTATGATAATCTAACTAGAGAGTCACCTTGGCAGTAAGCCAGCCAAAGGAGATTTTGGATTGGGGCTACTTTGCTTGTGACATAGGATTAGATACCTTCGCTTGGAATCTGCCAATCTAGGGATCCAAGGGCTGGGTGTCAGGAAGAGTCCAAACATTGAAGAAGATAGGAATGGAGCAGAGTACTGAATAAGACGTTGATGGTGGGAATTGAGAGAGGAAAGGGGAAAGATGATGTTGAGTAATTGTCTCTGGGAGAAAATAGATACAGCTCCTAACTCTAATCATCTGATAATCTACTTATTGAGCAAGTGAAACTTTATTGCAGATGCTGGTGAAACCATTTTTCCTCCTTGCCCCACGGACTATGGAAGTAGAATAAGAGAATGTGCTCTCTGCAAAGAAAGGTTGGTGGTCAGAATACATGACTGAGGTCCAGGAGTACAGAACTGGGAACTCATAATAAATCTTACCAGAACCACATATCAAGTGGTTGGCAGTTTATTATGGTATCTTTTAAGCACCCTGATTTCATGCAATCAATGTATTTAAGTATAATTTGAATGTATTTTCCTTTTGGGTTACAAGAAATTGGTGGAGGATTATTCAATTTTTGTAGCTATTAATATGACTTTATGCAGCTTTGTTTTCAGGAGTGTCCCAAGGATCTATGCTTGGCCCAGTGCTTTCTAATTATTTTGTCCACAATTTGGATAAGGACATAGATGGAAAGATAATTAAATTGCAAATGGAGTAATATGTAAGGGATAACTGATGCACTGGATGATAGGGGTTGGATCTAGAAAGTCCCACTTCTTAGCAAACAGATGACTCTGTGGCTAAATGGGACATTCCTTGATTGTGAAGGTATATGACTTGCACTAAATAAAAAAAAATCATCTTATCATTCTTTTGGAGTATGAACTATGTGTGGACTATTATTACATATAAATTTGCTTCACATATAATTTGGTCTAGCCAATCTTGCTTTTTGCTCTTGCCTACAAACAGAGCTCCATCTGCCATTTTGGAGTCATTGCACACATTGTCCCCCCATGCTTAGAATGCATTCCCTCCTTGCCTTTGTTCTCAGAATCCTTAGTTTCCCTCAAAGCTCAGATTAAATTTCACTCCTACATGAAGCTTATCCTGATCTTCCAGTTGTTAGTGCTTCCTCACTAAATTAGCTCATCTTTATCATATATTTTATTTATATTTATTTTGTAGATGCTCATAATACTTTATACATATGAATAATTGTATACATTGTATTATATTAACATATTTTTGCATATACTCATGTGTGTATACGTGTTTTCTCATCCTATAGAATGTAACCTCTTTGAGAGCAGGTACTGTTTCATTTTGGTTTTTGTATCCCCAGTGCCTAGCACACTGTGTGGCACACGGTAGGTACTTAAAAAATTTTTGTTGTTCAGTTATTTTTCAGTCACCCTTGACTTTTCATGACCCCAATTTGGAGTTTTCTTGGCAAAGTTTTTCTTGGAAAAAGTTTTCTTGGTTTGTCATTTTCTTCTCCATCTCATTTTATAGATGAGGAAACTGAGGCAAACAGGGTAAAGTGAATTGCCCAAGATTACTGAGCTAGTAAGTATCTGAAGCCAGATTTGAACTCAGGAAAATCAGTCTTTCTGACTCCAGGCTTGGCACTATCTACTATTCCATCTAGCTGCCCGCTTAATAAATACTAGTTGATTAATCAATGCAGTAAAGAATTGGACTGAATTTCATATTATAAAATTCAATAAAGTCTTACACTTGGATTTGAAAAGTCAGCTTTGTAAATATATGATGAAAGAGGCATGGTTAGACAGCAGTTTGAAAAAATCTGAGGGTTTTAGTGGATTGCAAGTTCAACATGAATCATTAGTGTGATAAGACAGCAAAAACCAAAAACAGCAACAACAAAAAACAAACAAGAAAAACCTAAAAAAAATCTGGGCTCCACTGAGAGGCATGGCTTGCAGGGATAAAGAGGGGATAGTTATGTTATACTCTGTCCTGATCAAAGTGTGTGTGAAATTGTGTTCAGTTTTGGTCACTACGTTTTAGGAATGACATTGATAAGCGGAGGAATTTCCAAAGGAAAACAGGACCTTGCATCTGTGAGCGTGTGTGTGTGTGTGTGTGTGTGTGTGTGTGTGTGTTCTGTCCATGTAAGATGTGGGTATTCACTTGGAATGGATAAATGTTTAGATAAGCAGCTCAAGGGGAGGTGTGGATTAGTATCCAGATCTGAGATTGTGATTCCTGCCTTGAGGGGAGCAAAAGAAAGGGCCATAAGGTTGGCTATCAAGTTAATTTAGAGAGGCAGTGCTGAACTAGAATTGTCTGTCTATATCTCTTAACATTCCTGGTCTAGAGGGCTTGATTTTTAGGTTCAAAAGCTACTAACTTTTCTGGTTCCTATCCTTTAATGAGGGAGGGCACCCTAAACTTATAACCACTGGCTTGGTCCCTGCCCATCAACATCAAATTCAAATTCTGGCTACAGAAAAGACCATCACAAATATTGAATAGTAAATAAATTGATTTTATCAAGTAAATGACAAGCAGACATTAGAGAAATTATCCAGATTAGAATATACCAGAAAATACACTACTGAATGAACTCTTTAGATGGGAATGAGATGAGATCTTGTCCAGTTCAACAAACATTTATTGTTTTAAATTTAAAGGCCAGACAGTGGGTTTGCAAGTACCAACACTGCCCCCTGCTGCTTCTTATAGGGAAGGAAAGCTCTGGAGCTGGCAGGGACCTTAGAAGTTCCACATTTTGAGGGCCGGACAGATGAGATAATTTGCCCAAAGTCTCGCACAGGAAGTAAGTGGCAGGGCCAGGATTTGAGCATAGGCGCCCTGACTTCAATTCTAGCATTCTTTCCATATGTACTACTTTGCTTTCCCATCCGATGACGAGGCCACCATTGTCCTAGTGAATAGCCTGCTTTTTCCCTGAATGGTAACTTTCCCAAGAGTTGCCAGTATACCTCTGCCAGTAGCACAGGTGGATAAGGGGACTGGATCTGCCTTTCAGGTTTCATGTTGGCTGACCATAAGCATTAAGACTAGGCAGAGGGGGAAGTTAGTTCAGGAAGTTGTGCCTAGCCACTCAGAACTTGTTTTAGGCATATCTTAAAATAAGATTACCACGCTCTATAACTTGAAAAATCTATACTCTGTAAGTTTACTTTCTTTTACCTACATTTCCTTAGTTGCTAGTAAAATCCATTTGAAAAGGTCCATCTGTCTCTTAGACACACTGAGAGGAACATAAGACATGTCCATGGTTAGGCTATGAAATGCCCCAAGGCCAGTCTAGAATGGGTAATAGCAGAAGAGAGAGACAAGAGGGGAAATTTTCTCAGTCGGTCTGGGGTTCAGGACCAGATTGAGTCCAAGAATTATACTATCGTGCCGTTTGACAAGGCATTTCAGTATAGAGACCTGGAAGTGCCTGTTAGCTGCTAAAGAAACAGCTCAGGCAGAAAGGGCAATAGCTCCCAAAGCCATTCCCCAAGCCCACGTGGGGATTCCTTCTTTAACTCATAAGGAGCACTCTGTTCAGTTACTTGACTCGAGTGTTGGAAACAGTCACTTTATTTTAGGTCATCAGACTGCTCATAAAATTGAGGAAATAAAAACTAAAAAAAAAGTCAAAAGGTAAGGGCTAGTGAGTTTTATTATCACTTCACAACAAGTACATCATCTGAATATCAAACTCATGGCTTATCCTAGTTGTTCTCACACTTTTTGGTCTCAGGACCCCTTTACGCTCTTAAAACTATTGAGCCTTCCTTCCTTCCCCCCAAAGAGTTTTTATGTGACTTATAACTATCAATATTTACTGAACTAGAAAGTAAAATGCCTTATTATGAAGATTTTTTTTCTTACCCCACCGATACCTTGAAAAGGTCTTGAGGACCCCCTCCTCTCCCCCAGGTCCTAAGACCAAAATTTGAAAACCGCTGGCTTACACCAAATGCTGGACTCTCCAAACAAAAAATAAAATAAACAGTTCTTCTTTGACCTTTGCTAAAGGGGAACCAACTGGCATTTCTATGCTGACTAGCACAACAGTCTCACGAAAGGTTACCCACAGCTGCTTATAAGGGCATGTTGTTAATCACGGGATCTTTGAAGTTAGAGCCAGAAGGAACCTTACAAGTCATTTGGTCCGAACCCTGCATTTCATTCTTGGGGAAATAGATCCAGAGACCTAAAATAATTTTTTCTCCCAAGGACATAGAGCAAAACTGGAATCAGAATTGAAAGCCTCTAATGTTCTTTCTACTACAAATTGCATAGGTATGTTATCTATGTAAGCCAGGGGGCACTGTGGGTATGTGGTAGTGACTATTTCCTTTGAGTTCCTTAGTGTTTAGTATCCTTTGGGTTACTGTAGTTGTGCCTACAGTGATTTATAGAATAATTTTTGGAATCATTAAGTCTGGCAATGTTAAAGGTTCTTTGTCCTTCAATAATACCTGACATCAAAGATTGAACTATCATGGAGTGACTGGCTCTCTGTCCCAGGATAACTGGCATGATGAAGGGAGGGATAGGTTTACCTCTTCCTTCTCCCTCATTAAGTGAACTTCTGCTCCTCCAGCCTCTTTCTCTTAGCCAGACCTAGGATCCTGTCCATAGGGCACTTAACTTCTTGGGTCTGAGAAACCATCTTCTTTTCAGACATTCCCAGAATATCTTCTTTGGGTACTCTCCTCTCCCTTCCCCACCTTGCCCTGCTTCCTATATATCTTGCTCTTCCCTCTGCTTTCTTCTTTTGAGGGTTGGTGGGTTGGATACCATCAACTAACCCACAGAAATGTGGTTCAAACCAAGGCTTTCCCTCCTTCTCTTCATGGCTACACTAGAATGAACAATCATCTGTGCCGCCAGTCCCTATTCAACTGCTTTTGCCCTTGGAGGCAAGAACTCCTAATTATGGCTCTGCAGGATATAGCTTCTTATTTAGTCAGAAATTTACCCTGGGAAGTATTGTAAGTGTGGACTCATTCTAAATTGCATTCCATCTATATGCACCCAGATCCAAGTCTCTTCAGCTGCTGTGTTAGCCTGTATCCTAAGCTTTTCCTTTATGCATTTCTGCTATTGTCATCCTCCCTACCAGCAGAATGAAGCTTCATCTACAAAAACACAGTGATGGGCACAGTATTCCCTGGCCCTTCCTTTCATTGGCTAGGTCAGATAATTTCAAAAAAATTAGTACCTAAAAATAGAGAAGACATTTTAATTAATCTATCCTCGATGGAGCAGTTCAGCATAAGCTAAGAAGAAAAACTGATTGTTTGCCCTCTAATTTCTTTCTGGCTTTCCTATCTATTTTACCACCTGCGTTTAATTAGATACCAGTGTATGTCTAATTTTTTCTTTTTCTTGGTTTAAAAGAATACATGATTCCTGAACTTCAGTCTTTAAAAGTGACTACCCAATTCCTTTTATCATGTTACATATCCTTAAAACTAAAACAAAGCAAAACAAAACATCATCTCTTTTCTGGGAAGCTGTTTTCTTCTCAGACCTTTAGATGTCCCTCTGCTCCTTGAAAACTTATGGGCAGGGCAGAATGATTGCTGATTGCTGAAACCTGGACAGTACCAGCACAGGCCTTCAAGCACGGTTTATTTTAAATCATTTACCTTAACTGATTGTGATTTAAACATATTTACAAGAACACATTTAGGCCTTTAAATGCTCTTCTCATCATAAATCCCTTTAACAAAAACTTTCAATACAGTTCAAGGCATTAAAACCAATGTCTCTTGATAAAGCTAGAAACTTTTTTAAAAAAAGAAATCAATATAAAAGTGTCAGAAGGGGGTAGGTGCCTTTTAAGTTTAATAAGTCCTTAAAATCTAGGAAATATCTGAATAGTTGAAGGGTTCAATGGAAAAAAATGCTGATTGTGGAGTCATAGGAACTGAGGTTCAATCCTGATTTAACCAATAGTGCCTATGTAATCTATGTAATCCTGGATAAATCCCTTACTGTCCCAGGATTATCCACTGGCATGATGAAGGAAAGTATGGGTTTGTCTCCACCTTCTTCCTCATTAGATGGACTTCTGGTCCTCTTGCCTCTTTCTCTTAGCCAATTTTCTCATTTGAAAAATAATATTAATACTAATGAGAGCTAGCATTTATATAGTGCTTTAAGGTTTGTAAAATGCTTTACTCATGTTATTTGGTCCTCACAAAAATATTTCCATTTTATAGATGAGTAAATTGAGCCTGAGAGAGAATAAGTGACTTAACTAGAGTCACGGAGCTGGTATGTTGTGTAAGGCAAGATTCAAACCCAGATCTTCCTTACTCCAGCTCCAGAGTTCTATGCAGCATTCTATCTACCTGCCTCTCAAATGAAGGTATAATGACCTCTAAGGTCTTTTCCAGCTCTAGAATGATAATATTAATAGGTTTTTACCTGACATAAAGATTTGTTTTAATTTCTGAGGTTAGACATCTGTAGCCATTTCAAGTCCAGTTTCTGAATCTGTACATGTAGGACAGAGAGAGAGAGAGAGAGAGAGAGAGAGAGAGAGAGAGAGAGAGAGAGAGAGAGAGAGAGGAGGTGGGGGGGAGGAGAGAGACAGAGAGACAGAGACACAGAAAGAGACAGAGACACACATATAGAGTGAAGTTGAACAAACATATGAATAGAGGAAGATTCCTAGAAAAAGGAGATGATTAGGGTAGAGGAAAAGTAGATGTAGTAATGGGGTAGATAGAGGGGAATTAATCTAGTAAAATCTCAGGGGCCATGGGAGATTGACTTTATCTCATTACTGGTGTGGGTATGGGTGACAAGAAGGTGAGAATGTGTAGGTACTTCTATGCATGCACAAAGATTTTTTTTCTTTTTCTTTTCTAGATTGTAAAAGCACATAGTTTTGAGGTTCCATCTACAGGTAGAAGAGATCAAAGCCTAATGACTCAGGACATTGAGGTGGTGGTGGTGGGTTTTTGTCCTCTGTTTTCAAAGTGGTGACATTTAGCTGAGAACAAAAAAAAAGTTATCCATTACCTATTGACTTGCACAAAAGTCCTTCTACGGTCGCTAATGTAGTTTGGATATGATGCAGACTTCTCAGAGTCTATGCCAGCATAACATAAACTCTGGCAGCTTGTACCATGCTGAAGAGGTTTTGAGTGCAAATGCAGAAATAGGCAGTGTCTAGGGAGAGGTTCACCACTAGAAGGTTGGCAACTAGATAAGCAGCATCTGGCAACCTATGAAACAGAGAACAATATAAAATGTCTCTCAGTTCTATGCAACCTTTTCAGCAGAGTATTGGAACAGGAGACAGGGGATGCTAAAAATCAGATTTTTGAAAGCTCTCTAAACATTAACTTGGTTGTTGGTACTCTAAATATGAGTCTTGTCCAATGACCAACAAGTTGAAATATAAATAGGTCACAGATTCCTAACTTTTTGTATGTAATGGATCCCTTATCAAAAGAATGGTTTTAAATAGTCAAAGGAAATATTCAATTTTAGTTAGAGACTAGTAAAAATAAAATTGTAATTTTTTCTCATGTTTTTTGATTCCCTGAAACTGATCCACATATTCCTTGTAGGTCTGTGATCCTCAAGTTAATATTCATTTCAATATTGACATTTTTGCTATGAATGAAAACCAAAGACAAAAGTAAGCAAAGTGTGGCTAAATTGAAAGGTGTCTCATAGGTTCTCTTTGTGGAAGTAAATAAAGCAAGCAAGGAGTTGGTTTGTGTGCCCAAAGGAAACAAAAAGCACCATTTCATAAATAAATCAGTCATCTTCTTTCATAAATTGATCCTTAATTACATAAGGACTTTGCAGTCCTTATGATGACAATAAACAAAAAGATTATTATGAAAATAATTGCCATTTACATTCTAATAACAATTGCAGAGCATGGAGAGGCAGAGGAAGCCTACAAAGAATGTAGTAGGAGTCTGCAAACCTTACTTACCCCATGCACACTTGACCTCCCTTTCAAGGAAGCAGAGAGATATGGCAGCCACGACCAAAACTAATTTAGAATATAAACTATTTGTAAAACATTACAGCAAAACATTGAGCACTAGCACCAATCAAAAAGCATTTATTAAGCTCTTACTTATGTTCCAGACATTGTGCTAAGCACTGGGGTTATGAAGAAAAGCAAAATAAAAATCCTTGCCCTCAGGGACATACAGTATCATGAGGGCACAACATGTAAAGAATTATTATCTAACCAAACAGCAAACCATATCAGAGGGGAAATGAGTTTGCAGAAAGTTTGAAATAAGAGCCAATTCATTCACATCATCTCGAGTATATTTAGATGAAGCTGGAATGAAGACAATAAACAGATTAAAAATGGAACAGATATGTCAGCATTACTACAACAAGCTATTTTCATAATCAATGAAACCATCACATGTGAATTAAATACTTCAGAACCCAATGTACCCAATGACACTAAAGAATATGAAGAAGAGAAGTACCATCAGACTAAACAAAGAACACACAGAAAATAACTATTTTGGTGGTAACACAATTTTGAAAGTACTGAAGGATAACTTCTTCAGATAAATGAGAGGAAAAGATACTAAACTGGGAAAAATCACAGTCAATATTATTATTTAAGAAAGACAACTAAGAAGACTTCAGTTAACTACCAACACACGTGCTCACAGTCTCATCTTTCTAGGATTTTCATGACAATGATCTACATACATATTGAGAATACTTATGATAAGAAGCAAAAGAACAAAACAGGCAGGCTTTTGTGAATCCATTTTGCAGAACTCTTAAATTCCCACATCTGCTCCTAATCTTCTGTCCTTCCAACTCTCTGCCTCACTCCTCTCAAACCCATTACTTGTGGTCACCTCTACCTCCAACTATTCCATCCCACCCCGTCCTCTGATTCTACCACTCCTACTCTGGCTTCCCTTTATCATCTTTACACTATTAAATGATGTGTTTGACTGTGGCTTTCCTCCCACCCTTAAATCATCTTCTCCTTTGTCCTCCTGTCATTCATGCTTTGACAACCCTCAGCTCCAGGTCATCCCTTACTTTCATGGTTCTACCTGATCCTACCTGGTTCCCTACAGACCTCTGGGAAACTCTGTTGACTGTGCCTATGAGTCCATGTCACCTAAACTCAATTAGTGACATAATAATCCTCTTACTTTTCTCTGATGACTCTAATGATCAAAACTTTTACCTCTGATATCTTCCCATCTATTTTCTTTCTCTCACCAAATTACCATGTAATATTTTTTTTATGTGTATAGGTTTTATTCTCTTAGAACAGTGGTTCTCAACCTATGGGTCGCAACCCCTTTAGGGGTCAAACAACCCATTCACAGGGGTTACTGGGGTCGCCTAAGACCATCGGAAAACACATATTTCTGAAGGTCTTAGGAATCAAGACACCGCTCCTCTATCTGTCTCCAGGCGGGTCTGCCCACATGCAGATATGCCCACATACAAATATTAAAGGGTGGCAGCATTAGGAAGGTTGAGAACCACTGTCTTAGAAGAATGTATTTTTGTCTTTGTATATCCAATACTCTTCCTCTCTCAACCTTCTATTCAATATTTTGCTAAATCTTTCAATTCCACTTCCACAACATCTCTCACACACATCCAATTCTCTCCACTCCCATGGCCACCACTCTGATTCAGGCTTTGATTGACTGATTGATAAAACAACATTCATCAAGTTCCCATTTTGTGCTAGGAACTGTGGTAGGAAATGGGGGAAGTGGTAGGAAATGGGGGAAACAAAAAACGAAAGTGAAATATCCTGGCTCCTAGATTTCTATACCCACAAGGGTCAGAGAAACAGACCACTGAGGTCTGAGGCTTAAAATCTGGCTGGCCAAATCCACAGCATGAACTAGAACGGACTAACATCAACGTCAAGAGCTGACAGCAGGTAAGTGAGAGCTAAGAAATACAGGCTGAGCATCTTGTAATTAACTGGTGTTTATTGTAGCATTAAAATATATCTACTTTTGTAACATGTGAAATGGTTACTATAATGTTTTCCTATACTACCATTGGTAGTGTACACCACCATATGGTAGTGCCTCCATTCAAAGCACCTAAGAAGGTGGAATATTATTTCCAGAGAGCAAGAGAAAAGGAAGGAGAGAGAATATAAACTTCATACTCTCTCATGGCCAATTCATAACAGGAAATCTAGGGAATAGAGGCACAATGATGACCACTAGAACAAGGCAGTGATAGGTGGATAGGTTAAAAATGATTGGTTTGAAGTGTTAGCAATTTCTCCCATGCTAGGGGAGTAGGCAATAAGTGGATTTATCCTCTCAACTCTTCCTCCTAACAATTTCTCAGTACCAATCAACCAGACACAATAGGGACTCTTCCAGTGTTCAATGTTGTGAAACGAAACGGGGAACCATTAGGTCATAAACTCAGAACCGGACCCAGCAAGTACCAGTACAGGAGCTATCCTGGGAAGAAGTATTTTTTTCCTTTGCTAGGCTAGTTGAAGAAAGGATACCTTACATGGGTAGCATGTTTACAACTTTTCAATGTTCTTTCACATACATTATCTCATTCCATAGTCACAACAAACCTGTGAGCTAGGCAGGGCTGGTATTGTTGTTTTTGAATGTTGATAGGCATTAGTTCAGGAAATTATTTGCAGTAGAAGAGCAAAGTGACACATGAGTATTGTCATTCTTGTATCTAAAGGAATTTCATAGGCTCTTACTCAACCTTACAGTTGCATCAATCCCACTGTGCAGATGGAGACAGGAAGCTGTTAAATGACTTGTCATTCGGTGAAGTAATGGAATATCTGTTGAAATAAAATTTGAAGTTCAAACCTTTTGCTAAAGCTCAAATTACTTAAGAAGTGCTGAAAACTTGTTGAGGCCGAAGCTTATATTTTTTCTGTAAGAGTGAGTCCAAAAACATTCAGCTTCTTACCAGGATATCTTTCTCCTGTTGTTTTGTCTATTATCTGTAATGAAATGAATTAAAGAGCAAAAAAAAATCCCATACATTTTCCACTCAGGTTCTTCTTGGTCAAATAATTTACCTCTGGTCCTTCAGCAAATATTTCTTGAGGGGATTCTGATCACAGAATCACATCCATTGCAGCCACCTTTAAGACCAAACTGAAGGCTATTCTAGTGGGATGGAGAGTACTGGGCAGAGGAAGAAAAAAGAGGCAAAAAAAAAATAGGCTGAACACCAGGTTTAGCCATCTGACAATAGTCAGGAGCCCCAGGGGATATCTGCTTCACATTGATCCTCCTTTTCCTCTCTGCTTCAGACTTTTCTCCTTGTGTTTCTCTTCATCTTGGCTTACTCCAACTGATGCTCAGTCTTTCCCTCCTCTCCCCCAGCCTGCAAATTATTTAATCACACTTTGCATAAAGTGGGTACAGTCCTTAACTAACGTCTTTTGAACTGATGAAACAAGCCCTTATTAACTAAAAAGCGTAACCAAGTGGTTAGAGTTGAACATTTTCAGTAGCCACAGGCATGCTTTGGTTGCAAGACAGTAGCTAAGGGAATTGTCTCCTTGAGAGCAGATAATATCAATAAAGATCACCAGTGTTTCAGCCCCAAGCTTTCTTTTACAAATAGATTGACTTTTATTCTTCTGCTTAATAAAACCACCCTGCCCCTTCCCCAGGATTGTTCCTCTTGCCTGTAGAAATCGTTTTATTTTATTTCTGTGTCTTTACTCTCTTCACTTAGCCTTGTTAATAATGTCAGAAAACGTCTTCTACGCTCTTAGTTTAAACTGTCCTACATCTCTTAATCAAATTAAGTGACAAAGGATCCACACTTGGCTCGAATGTGAACAGAATGTCCTAGTATACTGTAGTAACGAATAACTATGCTATTAACTGATTTTAAGTCAGAAATTATTCGGATGACACGGCGCTATCAAAAAAGGCAACCATTAGGGCGAGCACAGGGTCAGCCTGGCTCGTAACCACCGTGCTTGAAAGAACACGAGTTCTTCCTGAGTAAGGACTAAGGAAATGGCCCTTAAAATAGAAATGTCCATGCAGGACAACACTGTGGCCTAGTTTATTTGAATCCTATGCACTGTATTAAAAACTCAAATTGATATTTCAGTGCCTTCTACCAACTGTGTTCTCAGCATACTGACCAATTCAGCATTTGAAAAAAGCATTCAGTATCCATTACAAGGCAAGGACGTTCTTGTACAGAGGTGAAGAAATTGAGTTTATCTCAAAGAATTCCCAACAAACACTACCCCTTTTTCTTTGATACAACAGATGACGCTTATCGTTACTGAT
>CM053580.1:122762481-122787757 GCA_028627135.1 Pseudochirops cupreus | reverse complement strand
AAAAAAAAAAGAAGTATAACAGGGGGGAATTTCTATTGAAATCCTGTGAGGGTTCGTCGTCCAAAAAGAATTACTGGACTCAGCTATCTTTTGGCAGAGTTATAAAAGTTTATTGTTATACTGACTTTGCAGCAGGCAGGAGAGGGGGGGAGGTAAGGAGACCTGCAAGCTGACAGGGATTTAAGGCAGAGTTATAAAGTTCTGTTACACTTTGCAGCGGGTGGGGGGGGGGGTAATAGAAAGAGCCTGCAAAGTAAAGGAATTAGGGATACTGATTATATAGTAATAAAACCATAAATCTGATATCGATTATGCTAATTAGGTGTGCAAAGGTGGAGTTAGGGAGGAGTTTGGGAGGAGTTCGTGCTTAAAGGAACATGAACCTTTTATATCAATTGAGTGTGAGTATTGCCCATAATTCACTGGGAGAAATTTAAGGGGGGCAAGGAGGGAGGTGTGATTTTTGCCTTGAACCGTCATAAAGTCAGCCAGTGGTAAAATTTGAATGAAAAGTACCCAGCCTGTTAGCCAGCAAAGTTCCTTTTGACAAAATGGATATTAGGAAGCTGGGCTAATTGGGGATTCAGGATGAGTCTGATTGTGAGGAATAATCTTACTGATAATGCATTGAAGGATTCATAGTTTGCAGCTGGCCACTAGAACAAAGGAGGTTTACATTTCTCTAACTAAGGATTTGTTTATAGAATGCTTTTGAAGGATTCATAGTTATGGCTTGTTATTATACCAAGCAAGGATAGATAGTTATAGAGTTAATGGTTTCAGGGAAAATGCTTTTAGGCTGGGGGCAGGGGAGAGACAGAGTTAATGCTTTATGACTGGGGAGAAGTGTGACTTTTACAACTTAATTGCACAGGCTGATGGTATATACATAGGTACCCAAACACAAGTGAGACTTTTACAGACTGAAGTTACAACAATGTTACAAAGTTACAAAGTCACCCCAGATGTTTACAAAGGCATCTCAGCATCACATCAAATTGAGGCAGAGAGATGATGGCCCTTGTAATAGTGGAGGCAAGAAGTGATGAGGGTCTGAACCAAGATTGTGGCTGTGTGAGACAAAGCATTTGATGCAAGAACATTGGAAAGGTAGAAATGGAAAGATTTGTTCTCTTTGTCATTTATCCATTCTGTAGCTCATAGATAAGACAGAGAAATGTGTACTCTATAGTAGCATATATAAGAAGATTTGTAACTGTTTGAATGGTCATGTCAAGCCAGTGAAGGAGACATTCTTGAACAACCTTATATTTAACTAATCATACCATGAAGGCAAGCTACCTACAGCCTTTACTTCACCTTCCCATTGTCTTTATTCTTTTTCCTTATTCCCTTTTGAGGCAGTTAGGTGGTGCAGTGGATTGAGTGCTAGGTCTGAAGTCAGGAATATCCGAGTTTAAATCTGGCCTCAGACCTTCACAAGCTGTGTGACCCCAGGCAAGTTATTTAACCTCTGTCTGCTTCAGTTCACTCAACTGTAAAATAAGGATTCTTTTTCCTTCCCTTCCTACATCAATTCTTCCTTTTTATCAAGACTTGCCTTCTCTCATCTTCAATTTGATAAGCACTATTAAATGCCCATTCTTCTCTTTTCTATTTCTCCAATATCTATCTCCATTCTTCCTCTATTTCCTAATTAATTTAGCACAAGCTAAGTGGTTAAGCAGTTACAAAATTGAGCAAACATTTATTGTGGATATAGGTTAAGGAGGGAAGAGAACAAAGAAGGGAAAAGAAGTGATTTGAAATACGAGATCCCACAGATAAAAATAAGCAAAAGAACCACTTGTGAATGTGTTCTTGTGGATTGGCGAGGCTATTGCTGGGACCTTGCAGCTGCAGGAAATCTCAGAAACCAGTCATAGTTCATATGCCTCGTAGGCAGAGGCACATTGGAGAATGAGTCACAATGAAGAGATCAGGCAGGGGAGAAAGCAGGGAAGCAAAGGGTAGGGACATTGACAAGGGAGATCCAAGAAGTATCACCAGGGAACTGGAACTGAGGGTTAAATAGAGATCAAACCACATGGGAACCAGACCTAGAATTGTCATGGCTGGTCAGCTGTATTAGTATATTCTGTGCTCATGGGCAGCTATGCTCAGGTGCTGGCTCCTCCCAACTCTGCCTCTCCTCACTTCCTGCATTTATACAGGCTCTGACATAAGTGACCTCTCAAAATCTCATCCAGCTCTGTGATTCAGTGTATAATTTTCCAGTTATAGAAATGAGACTGGGTTACCACTCTAGCAGGCAGTTCATCAATGAATTTTCTTCCTTTATATCAATGGTGTTATTTATAAGGATGCAATGCAGCAAAAAGAAAATGAGCTGTGAAAACACTGGGTATATTTTAGATGTGTGACTCTTCCTAATGATTGTTAAATTGTTCAAAGGGAAAAGGAAGCCTTGGGAATTGGAAGGCGAAGAAACCAGGATTGCAGTGCAATGCAAAAAACATTGCAAAAAGACATGCAAAAATAATTCAGTCCAGTGCTTCCCTTTTGTCATTGATCTTTTCTTTTCTTATATTGGATTTGTTTGTTTCTTGAAGAAAAATATCACTCCAATATAAGCCCTGGGGTTTATCCTTCTTGCAGGTGGTTGACCGAGGAAAGTTACCACAGGTTCAACGTTCAACAACATAACATAGTAAGAAAAGCATCATTGGAAAACTCCTTTCAGAAGACTGGGGAATACTTCAACAAATTCACATGCCCTCAGTGGGAATAGTGGATATACTTATGGCAAGGGGACATGCTCGAAGGAATACGTGCCAGAAACCCTGGCATCAAGACAAAAATATGGAGCGTACCTAAGAAAGGAACATGTGGCCAGGACTCAGGCATGTCCTAGGTAATTCACACCTCCAAAATTTAAGGTTTCATTGCTGATGCCTAGATATGGCTATGCTGCTCTTTTTGATATTTCCAGGAAAATCATCACTGAGCATCTTTTTTTGGACCCAATGGGTGTAAAGATTCTCTGTGATACAAGTTGTTGGGTTTTATTAGTTCAACATCACCTGATGGCTCTCAACTTCAGCTTGCTGAAATGCAGTTACCAGAAAACCTCTTCATAAGAGGAGGATGTTAACCTTTTGTTCCTATCTATCATACCCATCTAAGAGCTTCCAGCAAAGATCAGTTAGAGATTTTCTGGCATAAGATTAAATCTCTTACTTTAAACTCCTAGGTCTGGAGCTGAATTACATTTTTCAGTCTAATGTCTTAGACAATTATCTGACTTGGGTTAGAAAGTCCTTGTAACTCATGTGTAATGAATGGTGATCCCACTAGCAGGGGCTCTGCTAAAGTAATGTCCCAGGACTGTGTGCATCTTGGGTACTGCACTTTCCTTTAGCCTTTCCAAGATCCTTTGGGGCTTGCTTTGCAAATGAAGGGATGGGAGGACAAAAATGAACAAAGCCAGGTGGAACCATTGGGAGACATTGAGACCACCTCAAGTCCTCTGTTCTACATTCCTCCGTTTCATATGCAAAGCATATGAACAACAAAGCACGCAATCAACAAACTTTTGTCCTGCTCCTACAATTGGCTGTCATTGAAGTTCAATTGTATCTGGCTCTTCATGAGCCCATTTGGGGTTTTCTTGGCAAAGATACTGGAGTCGTTTACCATTTTCTTCTCCAGCTCATTTCACAGATGAGGAAACCAAAGCAAACAGGGTTAAGTGACTTGCCCAGGGTCATACACCTATCCAAATTTGAACTTAGGTCCTCTTGATTCCAAGCCTGGCTCAGGATAGATCTGCTGTGCCACCTAGCTGCTCTATAATCAACTGTTAGTGTCTAATGTCTAATTTACAGGGTTTTGAGCTCCGAGGGAAACTGCAGTTTATCTAGTCCACCTTCATCATTTTACAAATAAATAGAAAGTGAACTTTCTTGGCCAACGTCATATAACAAGACATGCAGCCAGGATTTGAATTCTCTCAGCTAATGTTACGTGCACTTCTCAGTTCCACTGCACTACGTTTCCTCTCATATAAAAAAATACAAATCAGTATTAGGGTTTAATGGTTAATGATACCAATCTTTAAGGCCTTCAATTGTCTAGAGACAGTAGCAGGAGAATAAGTTTATCTACTTTAGTATTCCATAATTATTTTTAAAATTTATAGTTAAAATAATTCCTGTCTTCACCTCAAGATAATTTTTATAAAGGCAAGCTATTTATGTAGCTGCATGAAGATTGGGGAAACCTAGAAGATCAAAGGGAGCAGGTGAAGTGAGAAGCAAAGTAATTATACCATGGTTCTGAGTGGGGGTTTGGGAGATCAGGGTGGGGGCATGGACCTGGGATTTTTAAAGAGAAAGATCACTTTCTATTTCCTGTGGGTGGCAAGACTAGTCACAGTTCTGTTCTCTTTGGTATAATTAGTTTGTATTTAGAGGAACGAAGATTCAGATAAACTTTAAAGGCTTGAAGAAGGGCCCAGATGCATTGTGTGGATCTTGGGAGGAATTTCTTTTAGAAGTTTTCTTTGGCTCTGTTAAGAATGTAGGATGTCTTTGTGTCCTTTCCCTGGTTATCTTTTGTGCTATGGTGGTAGCTACTACATTCTCCAGAATTAAGATCATGAGATCATAATCTAAATCAGAAAAGGGATCTCAGAGGCCATCTAGTACATTCCTCTCATAGCTTCTTTAGCTATAAAATGCTAGGAAAGTGACAGGATTTGCTCCAGGTGACATAGACAGTAAATGTCAGGGTGGGATTTGAATCCAGGTCTTCAGACCCCCAAATCAATACTCTTTCCATCCTACCACATGGGTCATTTTACCAAATGGATCAAAAAAAATCATAAATTTTTGTGCTGGAAAGGACCTCAGAGGTCATGTAGTCCAAACTCCTAGTTTCACAGATTATTGTTGTTATCGTTTTTTCTTTGTTCTTGAAGAGGACCAATTATGTCAGGAAGATCATGTCTTGACTTGTGAGTTGGATTTAAGTGAGGCAGAGCTGTGCAAAGTCATCTTCCTCACTCTCTCCTCCAGAGTCATCAGAGTTCAGTGGCAAGTCATAGGTGAAGATGACTGGAGATGGCCCCAGATATAGTAAGAGACCTTGGCCTTTATTTTTTGTATTCTTTTTTTTTTAAAAAGTTATTTTTTATTTTCAGTTCCCATGTTCTTTCCCTCTATCCATCCCCTCCCTCACCCATTAAGAAGACAAGAAATATGATACCTCTTATATGTATGAAGCCATGCAAAACATATTTCTTCAGTAGCTGTGTTTGGGGGTGAGGGAGAAAAAAGGAATGAAAAGAAAAAAGAAATCTTCATTTTGTACCCTTGGTCCATCAGTTCTCTAATTGGAGGTAGATAGTATTTTTCATCATGAATCCTTTGGAATTGTGGTAGATCATTGTACTGATCAGAGTTAATAAGTTTTTCAGCTGATTCTCTTTACAATGTTGCTATTACTGTGTGCAATGTCGTTCTGGTTCTGTTCACTTCATATTGCATCAGTTCAAATAAGTCTTCCCAGGTTTTTTCTGAAACCATTCCTTTCACCATTTCTGGAGCACAATAGTATTCCAAAGGAGTTTACTTTTAATAAGGAGACAAGAGTACTCATATGAATATGCACAAACTAGCCATAAAACCAATGTAAAGTCATTTGGGAGAGGGGGCACTAGCAACTAGGGGGATCAAATAAGCTAGGTAACATTTGAGCTGAGCTTTCAGGGACACTAGGGAATATAATAAGTGGAGCTGGGGACAGACTGCAAAACCAGTAATGGAGGTATGTCTAGTGCAATGGTGGTACAATGCTAAACTTTCACCTTCAAACATCTGTCAGCAGTGGGATTTGAACTCACATACCTGAAGAAGACAGGATTCCTGGGTTTTTTTTTCCAATATAAAATATTTATTACTAATGTCTGGAATACAAGAACTTTAAAAAAAAAAGGATATCTCTACTCCAATGTAACAGTGTGATAAGTCCTCCTTTAGGGTCAAGCAGGAAGGGTTCCTCAGAGAACACTCCCATGTTCTGCTTCCTGCTCCTGCCCTGCTCCTCTCCATTGCCAGCCTCAGCTGACAGAAGACTCAGGAATCAAAAGCATTGAGCCCTTACCAGCCGCTAGCAAGTGTATGAGGAGAGGAGGGGTGTCTGAGTGACTCATTTGTGACCCAGGAACTTGGGGGCATTGGATTGCGTGCGGCCTACTAGATTCCAACTCACTTTAGGGCTGAGTGTCTAGGTCAGGAAGAAGAGCACAGTGAGGATTTTGGAGAATGATTTTCAGTAGAGTTAAAAAACAGGCTTGTTATCTGACATCTCCCTCTGATGCCCATTCTTCTTGGATAACCTTTCTCCCACTTACTGGAGGTTGCCAGTTACACTTTTAGCCTTGCCTCTGCCCTTGCCCTGCTTGGGCTTGGGTTTATTTTCCTCATGGTCACCCACCCTATTCATCCTGGAAATCCAGTCTGTTTCTTTGCCCCACTCTTGGTAATCTGAGACCCAACCAGGTGATCACCATTAGCTCCACAGTCTTTGGCAGCCAGCTTTCCTAGGTTAGTGTGCATCAGGGCCCTTGAGCTGATTCCAGCCTGAGAAATTAGTCCTTCCTGCTTCAGTCTCCTCCATATCTGGTTTGGTGAATGAGGAGAGTAGAGGATCTTCAAGAAGGTGAACCTGGCATTTTTTCTGTCAACACGCAGAAGGATAGGAATACCAGGACTGGTGCCAGTCCTGGACCATGGTGTTGTTTTTTCATCCTGATTTAACTATTGCTCTGGGTCACTCCAGTCTGAGAATCCAGAAAGGCCAGGCACTGATGGCGCTTGGCACATATATAGACATTGTAACTGTGACATTCCTCAATGGCATCTTCGTAGTTCTATTTGCTAAAGAAAGCCATCTTTCCCACTACTAAGCATCTCTGCATGTTGACCTTGGCCTTTTTAAGGTAAGGTCTTTTCCAAGTCTTAGTTTGTCTAAGGCTAGGTTAGAATTGGGGCAGAAGATGGCCTAGTTTGCCTTCCCAAAAGAATCATTCTGGCCAGTTTCACAGTGAGGAAACTGATGACAAAGGAGGTGGTAACTTGCCCAAGGTAAGAAGCATTAGAGGCAGAACTTGAACCCAAATATTTTGTTCCCATTCACAAATGAGTCGACAGCCAGTGTTCTTTACATCATATCACAAGGTCAATTTATTAGAGTATATCTATGCTAACTCATATACAGTCAAGGTTACAAATCTGATGTTATAATTATTCCCAGATTCCACTCCTTCTTTTGAAGGAATGGAAATGAACCTTGAGACCTCTTTATACCATTAGAAATTATTTCTCTTTTATAGAGTTGGAGGTAGAGTTTATTCTAAGGCAGAGAGACACACAGTCAGAGGTTTTGGCCTGTGAAAATGAATGGAAGTTACGAAAGACTTTTTAATGTAGATAATTCCTTTCAAAAATCAGAAACAAGCATATGGAAACAAAGGTTAGAAAAAGAGTAAGACTAGTTTGGACATTAAGACACTGACACCCACATCCATTTACACTTTCTTACTCCCTGCCAAAACATTTGTGCTAGTTTTTAACACAATTAATTATTAGTCATATTTTGTACAGATCCACTGACTCTTCAGATCCTCATGGCAGCTGCACTCTCAACTAGAGCCTAGATTGGGGCCCACAGAATTTAGAGGACTAGAGGAATATGAGTTAATGAGGTCTCCCTTCAAAATTCTAAGGAAACAATCTATACTACAGTTCAAAAGAAATGGAAAAACTCCCACAAACTGGTAAAAGTGCTCAATGATTCAATAGAAATAATGGTTGAAGAGTGGTTACCTCTTTAAGGTTTAGTCTGGGGGTAGAGAACCTGCAGCCTCAAGGCCACATGTGGCCCTCTAGAACCTCAAGTGCAGAGCTTTGACTGAATCCAAACTTTGTAGAACAAAGCCCCTTAATAAAAGGATTTGTTTTTTAACAACTTCAATCCAATCTAAAGACTGTACCCAAGGACCTAAAAGAGCACATGTAGCCTCAAGGCCTTAGGTTCCCCACCCATGGTTTAGGCAATGACTATTTGCTGATATGCAATATTAGGGAGGGAGAAACTGAGGTGGACCCAGCCCCACTCTGGGGGCTGACACACTTCTGAAAAAGTGAGAAGAAAAGAGATGGGAAAAAAACCAAACAAGTAGTGATGGCTGCCTCCCATCTTGGGTATGCTCACTGCATATATTTGTTGAAGATCTAGACATTCACTAGACATATTAGTCAGTGATGACATAAACTTGAACTCAAAAGTTCTTGTAAAGATGGGGCAATCCAGAGAACTATCCATGACATTAAGGAAGGGAGTGGACACAGAGACTCAAAAAGTCTGATTAAACAAGCCAAAAGTATAGGAAATAAAGGTCAAGAGAGATTCTCCCCTACTCTTTCACCTGTGCTAGGGATAAACTCTATGATCAACGATATTCATGATGAAGATAAATGGAATCAAGGAAAACTAAAAACTGCATCAGCCGTGACAATAATCAACGCTTTTATAGAAACTAAATGTCCTGTTCTGTATTCAGCACCAGAGTGTAATTGTGTTAGCAAGTCTGTATGAAATAATGTAATCAAATGAATTTGTGTAACAATAGACTTGTTATGAAGATGTATGAAATGATGTAATCAGGAAGAAGTGTAGAACAATGGAATCTTTTGTAACTTGGCACACTTTCTAAAAAAGAGAACAGAGAAGATGGAAATCTGCCAGTCATTCCTAGGGTATTATACCTTAGGATAATCTTTTGTGAACTTTGGTGGGAGTAACCTGAATATTAAATTGACTTCCTTTTTTTTTTTAGTTATTGTTCCTTAAAAAATATTTCCATAGTATTTATTGCCCAGGTTTTTTCCCCATGTTTTTCCTTGCCTGGGGTGGGGGATATATAGTTAGTTAAAGGTTATGGAGTAGTATGGGTGAAGAGGTTTCCTGACTGATTGAAAGTAAGCTCAGTATTGTAAGATGTGTGAATGAGTTTTATTTAGCTCCTCTAGGTGAATGAAACTTAATTCTCTCTTTATTCTGTTCTGGAATTGCAAAGATCAGGCTTATCTTTGGATAATGAAGTGTTATGGGAATCTAAGATCTTCCCTGCCCCTACGCCCTTTGATAGGCTTAAGTGGCTCTGAGAACCTTCCCTGATTTGAAAGTATACTCTGCCCCCTAATAGGCTGAATGTAGTCACATTGAGCCTGTGGGGGGAGGCTTGTTCTTCAGGAATGCCCATACCTTATTATTTTGTGATTGGGCAGTTGGTCAAGAGGGCTGTGACATTCTCTGATCCAGGAGAAGGCTATATATAACCTGATGTGAGGTTTTGCTTTGGGCTCACTTTGGAAAGAGTTGTGTGACTTGGCCAAATGAGACTCTGGGAAGCCGTTGAGCCCTCTGGCTTTGAAAACCCAGATGTTGATGCTGCCCTCTCTGGTAACTGACTAGGTATGGATGTAATGGTCAGACAACTGGAAGCCCGTCTACTGATCTGTTTCTTTGTCTGCTTGTAACTTCTGTTTGTATTCTCTGAAGTTCAGGGTGCTGACTTTTTTTCCCTGAACTAGGTAAATGATATATGTTTGATTGATTAAAGTAAGATTGTCAACCCTTTTGGAGTTGCTTTCCTTTAGAAAAGCAGATCTAAGAACCTGTGCTAGCAGCCATCCTGGGTATGCTAGAGTGCTTGCTGATACATGAGGGAGTCTAGGCTCTGGCCTAGATGGTATCTGAGTAGGCCAAGTAAGGCCTAGGAAAAATAGTTCAGGATCAGGTTTACGAGCTGCTAAATCTCTGACAACAGATGTTTCCTTTTTGTTCACTTTTGATAGCCTTATCCTAGTGTATTATTCCTGAATTTGCATATTTTCTTTTTTTTTTTGTCAATAATCCTAGAAAACATATTGTTTGAGTTTGGAGAGTATCCTGACATATAGTAGTGGAGAGAGAAATTGAAGTGTGGTAACCACAACTAAAGAAGACAATAAAATGAACCAATTACAGAATACCTATTCATATTCCAATTTTTCCAGTGTATTTATACTACATATCATAATGAGTCTCCTAGAAGCAGGCTTTCCATCCTCTTTCACGTGAAGAATTTATATTAGCCTAGGATGTTGATGCACTCTGCACATATGCCAATATCTTGCTTCAAAAAGATAACTAAGAATCTGGTGTGATAGATCTATAACTCAGACTGAGGAAGGTCTAGGAAATATGATATTTCAAGTTAATATTGTATAGTTCAAGAATACTGCCCTTGGGTCCAAGTATCAGCTCCTCCACAAACTAGCTCAGTAATAATCATATCACTTGATCTCTCCAGCCCTCAATTTCCTCATCTATCAAATGAGATTATAGGTTAGGTGATCTCTAAGGTTCTGTTTAGATTCAATAATCTATGAGTTGGGTTTGGTGATCACTTCGGCTTTAGAAAATAGTGGAAAGTAGGGCTGGTGGTAAAATTTCCCTGAGACCAATTCCAAGAGGAAGAGCTACAGAAAATTTGTGTGATGCAGAGAGATCTTAAGCCTGGTACTGGAAAGTATGCTCATGAAATGTGTCCAACATTCAGATGCATAGACCCTCAATGTTTTGCCCCTCAGGAGAAGACACTGAGACCAAGAGGTGGCTTCCTCAGTCATCCCCAAGTCTTATTGCCATGAAGTCCCTTCAATCCCTAGGAGTTTTGGAATATTTGATTATCAAGAGTGATCAAGTTTTGGTACCCAAATTCTTGAGTATCTTCATGGGTCTCTACAAATATTGTACAAAGTAAAGTTTTAGAAATGTCAAAGTGTTAATTTTTAGGGAAATGTAAAATGCTCTGCAGACTCAACATTTTTGCCAAATGTGCAACCCACACTTCATGGAATCCAAGTCAACAATAACTCTTACGATGCTAAATCACTTCTGCTGAGGCTAAACCAAAGATGAAAATGCAGAATCAGAATTTCAGGTGACCCAAGGGACAAAGGAGAGACATAGAGTGGATCTGAATTGGTTTTAGGATGTTATCACCATGTTACCAACATGACTTATGCACAGGAAGGGGCTTGAGACTTTATTTGTTTTTGGATTGAATCTGTGGTAAGGAAGTCTTGACGAATAAACTTTCTCCACTTATACAGATTTGCATATTTTCAGAAATTTATAGTCTTAGAGATTGCTTGTCACTGAGAGATTAAATGACTTTCCTAGGGTCACACAATCAGTATGAACCAGATGCAGGATCTGAATTCCAGTATTTCTTACTCCAACACAGGCTTTCTATCCTTTACATCGTGTTACTTCTTTGCCTTGAAAAAATTTCCAGGAAATGTATAATTAGTTCAGTGAAATGACCAATTATTTTTTAAAATTTAATTTTAATTTTCAGTTTCAAATTCTCTTTATTCCTTTATCCCTCCCCCACCCATTGGAAAGGCAAGAAATATGATAGCAATTATACATATAAAGTCATGTAAAATATAATTCCACATTAGTCATGTTCTTTAAAAAGGCAAGAAAAAAGGAAAAATATTCTTCAATCTACACTCTGAGTCTATCAGTTCTCTATCCTGAGGCAAATAGCATTTTGCATTATGAGTCCTTTGGAGTTGTGGTACATCATTGCATTAATCAGAGTTACTAAGTCTTTCATAGTTGATTTATCTGTACAATATTGCTGTTACTGTGTAGATTGTTCTGGTTCTGCTCACTTCACTTGTCATCAATTTGTATAAGTATTCTCAAGTTCATCAGAAACTAGATCTTCATCATTTCTTGCATCTCAACAATCTCCCGTTGCATTCATATACCATGATTTGTTTAGCTGTTCCCCAATTGATGTGTATCCTCTTAGTTTCCAATTCTTTGCCATCACAAAAAGAGCTACTATCATGTAGATCCTTTTCCTTTTTTTCTCCTTAGGGTATAGAGCTAGTAGTAGTATTGCTGGGATAAAGGGTGCCCACAATTTTATAGCCCTTTGGGCATAATTTCAAATTATTCTTCAGAATGGTTGACTAGTTCACAGCTATACCAAGAATGCGTTAGTATACCTGTTTTCGCACTAGCATTTCTGTTTTGCGTTTCTCACTTTCCTTTTCTGTCATGTCTAATGGGTATGAAATAGTACCTCAGAGTTGTTTTAATTTGTGTTTCTCTAGTTAGTGATTTTGAACACTTTTTCATCTAACTATTGCTTGATTTCTTCTTCTGAAAACTGTCCATTTCCATTGCTTATTTATCAATTGTGGAATGACTCATTTTTATAAATCTGTCTTAGTTCTCTATATATTTGAGAAATTAGACCTTTATCGAGAAACTTGCTGCAAAACTTTTTTTCTCCCAGGTTACTGCTTTGCTTCCAATTTTGATCAAATTTTTTTGATTTGTGCAAACCTTTTTAATTTTATGTAATCAAAATTATCCATTTTACCTCCTGTGAAATACTGTTTCTTGTTTGGTCACAAACTCTTCCTCTTTCCATAGATCTGACAAGTAATTTCTTCCATGCTCCTGTAACTGTCTTATATCACCCTTTGCATCTAAAACATGCACCTGTTTTGATCTTATCTTGGGGTATTGTGTGAGATGTTCATCTACATTTCTGCCAGATTACTTTCCAATTTTCCTGGCAGTTTCTGTCAGATAGTGAATTCTTGGCCCAATTGTTAGACTCTTTGGGTCTATAAAACACTAGACTACTGTGCTCATCTGCTTCTGTGTGTTGCATACTGAAGTACTTCCGTCAGTCACTCTTAGGTGGCACCAGATTGTTTTGATGATTAACACTTTGTAATATGGTTTGGGATCTGGCACCACTAGGCCCGCTTTCTTCCCTTTTCTTTTCATTGATTCTCTTGATATTCTCGACTTTTTGTTCCTCCACATAAATTTTGTAATTATTTTTTCTAGCTCTACAAAGTTATTCTTTCATATTTTGGTTGGTAGGACACTGAATAAGTACATTAACTTAGGTGGTATTACATTTTATTATCTTGGCTTGGCCTACCCATGAGCAATTAGTATTTCTCCAATTATTTAGAGCTGTTTTTATTTGCATGAAGAGCATTTTTAACTGGGTTCATATAGTTCCTATGTGTGTTTTAGCCAGTGGGTTCCCAAGTATTTTATGCTATCTGTAGTTATTTTAAATGTAATTTCTCTTTCTATATCTTCCTCTAGGCCTAGGGTTTGTTGGTAATATATAGAAATGCTGATGATATGTGTGGGTTTATTTTATATGCTGCAAATTTGCTAAAGTCATTAATTGTGTTGACTAGTTTTTAGTTGACTATTTTGAGTTCTCTAAGTGATGCCGTGCTGAGGTGCCTTTGTAAATATTTGGGGTGACTTTGGAACTTTGTAACATTGTTGTAACTTCAGTCTGTAAAAATCTCACTTGTGTTTGGGTACCTATGTATGTAACATCAGCCTGTGCAATTAAGTTGTAAAAGTCATACTTCCCCCCAGCCATAAAGCATTAACTCTGTCTCTCCCCTGCCCCCAGCCTAAAAGCATTTTCCCTGAAACCATTAACTCTATAACTATCTATCCTTGCTTCATATAATAACAAGCCATACCTATGGATCCTTCAAAAGCATTCTATAAACAAATCCTTAGTTAGAGAAATGTATACCTCCTTTGTTCCAGTAGCCAGCTGCAAACTATGAATCCTTCAATGCATTATCAGTAAGATAACTCCTCACAATCAGACTCATCCTGAATCCCCAATTAGCCCAGCTTCCCAACATCCATCTTGTCAAAAGGAAATTTGATGGCTAACAGGCTGGGTACTTCTCATTCAAATTTGACCACTGGCTGACTTTATGACAGTTCAAGGCAAAAATCACACCTCCCTCCTTGCCCCCCTTAAATTTCTCCCAGTGAATTATGGGCAATACTCACACGCAGTTGATATAAAAGGTGCATGTTCCTTTAAGCACAAACTCCTCCCAAACTCCTCCTAACTCCACCTTTGCAACCTAATCAGCATAATTTATATCAGATTTATGGTTTTATTACTATATAATCAGTATTGCTAATTCCTACACTTTGCAGGCTGTCCTTAACCTTCTCCTGCCCACTGCAAAGCGTAACATTAAACTCTATAACCCTGCACTTTGCAGGCTTTCTCTGACATTCCCCTGCCCGCTGAAAAGCGTAATAAACTTTTACAAATCTGCCAAGATTGCTTAGGCCTGCTAATTCTTTCAAACTAAAAGAACCCTCCAAGGATTTCCTAAAAATCCATCCCTCTCTCACCCTCTTCATAAGTGTACCATCATATCATCTACACAAAGTGATAGTTTTTTTTTCCTCATTGCCTGTGCTTATTTCTTCAATTTCTTTTTCTTGTCTGGTTGCTATTGCTAGCATTTGAGTACATTATTAAATAGCGGTAATAATAGATATCTTGCTTCACCCCTGATCTTATTGGAAAGACTTTTAATTTATCCCATTACAGCATTCATCTTTAATGAGCAGGTAGTTTTAAGAAAAATCTCTCTGTAAGACTAGATAGACTTATCTTCTCTGACTCATTATATAGTCTGTCAAATAAATATTTATTAAGCTTTTATAATTGGCAAGGCACTAGGTTCAGCACTGTGGGGGGTACAAAGAAGAACAAGCACTTAATTCTATCATGGCTTTGACAAGAAATCTGTCCAAGAGATAATACAATATCTTTGCACATTCATTTATGAGTACTCTACACAGTTAACTTCCATTTCCTCAAATTATTTTTAAAAATATGTTGCTGGTGAGCACTGTACTTGATGTTTAAAATAATGGATAGAGATGAGCAGCAGAATCCTAGACCTCAAGAAGCTTACGGTCTGGTTGAGTTAACAAGACAGGCACTCATCTAACAGCAGCAAAGTGACACAGTGGGTAGAGCTCTAGACTTAGAATCAGGGAGGTTTGAACTGAAATCCTTCCACAGATACTTAAAAGCTGCATGACCCTGGGTCTATCATTTAATGTCTCTCAGGCTCAGTTTCCTTAACTGCAAAATGGGAAGAATAGATATATTGGTTTCTGAACTCTTTTCCAGGTCCAAATCTATGATCTTACAATACTAGGATATTCAATTACGTAGTATAAACTCTAAGTGCTGTAGAAATGTCAGATAGAATTTCTGCACCAGGATAGTGGAAAGAATATTGGACCTGCAGCCAGTCAACAGATCTGGATTTGAATTCAGGCTTTTATACTAGCTGTATGAACCACAGACAAGTTACCTAAATTCTGAGCCTCATCTTTCATATCTATGAAGTGAGGATAATACTTACAGTAACCCCCTCAGAGAGCTGTTATGAAGGAAAACACTTTGTAAATCTTAATGTTCTATATAGAAAAGTGAGTCATCACTATTAGGAGTTCTAGGAAGTGAGAGGTCAATGTAGGCCCCAAAAGTTTCATTGTGAGTTCTTGTTGATTCACACAGATGTCATGGGAGTCGAGTGGTAATGCAACCACCTTGGATATGCTGTTCCTTCAGTTACTGTCTATTTTCCGTTTATAGGCACTAAGATACTTATTTTTATTTATAATCTCAGCCTCAGAAATATACTTTTAATCCGTTGGACTATGGGGCTTGTTTTAGCTTTCAGACAGAAGCTACAGACCAGAAAATTTCCAGGTGGCCAGTGTTTGCTTCTACCTTAAGGAAAAAAAAGGAAGAAAATGATTTTAATTCCACTGCAAAATGTGGAGCAGCTGTTCCTTGCAGTAAGAGCTTTGGTTCCAATAGCCCATTATACTGCCACATAAGAGATCAAGATTGGAATTCTGAAAGTTTATAATTTGGGGTGTGTGTGGTGTGTGTGTGTGGTGTGTGTGTGTGGTATGTGTGTGTGTGTGTGTGTGTGTGTGTGTGTGTGTGTGTGTGTGTGTGTGTGTGTGGTGTGTGTGTATGGTTTTCTTCAATCAGCCTCCTTGCTGAATCACTCAATACAGAGCTGTCATGGGGAAAAGAAAGCAAGATGATTCAGATGCTGCTGCTTCTTCAGTAAGGAATGTTTTTCATAAATCTGCAGCATATCAATGCCCATGTATTTCCCCAACATCAAACATCTTTTTTTTTCCTCCTGAATGAATTCATACTAGCCCACAGCAACACATATACATGAACTGTCAGCCTTTGGGGAGAGAAATGAAGAATTAATTCTGGTGATGAGGTGTAGGCTCTGGGAGACCCCTTGAGCTCTCCTTGAATCTTTGAGGTACAGGCTCTGGGACCCTGCCTTGAGTTCTCCTTGAATCTTCCCAAAGGAAGGCATTTGCCTAAGGTTATGGGCCTTAAGTTGTGTCTCTGCCCAAATCTTTAGCCCTCCTTTGTTCCAATAATTTCCCACTCTTAATGTTCCTGTTCCCACCCTTGAGCTGGCCAGGCCCACCATTGTCCAGGGTCTCCAGGTAGCCTCCAGCAACTTCCCACCCTTAATTAGTCATTACTGGAGTCTGACTTCATCTTGACTCTTGAAGACCCTCCCTACTAGAGTCTGACCTCATCTAACTCCTGAAGACCTTCCCCAAACTCCTCCTCCAGACCACCCCTAAATTCCTTCCACAACCTTTCTGTATATAGAATCCCATCTCCCCTCCATGTGGTGTGAGAGCGCCACAGAATGCCCTAGCACAGACTTATTCTGTGACAGACTTACTTTGTCCTGCTTGCTCAATGCAAGCATCACAGATACCTAAGGCTCCTTAAGAGTCTACCCAATACGGCGAACTTTCAATAAACTTTACTTTTCTTTGGCTGAGAAGACTTGAGTCGAATTCTTTCAGTAGGACCCGGCATGTTGGTATTTTGGGGTCTCAGGCAACCCTAACCCTCTTTGTGGGTAACCTCTTCACTGGGATGGTACATCTTTTAGCAGAGGTTAAGGAATTAAAGTGCAAGGCCCTGTCTTTAGTTGAGGTTATTTCCCACCTTTGTCTGATAGGGTAAGGCTGTGAGTTCTGCCAGGGGGCTAACTTGTAGGACTTCTACAAGGAGGATAGGCCCTAATAGCAGCTTAGCCAAAGAATAGCAATTCAAAGTAAAGTTGTGCCTAGTAATTCTGGTACCTGTGCTAGGCACCAGGAAACAGCCTGGCACAAGCAGCCTGAAAGACCCCCTCTAGTTTAGAATCATTTTAGTTGGGAAGGAACCTGGAGAAAAACCCAGGACATTGGGACTTGAAGCAGAGTGGGCTGAGGTCATGGAATTCCACCATCTGATAGCTTCCTATTTCAACTAATTATTCTTATAAACTATGTATTAAGATAAGCGTGTTTGTTTTGCATTTACCTACTGAAAGAGCATAATTGCTGTTAGGATGCTCTAAATTTCTGTACCTTGGGGCAAAACCCCAGTTACTTCACCCTACAGAGCAATAGCTCTGGGTCAAAGACAAAGTTTGTAAAGCAGATGGGGTCCCATCCCTTTAGCCATTAGCACAGACACATTTATTTAGGCAGATTAATTCTAAAGCCCCTGAAACTGGCGAAGGGATATTATCAGGTGAGCAGGTGGTACTGGTGACTTTATCAAATGAACAAATCAAAAGGAAGAGTTCTATAGTTTGGAAAGGGACTGTCTCTTAAAGAAGAACCAAGTAGATGGAAGAAAAGTAATGAGATAGAGTCTATGTGTTATGACTACAGTTAACATTTTATCATCAGCCCTTGGGAATATGCACTCATTGATAAATCAATAAGAATTTATTAAGTGTCTATGAGTGCTAAATTCTAGGGATACAAATAATGAAATAGTTCCTACTCTCAAGGAGCTTATACTGTGTGTGGGAAACAATGTAATACAAGGATATATAAAGTAAATGTTGTTTGTCCTTCATTCTCAAAGAGGACCATGACATCAGGAAGATGTCATAATTAGCTAGTGAACTAGATTTAAGTGAGAGAGGGTTGTGCAAAGTCACAAGCCTCACTCTCTCCTCCAGAGCCATCTGGAAGACAAGATATAGATCAGCGTGACTGGGGATGTCTCTGGATGAGGTGGGAGATTTTAATCTTTTTAAGCTAAGGTCTTTTCCAGGTCTCCCTTTGACTGAGGCAATGACTCATGGGTGAGGAACAAAGAGAACAGCTTGGTTTGACTATATTATTTTGGAGGAGAGTTATATTTTATGGGAAGACAGGTTGGGCCCAGATTGTAAAGGACTTTAAAAGCCATATGGGGTGAAGAGTCCTCAGCCACATCTCTTGACTCAGTTACCTCTTGATGCAAAGTAATTGTGCTGCTGGTCAGTCAGTATCAATAGGATCCCTGCAAAAGGAGGAAGTAAGACTGTATGTAGTTCTTGTGCCTTGACATCTGACTCACACCACCACTGGATAATATTACTTCACTTGTAATAAGTACCCCCAACAGTGCAAAAATGTCAATTAAGGCCAAACATGCCATTTAGACCTAATTAGCATTCTAATAATCATTGTGATTAGAGAAAGCAAACTGCCTTTTTCCTGGCTAGTTCTTCGCATTCACTTCCCTCCAGAAATACTTGATTTGATTTGTTACTTTGATTTCAATGTAAACTTCCACAAATAACCAGAAACTCTCAGTGTAGGAAAACACAGGTATTAAAAAAGCAATAATTTTTAGTGTATGCTTTCTTCACATTTATTAAAGTGATAGGTTGTCAGAACTGGAAGGGGCTTTAGTCTAATCTTTTCATTTTACTGATGAGGAAATTAAGAGTAAATGACTTGCCCAAGGACATGCAACTAATAAGTGATAGAGCTTGGATTTGAACTCAGAACTTGTAATTTCAAGTGTCAGTTTCTTCCTACAGTGCCATTCTACTCCCCCCAGAAATCTGTAGAGATCTACTATTTAGATAATAAAGTTTAAAAAAAAAGTTTGCTCTTGCAAACTTAATCTTATGAAGAACAAGTATGATAGAATAATGCTTCTTTAGTAAGGCCCTTTCTCACCCCAAACCACTGGAATAAATAAATTCTGAGTATGTCCAAGGTTCTCCATTTACCCACTAGATATGATTTGCAATGTTATCAGACATTATATATGGTGCTAACAGAAGACTTTTAAAAAAAATAAGAAAATAATCCCCCAAAATGCTTTTAATTTTCCCCACTAAAGAAAAAGGCATTCTTTCCCAAAGGAATTATTGCAATAAAACCTTGCTATGCGAGAAATGTCACAGGACATTTCTTATACTTTTGTCTCTTTATTCTGTATGTCTTCATGATTTGTGCTAGTTTTTTGGCAGATCAGAGCTTAGACATAAATAGTGTGCTGGTTAAACTATGAACTAGAGCCTAGCCACGTGTATATGTGATACTCAGTCTACTGTTTTATGAATAAAACTGTTTTTACTAGGCTGTTGTAAAGAACGATTTCTGCATAATTTGCTGTACAAATAATATGAATGAACACATATTAAATATTTATTATGCACCAAGCACTATGGATACAAATATAGGAGCAAAGGCAATAATTTAATTATTAAGATACTTTCATATAGTGGACACGTGGATTGATAATTTTCATTCCAGTGTGTTTTTTCGCTTGAGAAAATTGTGTTAAATTTTTTGAAAAGTGTTTTCCCTAATCACTATAGAAAATACTTCATTATTTTGTTCAGAAAACTTACTATACAGTTTAAATCTAACTTTATATGACTAGAGTTTGTTTGCACCCAGAATTCTGCTCTGACCTCGTAATTCTCCAGGAATACCTGGAGAAGGATCCAGTCCTGGATCCAGCCAAAATATTCTTGTTCTGAGTCTGCTCACATGGGTTTTGTTTTGGGTTATCCCAAGCCTGTGTTTTGACTTTGCTCAAATATTTACTGATATCCATTTCAATCTACCTTGCTTTCAAGCTGCCCTCTCTGGCAGTTCATGTACAGATACCCTTATCTAAATCCTATTTGATGTAAACCTCCTTGAGTCTAGAGGAAGGAGTTACACCTTCCTCCCAGCTTGCTCTCCTCTACCAACTGACCTGATAAACTTCTTTCTAAAACTATTTAAGATTTTGGGCTTTGTTCCTACAAATGAAATCACAGACGTGCAATTTTTGGGATCCAATAGGTGATGGCACACTTAGAAATGATAATAAGGTAGAAAAATAGCCTATGTAAGAAGTGTTGTACTTGGAAATGGCCAACCAAAAAGTGAACATTAATCAAAGACTGATCATTAGAGAGTCATCATGGTGCAGGAGAATGAGCACTAATCTTAGAGTCATGGGACCTTAGTTCAAGTTCCAGTTCTGTCACCCTATGGGTGAATTTTGGTAGGCCACTTAGGCTGTCTAAAACTCAGTTTCCTAAAATATAAAATAAGGCAGTTGAATCAGCTGACTTCTATTGTCTCTTACAATTCTAACCCTGAGACCCTAACATAGTAAAATGCCACACTATGTACTAAGATGGCATTGAGGGGAGATAGAGCTAAAGGAATGGAGAAAAGAGGGTGTAGCTAGAAGAGAACTAGAAATCCCATGAAACATCAAGCACAGTGCTCTGCACAGGGGAATAGGGACTGGATCTGTGATTTCATTGGTAAGGGAAACTATCTGGTGAGGAAACTTTCTCTCACAATGCAGGTTGTCACCCCCATTGTATCTTAATAATCTTAGTTGCTTAGAAATCTGAAAAGTTAAGTTACTTGCTCAAGGCAAAGCAGCCACTAAATGTCAGGGGCAGAGCTTGAACCCAGGTCTTGATATTCAGGCAGGTTTAATATCCATTGTGGCAAGCTGCATTTCATTTTATAATAAACATTTATTGAATGAATGAATTCCTCTAGCATCAATAAGCATGTTTATTTGGTAAGATGGGAAAATGCAGAAAGTATGTTTCTTTTGAAATTAATATTTTTTTGAAGATTAGATCTCTCTTCTTTCCTGTCCACCCCTACACCTCATTCACTGTCACATTTAATGAACTAATTGCTGACTTGTGGCTAACTACTGCTTTGTAGAAATTAGGAAATTGTGAGTTGTTAAATGGATGTGTGTAATAATATGCTAGCACAAAGTAAATACCTATGACACAAACTCTTCCTAGTACTAAATCTCCCACATGTATTTTTTTTCTGTTTTGTCCCACCAGTCTCACAGAGCCTGATGCTTCATCAATGGTCAAATGAGCAACTGAAACTAAATGAATTCCTCTATCAAGAGCTACAGAGATATTAAGAAGGATAAGAATCGAGGCAGGCTTACAGGTTTGGCAGTTGTGAATGATTTCATAATTGCCAAATCTGTTCATAAATTGTCAGATCTTTAGGCCTCTCTCAATCCTTATCCATCTTAATTTCTATAACTCTTGACATTGTTGACCACTATCTCCTACTAGATTGTCTCTACTTTTGAGACTTTTTCCTCTTGGTTCTGATCCAAAGTATTTCTTCAGTTTCTTTTGCTGGAATATCACCTTATCACATTGCCCAAATGTCCTCAGCCTTCTACTTTTCTCTCTCTCTACATTCTCATCAATCTTCATGGTTTTAATTATTAACTCCTTAGATGACTCGAAGAGAAGTACATCATCAATGGTATATTGTAGATGTCCCTGAATCTACAGGGTATCCCTGGATGTACTACGGTCATCTGAAACTTCACATGTCTAAAACAGAACTCATTAACGTAGTGCCAACACAATATTCACAGCACCTAAGGTGGCTATGATTACGCCAGGTTACTGCTGAATTGTAAAAATATAACAGACTCTCTACATGGAAGACAGAACTAAAACATTTATTCAGACACCAGAAAGATAAATCCCAACACCAGAAAGCCAAATCCATCATAGCAACAAATAAATCTATGCACAATAACAATGCAGAAAGCATTGCCATCCCCAAGGTTTCCCCCTGCTGGGGCCTTCTCACAGCTCTCTGCCTGCTTCCTCTCTCTCCCTCAACTCTAACTGCTCTGACCAACTTCCTCTCAGCTCTGCTCCACCCTTCCTGCTCTACCGCCATAGACCCATAGGACTCAGGCTTCCATGTGACTCAAGGAGGTCACCTGGGCCTGTTAATGGATGGGAAAGATCTTTCCATTAAACAAAAACACATTAACAATACTATTATCTTTCCTCCAAAACCTACCCCTCTACTGAGTCTCTCTTCTTATTTTGGTCAATGACACTATTATCCTTTGAATAACCCAAGTACGTACCCTCAACCCCATTTCTGAGTCCTTATCCCCACTTACCCAGTCATTTGGCTTTTCTTCTCCAGCTTCACAATGGCTTTTGTTTTAATCCCCTTCTCTGTATCCCACAGTCACCAATTTAAACCTTCACCACAATCCAACCATCTCTTTTTTGCAGTTAAGTGGGCTGTGCATTATTATTCCCTAAAGGTTATAATACTTCTTGAGTTATTGTGGAACAGGTTCCCTTCCATGAGTACCTTTACAGCTGCACTGGGATATATGAGAACTGTCATTGACTGATAAATGGTGAAGAATCACCAGGAAGCATCTATAATTCTGACTTTAATGTCATGCCATAGACTTAAATGGATTATATTTCTGGATGTCTTAGTAAGTGTACCTCTTTCATTGTTACACTCATGGCTATCTTGAACACAGAAATCCCATAACTAATTAGTATAGGATCCTGAAGCAAATTTTTTTTTTCAAACTGTGCTTCCTGGAGATCTGGGTTTCCATTCAGCAGTCCAAGGACATCCACAAATCATATAAGTTGAAATGGTGGATAAACATAAACAGCAAACCCATCTACTTTGTTATATGTATGTCAGGTGCTTACAAAGTATGCACTTAGCTAAGGTAAAGAATCACCGTATCTTATGGAACTGAAAAGTTGACTTCTTAATGGTTTAAAAATCAATTGCTAAATGTACCTGATATTATTATAGCGTAACACAAGAACAGCAGATTTCTGTTTTGGCAGAGTATGGATAGATTAATTAGTATCTTTTAAATTTATTTAGCTAAAAATCCCTTCTTTCACCAACTCTGATTATAGATAATTGGATAAAACTGAGATATTTAAAGGCACAACAAAATGAAATGTGAATAATGAAGGCTCTAACTATGAAACAAATGTCCACCAGCCTAATTTAAGTGTCAAATTCCAAATGAAGAAGAAACAGAAATATGATGATAACAAGATTATAGATTCAGAGACAGAAGTAGCTTAACAGGTCATCTAACCCAGAGCTTAAACTTTTTCTACTCAAAATCCCCTTAGCTCTTCTTAAAACGTAGATTATGGCCCACAGTTTAAGAAGCACTGAAGCCAACATTCCCCAATTTTATAGATGAGGCCAAAAGAATCAAATGACTTGCTGAAAATAGCAGTTCTAGAATTTGAACCCAAACCCTTTGATTCTAAATGTAGTATTTTCCCCACTGTGCCATACAGGCTGTGCATAATTAATATACATGTTACAGCCAATTGATTTTTCCTGAGTATATTACAAGTGATAGAATTATAATGGTGAGAGCTTGACTTTAGAGTTATCAAGTACAATGTTCCCATTTTACACATGAGGAAACTAGGACCCAGAGAGGTTAAGCCACTTATCTAGTAAGTTAAAGAGCAAAGATTTGACTTGTTTTGAGTAAGTTCTCTGACTCAAATTCAGTGCCCTTTTTCATCAAACCATCCATTTCTTTTGAGTGGCTCTGAATCTCATTGAAGCCCTTTTGTGTTTCAGGACTCAATGCAGTCAGCAGAGGAGCATCTGAAGGATGTAATTCTCTATGGTGATTCTCTTCTGTTCAGAATTCAGGCAATACATTTTCCACATTTGGTGAATATGTCTTCATGTTTTATGCTGGCTTGATATTGTTATGGGAATCTGAAGATCTTCCCTGCCCCTAGGCCCTTTGCTTAAGTGGTTTTAGTGACTCTGAGAACCTTCCTCTATTTGAAAGTATACTCTGCCCCCTAATAGGCTTAATGTGGTCACATGGAGCCTGTGGTGGGAGGATTGTTTTTCAGGAATGCAGATGCCTTATTACTTTGCGATTGGACAGTGGATCAAGAGGGCTGTGACATTATTTGATCTAGGAGAAGGCTATATATGTTCCCTGATGTGAGTTTTTGCTTTGGGGCTCACTTTGGAAAGAGTTGTGTGATTTGGCCAGATGAGACTCTGGGCAAGCATTGAGCCCCGCAGCTTTGAAAAAGATGTTGATGCTTCCCGTCTCTGGTAACTGACTAGGTACGGATGTAACGGTCAGATGGCTGGAAGCCCGTCTGCTGATCTGTTTCTTTGTCTGCTTGTGACTTCTGTTTGTATTCTGTTTGCATTCTCTGAAGTTCAGGGTGCTGACTTTTTCTCCTGAACTAGGTAAATGATATATGTTTGATTGATTAAAGTAAGATTGTTAACCCATTTTGAGTTGCTTTCCTTTAGAAAAGCAGATCTAAGAACCTGTGCTAGCAGCCACCCTGGGTATGCTAGGGTGCTTGCTGATACAGATTTTGGTAATCATTGATTTGTTATTGTTCCAGTACTTGTGAATGAAAAAGTACTGTGTACTACTTTCCTTGAAGACGAGAAGGTACAACACTCATTTTGGCTTTATATTATAGCTATTTTGAATGTAATTATCAGTGATACTGGAGCAGCTAGGTGGCTAGGGGATAGCATGCTGCATTGGGAGTCAGAAAGACCTAAGTTCAAGTGCCTCAGAAACTTATTAGCTGTATGGTTCTAGCAAAGACAGTCTCCATTTCTTCATTTGTATAATGAAGCACCTACCTTATAAAGTTGTTACAAGGATAAAGTGAGATGATTTGGAAAGCATTTTGCTAACCTTAAAGCATCATATAAGTGATGATGATGATGATGGATTGTTTCACAGTGTATGTTACCAAATTTTTAAAAAAGTACGCTTAGTACACACTACACACTACACATAAGTGTAGTGAATCAAAAGTTTTCCTCAATCCATCTGGTGAAATCATAAGACTTGGGCCATTGTTAGAAATATTTAGTTCCCTTGGACTTGGACATACACCCTGACCTCTTGCTGAAGAGAATGTGTTTTACCAGAATGGCATAGGCTCTAAGAGAGCCTAATTGGTTTCCATGACTGAGAAGGGGGCAGTGAGGGAATTAAAAGTCATTCTCTGTTGAGAGCCAGGAGGATAGACTATAACTGGGCTAGAATACTATAGGAATAGTTTTTCCTTGTCTTTGGGGTTCTTCTTTTTGGGACTCCTCTGGTGCTTTTCTTCCTTTGGCTTTTCAGTAAGTGGGAGGG
>CM053580.1:122733255-122761981 GCA_028627135.1 Pseudochirops cupreus | reverse complement strand
TAAGTAAGGAGGCAAACCTCCTTAGGGATGCCAGATGATTATTCTTTTGTTCTTTGTTCTAAATACTGTGACCACTTTGGTTAAAACTATGTGGCCATTCTAATGATAAGCTATTGTGAACACTATATTGTGATTTTCTGTGATAAGTGTAATGTTGTGAATGTTTTCCTTTGATTTGTTCTTGAATAAATAGAGTGTTCACTATACTGTGTAATCAGAGCCTTAAAAGCTGTTCACAGTAGCATTCTTTTGGGAAGCTGCTTGTACGTGGCATTACACCAATATGCATTTAAGTGCCTAATGTTTACAGAGTACTGTTCTTAGTTAATCAGTGAGTCAAATAAGATGGAAAAACATTTATTAAGTGTCTACTACATTCAAGGTACTGTGCTATGTGCTGAGATTCAAAGTTTACAGATATAGTATCTATTCTCCTAAAGCTTAGACTTTATTAGGAAAATATGACACATACACCTCATGTGTTGATGCTTAAAACTGTGTTTCATAGCATTCTTTGACTCTTTTGTAAGCTATCTGCTATTATCACTGTAGAATCAGAGGGCTATGTTGGATTTTACTGTTTTATAGGATCATAGTGGAGGCCACTGAGTACAATCTCTTCATTTTACAAATAAGGAAACAGAGAAGTTAAGTGATTTACTTAACCTTTAGCTTTTGTTTGCTAGACAAAAAAAAATATATCTAATATCCAAGTTCTTGGTGATCAGCTTCCTTATATTGAATTAGGCTGGTCTGGGCAAATCTCTTAACCTCTGCTTTGATTTCCTCATCTATAAAATGTGAATAATAATAGCACCTATCTCCCAGAATTGTTGTGAGGAACAAATGAAATAATAATTATAAAATGCTTAGCACAGTGACTGACACATAATAGCTGTTACATAAATATAAATATTATTATTATTATTCAGAAGCCAGACAATCTGTCCTTGGGCTCATGTCTTTCAAGTGTTAATAAAACCTGCCAGAACTTTTAGACCACTGACACAGCTCTCAAAACCCTAGGCTCATCTTTATGCTATAACAAGGCATGGTAGGACACATATATAGATAATTATAAAGCAACATGAGTATTGTTGAGATTGTGCTTCAAAAGTTAATCCTCAATAATTAGCTTGTGAATTAATCAATGGACGCTTACCATATCATAAGCTAAACATGAGTGTGATTCAAAATAATCACTGTGAGAGAACCTAGACAGAACTGTGATAAGAGATAAACACGTTCTTAGAAATAAATATTATGCTGTTTGATAAACTTCCAAAAAGAGTTGAGCTTCTTTATATTTCTGTTTCACTGGGCAGATATCACCAAAGAACATATACAGTAAGGATAATTAAAGCTATGACTTTGGTAGAAGAGTTAAAAAACAAACAGGGAAATTGAGGGGCATTAAAAGCAAATTGGTTATTTTAATGACTCAGGTGATTCCTTCTCCATCCTTTATTTTTATAGCTGAGTTTTTTAATCCTACTGAAGAATTTCCCATTATTGCAATTAAAATTCATCTTATTAGGTGTAACCTATCATTTTGGCCTGTCCAGATCCTTTTGGATCCTAACTCTATGTGAGGCCAGCATTGAACTTACCATAAAAATGGTTTCCCCATCCCAGCTAATAGTGGTATAGCTGTATACTCAGACAGTTTCTCTTCCTATTTCCATAGTTTTGATATCTTTAGCTCTTATACTCTTTCTACATTCTCCCTTATCAGTCTTTTTTAACTCCCACAAATGTGGCTACCACTTCTATGTAGCTCCATAGTTCTTTCTCTTTCTGTTTTCCACCATGTACACTCTTTAGTTGTAAGACTGATTCTCCAGAATTTCCTGCTCCCATTCCATCTCTAGTGCGTAAGAAATGTGTTGACTGATGACTGATTTTATTAGCCAGCCAGAGGATAAATTAGTTCAAAATAAGAGACATTTAATTGAATAGTATAGCAAAAATACATAATATAAAAGACAAAGAAAAGGTCCTCCTACCTCCCCAGGTAGGAAAATACTTTCCCACAGGTTACTATAAGGAGGGAGGACACAAATGAAGGAAATTAATGTGTTCAGGGCACAGATATGGAGGGTGCAGATGCTGGGACCATATACAATTAGGGCAAATGCCTGGAGGGTACTCATATAAGGAATCCATATGGTCAAGGTTTATGCATATGGATTTGTGCATATGAAGCAACTCATAACTCTGACACTGTAGAGTTCCTCATGTTCTTACATGATGTCATTGCACTACACGTTCTTTGCTGGGTATTATGTCTTTGCTCCCTTCTATATTTTTTTGGGTACATTGCAAATCTGTACCAACTATTGCTCTCGACTGCTACTAACTGAGATGAATCTAGAAAAAAAAAACTCTCCCAGATGTGGAGTGCTATATTGCATTCTCTTGTTGCATTGTCAAAGGCTATAAGCTCCCCAGCTAAGAAGCAACAGACAAATCAGCAGAATGTCCTATGTGACAATCAATCATCTGTTTTTGAAAATGATTGTGCCTGTTGCTGATTTAGAGGCCATGGTATCAGACAACTATGCTTTAACGTTAGGAAGTTCTTTTTAACTCCTGTCACATCTTTGATTGGGATCTTGTGTCTCCAAAATCTATTTCAGGTCATCTTCCCCCAAATTGCATTGGTGCTGGATGGAGACTAGAGTGAAGAAGCCCAATGTACTACTAACATCCTCTTAGATTGGCATATAAATAAAGCTGAGTAAAGTAGGAAGGGTTCATTGTCCTACCTTTATCATTTATATCTAACAACAACATTGACCTCCTCCTTGATTTTCCTACAGATGTGTTCTAAAATTCCCCTTCCTCCCACTAGGCTAGTATGAATGATCCACCTTCTTTTTGGAAAATCAGGATGATTCACCATCTGTGGCACTTTTCTGTTTCTCCAGGATATTCCAGAGATCACCAAGATGTGATTTAGAGATAGAAACCACCGTTTTTTTTTTCAGGAACAGCTGACTTGAATTCTTTAAGTATGTGGTTTCTTAAAATATCCTCACTTATCTTGACTTTCAAATTCTACGAGAATAACCCAGAATAATTCAATTTCCTCTTCGATAAATATTTCTTTTTCTAAGAAACCATTCTTTTCCTATCTTTCCAAATCCAAAGACCATGCTTATTGGTAGAAGCAACAGAAACAAAATAAAACTCAACTATGGTAATTCTGCCTTCTCTTTGTCTTTTGTAATCATTGCTCTAGTCATCCTAAATCCTCATCATTTTGAATACGAAATATACATATCAGTAAAAATCAAGTTCTCTGATCCTTTTTTTTTCTTAGCATTAATTTTCAACCTTTGCTCATTCTAAGCTATTCTTTATGGAACTGGCCCTTCTTGGACTTCCTTTATCAATTCATTATCTATATCCCTTCTGCTGCACTTGATTGTACCACAGGTCTTAATCCTGGGACTTTTCCTCTTCTCTCTCTATGTTCTCTTTTGTGATGTAATCAACTCCCTTGAATTTAACTATACCAGTAACTCCTAAATCTACTGATCTATTTCCTGTGCTTTGGTCCTACTTCTACTTGACATCTCCACCCAGGCATCTCACAGGTATTTCAAACTATTTCAAAACAAAACTAACTCATTGTTTTCACCCCATTCCCACTTAGCTTCTCTATTTCTGTTAAAGGCTTGACCAGGTTCACAATGAGGAACCTAGTTATCTTCAACTCTTTACTCTAGACACACCATCATATATGATTAGTTTTTAAGTTTTATTAATTTCACCACTTCAACATCATTCACATGCATCCCTTCTTGCTCTACTCAGACAACAACTACCTGATTCTAGGCTCCCATCACCTCACATATGGAATATTGCTATAGCCTCCTAGTTGTTTTCCCTCTTCAATTTACCCACACCTCTCCATTCTACCCTCTACACAGTTGTCAAATTGTCATTTCTAAAGTATATGTCTGCCCATATTATTTGTACTCAAGAAGCTTTAATGGTTCCCTGTTGCTTTTAGTTTGAGATACAAAGTGCAACATTTAAAGCCCTTCAAAATATGGCTTCAGTCTATCTTTCCAGGCTCTTTAGAGTGTACATTGTTCCTTTTGCTGTTTCTTGTATGGGATCTATCTCTAGCTTCTGTGCCTGGCATGCTTTCCCTTAATACCCTTATCTCTTAGAACCGTTTAAATACTGTTCCAACTGCTACTTTCTTCAAGAGACCTTTCCTTATCCCCCTACCTATGACTGTCATACCATCCCCAAATCACTGCGAATTTATTATGTAATGTATATACACATATAATACCTGTATACACATGTATATATATATATATCATTATAGTTAAATGTATAGTTATATATGGTTATATATGTATATATGATTATATATGTATAAGTATATATGTGTTGTATATGCATAGGTATATATCTCAATATATATGCTTATCTATCTGTCTATCTATCTGTCTGTCTGTCTATCTAATATTTACTTATCTGAAACCTTATTTATCCTTTATCCTTCAAGTGGAATGTAAGTTCTTTGAGGCCAAGGACTATCTTATTTTTTATTTATACTCCAAACACCTAAGATCGTGTCTGGCACATAGAGGCACTTAACAGGTGCTTATTGATTGATTTACTATGAACTCTTCATATTTATCTTCAGCTAACTGCCTTTACTTCCATATTCTAGGTCTTTGCAAAATTAAAATCCATGAGTTTTCCTGTGCATCCCCATTATTCTCTTTAGGTAGTTTTCCTTTTTATTCCTTCTTATTATTGTTTTGTGTTTCATATTGGTACTGTTAGAAATTCCCTTCATTAGGAAGCCTGAGTTTTCAGAGTCTGTCATCAGTTAGCACTAATCTCTCCATAACAATTCAAGTGAGAAATTATTCATGCTTGTGTCAGAAATCAACCAGAAAATAGTTGCCACATACCTGTAATATGTGTCATTATAAAAATGAGCTGGGCCATGCTTTTAAAAATTTTATTACTTGTTTTCCTGAAGCTATACTTCACTGGATAAGGATAGAGTCATCACTTATTCTCTCATCTTAATTAACACACATTTCTATTTTACCCAGTTACAAATGCATCACAGAAATTAAAAGCAATGCTGAAGTTGGATCATAGGATTACAGGGGTAAAAGAGGTATTAGAGATCATCTAATTTACTTCCTTCATTTTGTAGATTAGGAAACTGAAGCCAAGACATTAAATGCTTTGTTCATGGTTATACAGGTAGTAAGTAGTGGAGTTAGATTTGGAACACAGGTCCTTTGACTCCAAATCTAGAAGACTGGATGGATTAAAAAAAATCAAGAACTTAAAAAATTCTGTGAACACTGAAATTCTCAATGATACCAATTAATGTGACAATATGGAAAAGACTGGATAACAATCTCTCCTTGGAGGCAATTAGGTACTGCAGTGTACAGAGCACTGGGTTAGGAGTCAGGAAGACTGGCTGTGTGACAATAGTCAAATCTCTTAACCTCTGTCTGCCACACTTTCTTAAATTGTAAAACATGGGCCATAATAGCCCAATAATAATCCCAAAATTGTTGTGAGGAACAAATGAGACAATAGTAAAACACTTGGCACAATGCCTGGCACATAGTAGAGTTTAATAAATACTTATTCCCTTTCCCTACTCCCACAACAGAGTATGATATTAAAAAGAACAACTAAGAAGTCTTTTCATTTTATTGGATAAAAGAAAATATTTGTTGTTCAAAAGATCCTTGTTCTAACACAGGAATTCTCAAGATGGCGTCCACAGACCCCTAAGATGTCTATGGATAAATTTAAGACTATCAAAGGGCTCATGAATTTTACCTGTGTGGGAAAACATCTCAGCTAGCATTTATGTGAGAATTCAAAGGAAGAGGAAATAGTTGACATAATGATTGGAGAAGACTGTGGACCATTTGGCCAACTGGAAGATTTGAATAAAAAAGTTCTGATATAGATAATTAAACTTTTCAAAGAACCAGTATAAAATTGTATTGAGGAACTTCAGCTCTTTAGATACCTGCTGAAAGTCTCTCATGGCTAAATAGCTAATAGCTTCTTGATTTACCTTTATAGAGCTGCCAAAATTATCTTTCCAAGTCCAATCATGCCATTCCCTTGCTCCCTGCTGCCAAATGGAATAAACTATAATCTCTTTAGTCTGTGTTTAAGGCCCTTGACAACATTTCTAGTCTTATTTCACCTTGCTTCCCTTTGCATACTCTATATTCCAGTGAAATGAATTGCTAGTTGTTCCCCAAGCTCCCTGCTACATATATTGGCACAAATTCTTGGTTATACCTGGAATTCAGTTCTTTATCATGTCCGCCTTTCAGAATCCTATTCAATTTAAGGGCCATATTCTTTAAAAGTTTTCTCCAATCCTTCTAATGTGAAGTGTTTCCTTTCTCAAAACAATTTGCTAGAATACTTAATTTAAATCTTTTTTTTTGCCTTCATCACTCATATTATATTTATCTGTATTTCTTTTTATACTTCTCCCCCAAACAGAATATAAGTTCCTTGAGTATAGGGATTGTGACTTCAAACAAACAAACAACTTTTATATCCTCAGTACTTTCTACACAATAAACAAGTGCTTAATAAATGTTTGTTGAATTCTATTTCCATGACCATTAATCACTCAAAAGTAGAGGAAACAACTAGAGAGACTGCTATTCTGGATCTGATTATGACTAGTAAAGAACTGGATGGTGAAGTGAAAATGAACCTTTGACTTTAGAACATTTGAAAGAGTTCAGAAATATGACTATTGTGAACTCTATCTTGAGACCATAAAAAGAGCTATGGAAGGCTCAAGAGATGGGGAAAGCCCCCAAGCATAAAATTTGGGTGATGCAAACACCATTGATTACAATGAAGAAGGAAAGGGGGAGTTATCTGAAGGGAGAGATGACAATGCACAGAAAGTTCACAGATAAATTCATTTTAGAAGGTCTAGGACAAGAGATTAAAGCAAGGGCCTAGGGATGTAGAATTGAAAGATGAATATTTATTAGATATCATCTAAACCAAATCCATCCATTTTACAGATTAGGAAACTGTGGATGAAAAAGATAAATTGATTTGCCCATTTGTTGCAGATAGTAAGAAGCAGAACTGGAGTTTGACCCCAGATATAGACCCTAAATTCAGCTCTTGTTTGACTATTATAACAATCTTGTTTGACAAATACTATTTTCTCCATTTTCAGATAAGGGAATTGTGGTTCAGAGTTTAGATAACCTGTGGAAAGTCCCATAGCTAAAAGTAATAGTGGTAGCTCACATTTAGGTAGCACTTTGTAATTTACAAGCTCCTTTCTTCACAACAGTACAATGAAATAGGTAAGTACAAATGACATTACCCATTTTTTGAAGACGAGGAAACAAATTCAGAGAGTCCAAGTATCTTGACAAAGGTTATACACCCAATATTGCAGCAGAGCCAGGATCCCAACTAAAATCTGTTGGACAACCTATCCAGTGCTATTTACGCTACACCATTATTTCCTCTTATCTGAAAATAACATGAAGTACCTTCTCCCAAACTGACATCCACTGAGAAAAATACATTTCAGTGTTATTTGGCACAGATTGAAAGCTTAATATCAACAATGCTCCTCAGCCCTTTCATTTTGTTTGTCCAATCAGGTGAGAGACTGGGCAGAAAAGGGCAATTAATAGGAATGAATGCAAAAGAGTAGCAAGGTCCTGTATGACGAATGTCAAGAGATCTAAACTCAGTAGGAGCCAAAGCTGGGAATAAATGCTATGGTGAACAGAAAGCACTTTAAAAAGATGTATTGGAAATGGGATGAATAAGGAAAGGAATGGAACCCTGCTTGGGAGAAATGGAATGATGGTGATTTACAAGAAACAACACTCAACTCCAATATTCTCTTGAATAACCATTGGCATTTTTATGGTACATAAAATTTGCAAGGCACCTGCCATAACTTTTAGCTCATGTGAGCCTCACAATAATCCTGTAAGTTAGATTCCTATTTCACAGATGTGGAAACTAAGTCTGAGAGACGTCAAATGATTTGCCCATGGCCACATACCTTCTAAATAGAGGGGGTTGATCAGGGGATTTCTTTTGTCAACTTCATGAGCTCATAAGGCGAATGAGTCTTTGTTTGGACCTTTAGTTATGTCATCAATTGGGGATGCATTGATTGGAGATTAATTAGTTGCTTTGGGCTGTTTTTTCCCCCCTTTCAGAGAACTTCAGAGCTAAGTGCACATCTGGATACTTGGGTTGAGGAAAAGTCTTTGCACATGCCAAGACTTCCCATAATGTCCCAGTAGTGACTATCACGAGACAAAGACATATGGATGCTTTATGTGACCTCACTCATGCAGACTGAGAAGAGAATTTGTGGACTCCAAGATTTGAAATATATCTTTCTGGAGAGAAATGGGGAGTTCCTAGGCATCTATAATCTTTAGCTATCTTCTTAAGTAATCTTAAACTTAAGAATTTTGAAACTTAGTCTTCAGGAAGGAAAAGAGTCATTTCCTAGGCAACACCAGCCTGTTGAGGGAGACAAATATCCTAGGCTCTAGTTTTCTAGAGAGATAGGTGACTTTTGGCACAGCACAGACCCAGGGGAAAAGAGGATTAACATATAGCTCCATAGTTCACGGATGTTCAAAAGACTGAGCTAAAACATGTAGCAATTAAAAATATGGACCTAGGCCTCTGATATTACTATGAGTTATTTAGGCAATGCAGGTTCTACCTGATGTGAGGTCAATTCCCTGGACACTTGTAAATTCATTTTCCTTCTAGGGAGAGTACAAGTTCTTAATAAAGAAAAATAAGATTGGAGGTCTATGTAGGTCCCTAGAATGTCACCCAAACTGGATTAAAATGTAATCAGGAAATATTTAACGAAGTAAATAAAATACAATAAAACATAAATATTTTTACTTTGTTCAGATAATGTTTAGGTAGATGGATTTACAGATAGTTTTGATGAGATGCAAAACTGTAGAGGCTTCCATGTCTATTTGAGTTTGACACTACCAATCTAAGCCATAGGGTGATAATATGAGTGTGAAGTTGTCACTGGACAGGGAAAAAAATGATTCTGATTCTTTATGACCCTATTAATAATCCCCCAAACAATGTACTGTGAATCCTTTATGTATCTTATTTTTTTCAAAAAAAAGTTTAATGTGGAGGACTCTCAGAAGCCAAGATGGCAGAGTAAGCAGTAAATAGCCACAACTGTCCCATATTTACTGCCTAATGACCATAAAATAGTGCCCCAAATGAATCTTGGAACAGCAGAACCAGCAAAAAGATGGAGTGAAACAATCTTTTAGACCAAGAAACTTGGAAGATTGGCAAGAAGGGTCTGTCTCATTTGGGTAAAGGAGAAACACAGTCTGGGATAGGAAGCATCCCAGCAAACCAGCAATAAGCCCCACCTTGTCAAACCGGTGGGAGATCCTGAGACCCAGTGGAGTAGCACAGGCAAATGCCAACACCAGGACCCATCGCATGCCTCAGCATAGCCAAGGGAAAAGGCAGACTCCAGCTCCAAGAACTACCACCTGTTTCAGAATAACCCTGGGCAAACAGGCAACCTCTACTGGCCAGACCTTCAGATGTTTCAGCGTAGCACCAGGCATACAAGCAGCCTACAGCAACCAGACTACCAAGTGCTTCAGTGTCACTCTCCCCCTCCCCGCCCCCACTGATGGCAACTTTTAGCAAGATGTAATTTCCTTATCTCTTGAATGTATTTTTGCTTTTGCTTTGTCTAACATCAACATTACTACTCTTGCTTTTTTTTCACTTCAGTTAAAGCATAATAGATTCTGCTCCAGCTCCTTAACCTTTACTCTATGTGTTTCTCTCTGCTTTAAGTGTGTTTCTTGTGAACAATATATTGTAAGATTCTGGGTTTTGATCCAGTAATTTAATGTCAGCCTCCTCCCCCCCCCAAATGCAGAAATACCCCACCAAGTTGCTAAAAAGTGCCAGAAAATGAAGTAATATCAATATTAAGCATATATGCCCCAAGTATTATAGCATCCAAATTCTTTTTTTTTCTTTTTGGATGGGGGAGGACAGGGCAATTGGGGTTACATGACTTATCCAAGGTCATATAGCTAGTAAGTGTTAAGTGTCTGAGGCTGGATTTGAACTCAGGTCCCCCTGACTCCAGGGCCAGTTCTCTATTCACTGCACCACCTAGCTGCCCCTAGAATCCAAATTCTTAAAGGAGAAGTTAAGTGAATTACAGTTCATGAACAAATAAGAGATAGAGAGCATTACAAAATGTAAAATAGATAATTTTCATTATGTTAAATTAAAAAGCTTTTGCACAAACAAAACCAATGCAACCAAGATTAGAAGGAAAGCAGAAGGCTGAGAAGCAATCTTTCCAGCAAGTATCTCTGATAAAGGTCTCAAAAACCAGAATTCTCCTCATTTCTCAAATATATCAAGAACTGAGTCAAATTAATAAAAATAAAAGCCATTCTCTAATTGATAAATGATCAAAGGATATGAACAGGAAGTTTTCAGGCAAAGAAATCAAAGCTATCTATAGACAGATGAAGAAGTGCTCTAAATCTCTTTGATTAGAGAAGTGCAAATTAAAACAACTCTGAGGCACCAGCTCACAATTATCAGATTGGCTAATATGACAGCAAGGGCAAATGATAAATATTGGAGAGGATATGGGAAAATTGGGACACTAATGCATTGTTGGTGGAGTTGTGAACTGATCCAAACATTCTGGAGAACAATTTGGAACTATGCCTAAAGGGCAACCAAACTGCTTACCAATACTGGGTCTGCATCCCAAAGAGATCATAGAAAAGGGGAAAAGGACCTACAGGTACATAATTAGAAAAACCATTGTACACAGTATCAGCAACATTATGTGATGATCAACTATGAATGACTCAGCTCTTCTCAGGAACGCAATGATCCAAGACAAGTACAAAGGATTCACGAAGGAAAATGCTATTCATATCCAGATAAAGAACTGATACACTCTGAATGCAGATTGAACTATACTTTTTTCACTCTATTATTTTTTTTCCTTTTGATCTGTTTCTTCTTTCAAAACTATGATTAGTATGGAAATATGTTTTACATGATTGCACATATATAACCTATATCAAATTTCTTTCTGTTTAAGGAAGAGAGGAGGGAAGGAAGGAAGGGAGAAAAATTTGGCCACTCTCTGAAAATCAAGGGAGAGGTTGCTGGGACTTTAGTTGCTGCTACTGGAAGATGTGGAGACAGGTCTTGATGTCACTTCTGATACTCTGTCCTTTGTGGCTGGTGGATGACCTTGGAGACCATGAAAGATATACCAGCTTGAAATCCCTCCTTTTTGCATGTGTAACAAATCATTAGTTCATTAACACCAAGCTCACAGCTAACAGTGACTGCAGATGTTCTGGAAGTTTATATAACACCTTTATTTTCTTACTAAGCTACATCACTGACTTTGCACACTTGGGTTTAGAGCACAAAGGACTTATGCTTTGGGGGCATAATTGCAACACAAAACTTGAGTTTTAAAGTCAAACAATGAACACATGTGAAGAATGCACTGGGAGCTCTTTACAAGACTAGTGATGCACCTAGTAGGATACCAGCCACTCCATAAACTTGTCATTTCCCCTTTAATTTTTTTCTCTGCTTCATATAATTTGTGAATGTGTGGGGTTGCCAACAGAAAAGTGAAAATGAGGTTACTAATAAAATCAGGTGAATGTACTGTTACCTTAAATGCATACATGCTTACACAGCAGATAGATATCTTTTTACCCACACCTGTGAAAGCCTAGACACAAGTTATATCTGAAGTACATTTAGAAATATAGCCCAGAGGGAACTGGGAGCAAAAACAAGCCAAAGAGAATGATTTGATAGATTGTCCTCAAGAATGAACCTTGTAATAAGTGGTCCACGTAAGCATAGGATGCTGGGCCATGGATTACATAAGCTTCAGAGTTGAGATTCAAATGCAGATTTTCATGATTTGAAATCCACCACTCTATTATGCAATGAGCTCTCTATTAACGAGAAGGATCTGCGGACTGAGAAGGACAAAACAAAAATTATTAATTGGAGATTAAAATTCTCTCTAAGTGAGGAGCTGGTTGGAGCATTTAGCTATTCTCCGTGAGTTTGCCACCTGGCCCACATGGCTCAGGGTTTTATTTTACTTTTGAATTGGCTTCTGATTTCATTGGTAAAGAGTTCCTGGTAAGGAACTTCTACCAGTGCAGAACGGCACCTGTTCTATAACTGTTAGGTCTTTAGAGTATTGCCTGGTACCTTCAAAGGTTGAGTGACTTATTCAAGGTCATAAAGTCAGTTCATGTTAGAGTTTGAACTTGAACCCATGCTCTTCCTTTTAAAATTGTATTTATTTTATTTGTAATTATGAAATAAAAAAAGCGTTTCCGTAACATAGTAGAACAAAAGAAGATAAATGCACATGAAACTGAAAATCCGTTATGTACAACTTGCCATTCCTTTTAAACACATAATAAAGTTATCATGCTTTTCTTACTTTGACGCCTTACTGACTCACACACCAGAATGAAAAGGAGGCAAATATCCTGATGTTCTAAGAGATGGATCCTTCAAATTACAGACCAATAATCTTGATTCTGATTCACTGTAAAATTTTAGAATGCATTATCATTAAATGAATGATGCGTAAACATTTAAAAAGAGACCTTATCACTATAAGCCATCACGAGTTCAGGAAGAATAAGCTAGGACTGACAACTTCATTTCCTTTTTTGTGACAGTTTTATTAGGTTAGTTTATCATGGGAAGGTTTGAGACTAACTGCACCTGGATTTCAGGAAGGCGTTTGGCAGTCTTTCATACATCAGAGGACAATGGAAAGAGAAGGGGAGCTGGAGTCAGAATCTTGATTTGAAATCCAGATCAACCACTTTACTATTTGTGTGGCCTTGGGGAAGTCACTTCACTTCTCTCAGCCTTAGTTTTGTCACTTATAAAATAAAGGGGTTGGATTGAATCACCTCTAAGGTTATCACTTCATGTGGCTCATTGGATAGAGCCCTGGGCCTGGAGTCAAGAAGATCTGAGTTCAAATACAGACTTACACACTTACTATGTGACTCTGAGCAAATCCCTTACCCTCTTACTGCCTCACTTTCCTCAGCTGTAAAATGGGGTTAATAATAGCATCTGCCTCCTAGGGTTATCATGAAGATCAAATGAGATAATATTTATAAAGTATTCAGTACAGTACCTGACAATAAGAGGTGCTTACTAACTGCTTATTTCTTTCCCTTTCCAACTTCTATACTTAAATCTATAAGTCTGTTATCCTTATTTAAAAATAATATTTTGTTTTTTACCCAATTATATAAAAGCAATTTTAAACATTTTTTTAAAATAATGAATTCCAAATTCTCTCCCTTTTTTCCTCCTCACTCCCCTCACTGAGATGGTAAATAATCTGACATAGATTATACATGTACAATCATGTAAAATGTATTTCTATATTAGTCATTTTGTACACAAAGACCTGAATGAAGGAAAGAAAATTGCGTTTTTTGGTGTGAATTCAGATTCCATCAATTCTTTCTCTGAAGGCAGATAACATTTTTCCCTTGGGATTGTCTTGGATCATAGTATTGCTTAGAATAGCTAAGTCATTCACAGGTTTTCATTGCATAATATTACTGTTGTTGCGTACAATGTTCTGATGGTTCTGCTCACTTCATTCTGTATCAGTTCACATAAGTCTTTCCAGGTTTTTCTGAAATCATCCTGTTTATCATTTCTTATAGCACTTTCTTATAATATTCCATTGCAATCATAAACCACAACTTTTCAGTCATTCCCCAACTGGTGGGCATCCCCTCAATTTTCCAGTTCTTAGCCTCCACTAAAAGAGCTACAATAAATACCCTTGTGCAAATAGGTCCTTCCCCACACCAATTTTCAAAATTTCTTTGGGGATATAGACTTATCAATTCATTAATCAACTCTCTTTGGACCCAGTCAATCTACCAATTCAATTCAATAAACATTTATGAATCAGCTATTATGAGCTAGGCACTATGCAAAGTGCTGAGAATATAAAAAGAGGCAAAAGATTAATGTTAATTTGAAAGGATGTTTTAGGTGAGTATCATAAGCTTCTGTCCTTGGGTCTGTTCTGCTCAATATCTTTTTCCAATAACTTGGATGAAGATATAGAGGACATTTTCATCAAATATGTAGATGACATGAACTGCAGGATGCTAGTGAACACATAGGAAATCAGATTTGGCATTCGAAAGGATCTAGCCAAGCTGAGCTGCAGCTAACAGAAAAACTTTAACCTACATTTGGGTTAAAAAATAACAACTGCACATGCACAAGATGGGAAAGATGTGACTGGAAAATGGCTCATGTGAGAAAACCCTGAGGTTTTAGTGGAGTATATACTCATTATGATTTAGATTTGGAAGTGATGTTCAAGATTTTCTAACCCAATTCCATTTTATAGGTAGATAAACTGCGGCTTCATTTTAATAATAATAGGTAATATTTATGTAGCACCTACTATGTGCCAGGAACTGAGCTAAACTCTTAATATTTCTTTTCATCCTCACAATAAGCCTGGGAGGTAGGTGCTATTATTATCTCTATTTTATGGTTGAGGAAACTAAGGAAGAGGTTAAGAGATTTGCCTAACATCACACAGCTAATAAATGTCTGAGGTCAAATTTGAACTCAGCTGTTGATCCACTGTACTACCCTGTTGCATTTTACTGACAAAGAAACTGAAAAACTAGAAATGAGATGACTTTCCAAAGGTCACTGAAGTAGGAAGTAGCAGGGTGAGTCTGATGTAACAGTCATGAAAGCTAATTCAATTTTAGACCGCATTAATGGGGAGCTTCTAGAAGGAAGGAGATAAAAATCAACCATAACCTATCCTATTGAGACCATATACAGACTACTGTGTTTCATTCTGGATGTCATTATTTTTGAGGGGATATTGACCAACTAGAGCTCATCCAGAGGAGAAAAACCAAGATGATGTGAATCCTAGTGACCAAACCATACGCATGAGGATTATGTGAAATATCTGTAATATCTGTCAGTGTTTGTAACGGCAAGCAAAGTGGAATTTTTTGCTGTTTTTCTTTTTTTGGAATTCAGTTTCCCAACCTCAGGCTAAATTGCAAACATCTGAAGGATTGGTTTCCTTTAATCCCTGGTAATCCATTGCAGTAGCACAGTAAGTGCTGAGGTCCAACTTTCATGCCTTTGGACATTAAATCAGATGCTGAGTTTCAGTGCTAGGCATATGCACTCAGCCAATCAAATGATGCATGAGGACTAGGAACCTACTCACAGTCAATCAGATAATGCATGTCAACTATGCACATGTGCTGAGCCAACCAGATGCTGAGTAAAACCACAAAAAATAAATAATATATAAATAAATATAAATAAATATTTTGGGATATACTGAATGCAATGACATATGTTGTGTGCCATGTTATGTTTTTATGTTTTAGTTTTATAAACAAGTATTTTGGGGAATGCTATGTTACATATTGAATGCAATGTTATATGCTTGGTGACCTTAGTAGTAAGTTATTATATTGTTATGAATTGTTATTGCTTTAGCTAATAGAGTGTTCATTATACCTTGTGATTAGACCCTTAAAATTATTCATAGCAGTCCTCAGGTGTGTTGCCATGATTGGGGTTACAGTGTTTAGCCCAACAAAAAGATTTCCAAGGAGAAGGGATGGCCATGATAGCTTTTGAAATGTTTTAGAGGATTGTCATGTGGAAAAGGGATTTGATTTATTCTTGAAATTTTTATTTTATTTTTCCAATTAATAAGCACTTTTCTTGCTATACCATCTACCCCCACCCCATTGGAAAAAGAAAAAAAGAAAAACAAACCCTTGTAATAAATAAGCATATAGATTAGTTATATATTTGTCTACAAGAGGGAGGTAGGATAAATTGGTCTATTTCAATGAGGCAAATTTTAATTCAATGGAATGAAAAATGTTCTATGAATCAGAGCTATCCTCAAATGGAAGGGGCTATCTCATGGATGCAGTGAATTCTGTGTTACAGAACTTCTTCATGTGGAGGATGGATTGAGTTACCTCTGTTCAGGCTATAGTTTGACCAGGTGATGCACAGTCATGTGCAGATCTGTAATTCTGTGATTATATGAATTAGAGCTAAAAGTCCATAATATGGTAAGTGAACAATGTAATACCTCAGTGGCTTCTAATGGTTTGGAGCTGGACATAATAAATCACAATTTAGGATTTTGGTTATTGCCAGTGGTCAGGGCAGAAGTTCCATGTCTAAAGATAATGCATCAGAACTATGAGCAACCCAGGCACTTCAGCATGTTTTCATAAAGTAAGGAAGAAGACTTTCTTTTTTATTGGTGTTTAACATTTGAAGTTGGAGAGGTAGGGCTGTGTTTCTAGTCCTCAGAGCACAATGTCTCAGGGACCATACATAGCAGAAGATGGAGAGGAAAGACCTTTCTAAAGGGAGAAAGCATGTTCTGTGGGTGGTTTGGGGATGGGGGGGAAAGTCAGCCTTCCTTACCTCCTGAATTCCTATCATTGTCATGTCCTTCCCCATTGCCATGTACCTCATCCAGACCACCATGACCCTGTACTTCATTGGACAGGATCAACTCTTCCCTACTTTATTTCAGGACCTGAGACATGAGAGATACTCAAAGTCAAAACCAGGATCACTTGACTTCAGGGTATCGTAAGGTCTCCTTTCTCCATCATCCAATAAAATTGAATCAGCTCTAAAGGATCATTTTGAAGAGGTAGTTGTCTATGGCTCTTGATTTCAGGGGACAATGCCCCAAGACATTTATCACATTAAGATACTACAGTGCTTTCAATTCAGAAAGCATAGATCTATTCATTGCTGCCTTCCAGCATATTCTTCTAAAGTTTTAAGTTCTCTGTGGGAATGGTAACATATTGAATCATTAATACTTTAGTGTGAATTAGTTTATTCAGATTTCTTTCTTCCACTTCGGGACAAGGCTGGGAAAAGAAACTTTCAGAGGGAGAGGAAAGGGATCAGAAAGGGTAGGTGGGAAAAACAAACTCCACCCATCCTTCATACTTTAGAATTTTGCTTACAGTAGATCTTGATGAGAGAATAGAGAGGAAGGTGCTTAAAAGAAATTGTAAAGAATTGAAAGAACTTGACAACAGATGTTGACTGCTAGGAAAACTGAGAATAATCTTTTCTGTACAGATCAGAGTTGACTATTATATCCTAAGAGAATGCAAAAGAATATGTATATGTATATATATATATATATATATATATATATATATATATATATACATATACATATATATATACACATACATATAAATACTATGTAAATAATAGTGTAATAAAATGTAATGTACATGCACACACACACATACACACATGTTCAGGACTATTTAAATTAACCCATATAAACTATCTGTAAAAACTGGTGACTTGGCAGCATAAAAAATACCTAGAACATTAAGTAAAGGGACATTTCTTCTGTCTATTTCACTAAACTTACATGATTAAAAAATAAAAAGAAATAATGGATCTACAGTCCCTGACAGAAAGAATAAAAAGGTTAACAAAAATTGTGCTTTGAAGATTGAAATCTATTCTCTTCTGTTTTATGAATGAACTGAAGAGAACATATTTGGCATTTTATAATTTCTTTTACCACTTCTATTATCTTTTCTTTAGTTCACTTTTCAAGTGACAGAGTGATTTATTGACTGTCTTTAAAAAGTTCCATTTCACTGAACAAATGATGAATGTAAAAACCTGCTGCCTAATTTAATAGTGACTCACATATTCACAAGCTCAGCTTGATTCTAAAAAAACAACACCCAAAACCAAAGTAGAAGTGTATAAGCGATAGAATCTAAGAAAATTGACACACTTCCAAGATTTTTGTCTTTCTGAGTAGATGTGACCCTGGAGCTTCACATTTAGAGTAGAGAAAGGGTTGGTGCCCCTGGAGCCTCCTCATAGTATTTGAATTTTGTGATTTTCTCTTTCCCCACTCCTTAGCCTTAATTCTTTGAGCCATTACACTCTGGATCCCAAATGGTAGCAACTTGCAACACTTTCCTGCTTTCTCTCTCCCCAGCAGAGCTTGTACAGGATAGAGTGGGGATAAAAGAGGGGGGCTAGAACACAGGTGGTGGATGTCCCTTTGGTTTTGATGGCAATTGCAGCAAAGCCAGTAATTGTTTTGTTTGGCATGGGTAGTCAGGGTGCTGGAGGTCTCCACAAATCAGAAGACGGAAAGGATGTACACCTGAAAAAATTAGTCAAACAATGCTGGGTATAGTAGCATTTCCAATGTTAAATAGGTTTTGACTACAATGTTTGAGCAATATTGTGGCAAAATGACATTGGTTGGGAATAATTTTATATGGGATATGTCTGCAGTTGGCAGAAATACTTAAAGATTGTGTACTTGTGTTGAAGACAGGAAGCAACATCATGTGGTGGAAAGAATCCTGGATTTAGAGTTAAAAGGACCTACGTTCGAATTACATTTCTGGCACTTATGACCCATGCGATTATGAACGAATTACTTCATTTTTCAAGACCTCAGTTTGCTTCAACTGTAAATTGACGGGGTTGGGACTAGATGATTTTCAAAGTGTCTTGCAGTTCTTAAATCTTATCAGAAGATCAAGTTGGGGCATCCCTTTGCTGGGAGAGAGAGGTAGAGCACAAACTTGGGAGAAAACAGTGGTGACCATTGTCAAGGCCACAGAGGGTCAAGCTCTAGGATCAGAGTGAGACAGAAATAGAGCTCAGGGAGGGGACTTTGGACTCAGAAATATCTCTGGAGAAGCTACACACAAAAAGGTCTTAGAGGCCACATATATTCTCCTAAGACCTGTCACTTCTCTACCTTTGTGGTGGTAGTTAATCTGACAGTACAGTTCTTATTGTAAAACTAGTAGAAGCATATTTCATTAAGAAAAAAGCTCCTCCTTGCCCTCCTAGAACTCGTACTTGCATTTTAATAGTTGCCTTCTAGAGATAATGTTTTTGAGTTTACTTATACTCATAAATACACTTTTGAGTTTCTTCATTTTGACAACAGTGGGCAGCTAGGTGCTACAGTGGATAGAGTGCCAGACCTGGAGTCTGGAAGACTCACCTTCTTCAATTCAAATCTGGCCTGAGGCACTTACTAACTGTGTAACCCTGGGCAAGTCACTGAAACTTGTTTGCCTCAATTCCTCATCTGTAAAATTAAGGGGAGAAGGAAATGACAAACCAGTCCAGTATCTTTGCCAAGAAAACTCTAAATGGGGGCACACTGAGTCTGACACAACTGAACAAGAAGCAAGGGTCATACTTATGTAATGTGTGATGTATGCCTAGAAATACTTATCCTGACACTGTGGGATTCTACTACAACTAAGAACTCCATTTTTTAATAATCCCTCCAAGCATGATGATCCCTTTTCATGGAGTCCAGTCATTTAGCAAACATTTATTAAGTACCTACTGTGTATAATACCCTTTTCTGGGTATGGAAGAAGATAAAACAATCAGTTAGACATAGTTCTTGCCCTCAGGTGCTTATTCCCTCAATAGATTAGCAGTAAGGGGCAGGCAGCTGTCTGAGGAACAAGAAATTATGGAGTTGAGGAGAGATAGTTCACCATTCACACATGACACTAGTATCTAAAGATATAAAAGAAAAAAATAAACCTTTAAATTCAGTGCAAGACTGTCAGAACCTTCAGTAGACCCTAGCAGGCAGATCCATTTATGTTTTATTATTCCACCATTTGCCCTATTAATGGTGGTACATTGATTTCTAGACATTTAAAAAACCTGTGAGGTCCCAGAGGAGAAATTACTCTCAATCTGGTGTTCAGCTCAGGAGATCAGATATCCTTCTAGGGCCGCCCTAGATTGCTGACCCAGTGAGTAAGAGATTCTGTCAGAGGAAAGAGCATGTAAAAAGCCTTCTGTCCAGGTGCACCAGCTGGCTTTGTTTGGAGCACTCGTTTTTTGTGCATTCCAAATTTTGGGATTTATAGAGACAGGAGAGCATGTAGGGCTAACCCTAGACAAAGTGGTAAAGCAGGGGAAATTTGTCTTCCAAAACTCTTCTCTCTTTTCCTTCTGTCCCTCCTCCCATTCCCTGCACCTAACTCAGCTTTTGGCACCTCTCTTCCTTCATTTTTCTCTCTATCCACAGCCCTACAGCTTGCACCTGGCTGCCTGTTTTCTGAAAACATATCTGCCTTATCTTGTCTTACATTCCCCTAGGCTCTTCATCTTGGAGGCTAGATAATTTGCTTAACTAATCTGAGCTACAGTGTTAATGGGGTTTAATTGGTTAATGTGTTACTCTTCTAGACAACATATTTGCATCTTAGGAGACATCTGAATGCCTTACATTATCTTCAAATGTTCACTTTGGTATTTTAGACGCTGTCGCAGATGACAGGGTTGATGTTTTGAAGTAGAAAGGTAGAAATACCCTTTGCTGCTCCTCAAATCCTACTAAATACCATTCACCCTACTATGTTAACACAGAGGAATCTTCTACTTCTGAGGTAATTTGTTCCACTTCAGTTCCACTGCCAACAATGATGCTTACTGATGTCAGCTGTGAGGGTGTGAATGTGATTTTTCTTTATTAAAAAAGTATAGGTGGGATTAATAATGGTTTCTTTGAGAAACTGTGGTATTTAGTGTTAAGATGTCTGGTGCATGTCAATAAGGTTGAAAGCTGCCAAATTTGACTAAAATTAGTGGTCTTTGTTTCTAAAGTTTATCTAGAAGAGAAAATGATTTTAAACTCTTCTGGAATAAATACTTTCATTTTTCAGATTGCTCTTTTCTGTTTATTGGTCAAGAATGTAGTATATGATTACATTGGATGGAAAATCTTGCACATGGAAGGCAAGGTGCTGGATAAAGCCTGTGGTAAATCCTCTTCCAGTGTAACACTTTGGTGAGGAGGAGGCTTGTTACTGATTAATTATCTGAGAGTGTATTGAGTTGTTGCCTTGATATTTCACTATTTAAAATGACAGATGTGTATACTACTTATCTTACGATAATGGCCCTCAAACACTACAGGTTATGGATAATATCACTGAAGTAGTCAAGGTCACTATTAAGTGACGCTGTAGTTAGTAACATAACAGCCTAAGTTTAGACTTGGAAAGGACCTTAGAAGTATTCTACTACAACCCTCTCATTTTACAGGAGAGAAAGATGAGGCCCAGAGATGTTAAATGACCTTCTCAAGGCCATACAGAAAGCAGAAGAGGGATTCTGCCCTTTTTCACAACATCAAAAAAGATATAGACTTCCATTTAGTGAATTTATTTTAAACATTAAACAATAATACCTTTCCTATTTGAGATTCTGAGGGAATGATTTTTACCGTCTGACATTCTTTTTTTGTCTTTTTGGAGTGGGGAAGTCAGGGCAATTGGGGTTAAGTGACTTGCCCAAGGTCACACAGCTAGTAAGTGTTAAGTGCCTGAGGTTGAATTTGAACTCAGGTCCTCTGGACTCCAAGGCCCATGCTCTATTCACTGCTCCACCTATCTGCCCCTTCTCTGATATTCTTAGGGAATGAGTTTCATCATTGTTCATTTTACGTTCTCCTTATCAATCCCTCAAACTTAGAGGAAAAAAATATTCTTTTTTAACTTCTTTGGTTATTTGGGATCAATATTAAGATTAAGACTGGAATTGTTTTTGCGGCAGCGCCCTTATTCCCCACCTTGAACAGGTTGTACTATACTCTGGTTCTCATACTCCGAAATCTCTCATATTAACTAATAGTCTCTCTGGTAACTGATCAGAACCAACAGAGGAAGTGGAGACTGAGGTTGCCTGAGGTACAGCTGCCCTATGTGCAGGTGAAGATTTCTGATTTGAAGTTCTGTGGACTGGGAGGCCTTTGTGAACAGATAACCACAGCCCACCATCTTCTTGACAAGTAATGGTCTGAGGCTGAGGCACTCACTTCAAACTGTTATCACAGTTTAAAAGGCTGTGATTTCATTGTCTTCCACAGAAGGAAAGCTGCCAATTAACCCCTTTGAAAAAAATTGCAGAAGGCTATTGTTGACTGAAAATGGCACATGGGATTGACTGAGAACACAAGCTAGTGATTGGTTCTTTGGGGAGGAGTCCAGTCTTCCTTTTCCCCTTCACATCTGGCAGGACTATGTTGTTGGGAAAAGCCTGAAATGTAGGTCCAGTGTTATGTCCCTGATTGGACATGTAACTTTTCCCCTATGCATGAATGAATGACTTCTCCTCTGTTTCATGGAAATTCTCCACAAATAATAACCTGAAGACATTTCCATTGGCTCAGAGGTTGTTGTCATTTGTGACCTCTTACCAGAGGAAGTTATAGCATATTCTTAATATGGTTCATGTATAGAGTGGCATTCATCAAAAGAAGCACAAGTGCCAGTCCACAGTCTGTGGCAGGATCATTTACCCTATGATTTATGATTGTATATGGAAAGGGGTGCCAGTGAATCCATTATAATGAATAATGCCATGATGATTTCAGGAAAATGAACCAATAAAATAAAGTATTCCTCTCTAAATTAAAAAAAATGAACACCTAAGTTAGTTCTTGTTAGTAGTGAGGTACACATGTAATTGTGTATTCTTCACACAACTAAATTTCAAACCTCCTGATGGATTTACCACATTTTGCCAAATAATTGTCGCCCATTTTATGCCAATGTTTTAGCAAAAAATTGGGATACAATCATTATGTGAAGGTTTAAAAATTGTGCTGATATTACTTAAAAATCATTTCTTACTGAATTGTTTTTGTTGCAAGATTAGAATGCATGGAATACTCATGAATATGTGTTAAAATTAGGAAGACGCGAGTCTTAGCATATCATTACTCACGGCAGCTTTGCCTGCCCAAATCAGATTTTGGAAATATACTGACAATGTGCATGAGCTGAGAATTCTAGACTTGTGGCTTGTGATGCATGAGAGATAAGAGTGTATCTATATGCCACTGGTGAATACATTGCTGCTATATTTATGGTTTAAGTGGTGTGACAAACAGAATTATACCATGTGATGATTATACAATAAAAGATTACAGACCAACTTTTGGACTGGAACAAAATCACAACAACAGAAAACCAGGGAGCGATGACTATATGGTAAAATGTGGTATCTCTGAAATATGTACTAGGCTTCCCTGCCTTATTAAACAGAATGTAGTATATTGAACATAATTTATGCTTTTCTAGGTGATAAGGAACTATAACTATAATCAGTTATTGTACTGTACTGTAGATCTCAAATGGAAACACAGAACTTTGGGTTATATTATGTAGTATTTTATCTCTTTGTGCAAAAGAATATATAATAGGATTAACATTTGTTGAAGATAACCATTTACATACCTGAGTGTAGTAAATTTGAAACAAAAATGTTATCTGATGCTATTAATACTTGGGACATTAGGCTGACCCTGTAGTGACCTAAGGTATGCCTTAGAATTTTATTTCTGAAATTAATGCCATAGGCCCACTTGATTTCTTATCATTTATTTTTAATAAAACTAGAACCCAGAAAATGTAGGTGGCAGACCTTCTGATTTAATTGCAAAGGCTGAAGCAGCTTCTACATTTTTTTTTGCCCTTGAAAGGTATCATATTCACTGTTTTTATCAATGTCTGTTGCCTTTTTCCAAACACTCTCATTTGAACATCAATAATCATTTCAACAGCCCAGTCAGCTTCAATCCACTCTTGTTCTCATTTTCATTCACTTCATGTCCTCCATTATTGCAAAAAAGTAAAAAAAAAACCCCAAACTATGAATTCAGTTTTTAAAAATTCGGATTAAAAATATTTATGGAATGCCTACTATGTACAAAGTTCTGTGTTAGACTCTGAGGAAGATATGAAGGAAAATTAGATTCTGTCTGCTGTTAAATAGATTCTAAAGAAGTTGAGACTGGTAGGTCTCCAGTCAAAGGGAATTTGGAGAGGCTGGAGTGCAGGGCTTGACCCTGTATGTACCTTCCAGTCTTAAAAACATCTTGCACCTTTGAGACTGTTAAGTATATCAAGTTGAAATGGTTTCTTTGTCCATTTGTAAAATGTAAATACCTTGGGGTCAGAGACCATTTCCTCTCTTGTCTTTGTACTCCCAACAGATATATAGCACATTGCTTTGCACATAGTAGGAGTTCAATATATTTAGAATTGGACTGAATAACTAGAACCCTTACTTCTTCCATGTTATTCCCATGTTGAGATTTCCAGTTTGGAATCTCCTTCTGCTTTTGAGACTACCTTTTGCCTCTGGTTTTCCAGTGGTGTGACATGTTTTCCTGGCTCTTGATTTTGGTTCAGTGGTACTTGGTGTCAAACTTACACAAATGCATGATATTCTTGACTCTCTTATATCCTAGATTCAAGTTGAGTGAGGTTCTCTTGGCAGTAGGAACCCTGTTCAGTTCAAGTCCTCACCAAGGTAAGACCCAGCCTTCTCCAGGACAAATCAAGAGCAATTCAATTCATGTCCTCAAAGATTTTAGCCTGCGATGCCAAATTTGACCCCCAAATCCTGCTGCTTTACTGGAGCTAATAATTGGTGAGACAGATATGTAAATAACTAACATAGAAGAAAATGCAAAATAATTCTTAAGAAAGGCACAAAATGACAAATCAGGCAAGTTAATTCCTAACTAAGAGGATTAGGGAAGTTTTCATGGAAGTTTTCATGTTTGGTATTGTCACTGAACAGATGATTTCAAAAGAAAAAAAAATGGAAAGGAGGGCATCCCAACATGGATAATGGCTTAGACAAAGACATGGAAGCAGGAAGGTAGGGGCATATATGGAGCAGTGAGAAGCCCACTTTTTTACAGAAGAGAAAAAGAAGTAATATGGATGGCTTTGACTTACTGTAGTAGCATATGAAAGATGAGAATATGAAATGAGAAATTCTGGAAACAAGGAGACTTGTTAGGAGACTATTACTGTAGTCCAAACGTGAGATAATGAGGGTCAAGGCAAGGTCTGTGGCAGTGGGAATAGAAAGAGTAAATATATGAAAAAAATATGATGCTATCACCTTCATTTCTGAATACATCCCTCGCCCCTCCCTATTCATTGAGGTATCTCTTATAACAAAGAATAAAAAAGAAAGAAAAAAAGCAGGTGAGTAAAAGTGACCAATACATTAGCTTAATTTGACAATGTTTGCAATGTTCCACACTTCTGCAGAGATGGAAGGGAGATACATTTCCTTATCCCTCTCTGGGGCCTAGCTTGATCATAATATGATGACACACCACCATATGGTGCTGTCTTCTTTTGTTATCTTTTCCATTTATATTTTTGGAATCATGCTGTGTATTGTTTTCTTCTTTCTGTTTATTTTGCGTTAGTTATATTTTTCCATGCTTCTCGGAATCTTTCATATTCATTGTTTCTTGCGAAAGAATACTTAGTATTCCATTACATTCATGTACGATACATTGTTGGCACTATTCTCCAATCAATAAGCATCAGCTTTCTTTGTTTCCAGTTATTTGCTATCACAAAAATGCACTTTATTCTGAATTTTGGGAAATATATGACATCTTTATTTCTGACCGGTACCTTTATTTCTGTCTTTAGCCTCTGGAGTATATGTCTAGCAATGGAATCTCATAGTTAAAAGACATAGGCATTTTAAGCACTTTGTTTTTAAAGACAATTTTGTATGTGATAGATAAGCATTGTGCTAATCAAGGGAGTTACCAGACAAAAACAAAACAATTTTTGCTAACAAGTATCATCAGGGAGAAAATGCATGCACACCAAGTGGCAGTGGTGAACAAGGCAGGCTGACCTGTCAATCAGCACTGTACTTGGAGTCCTTGTCCAAAGATGGTGAAACTTATTCCCCCTCCCTTCTTGTGGGGAGAACTTTCCTGATAACTTATTCCCCTCCTGGACAGTGGCTTCCCTTTTAAACCTAGTACAGATTGACTTCTGGGGAAAAAAGAAAAATGCCTGCCACTCACTCTTTGCCCTTCTGGAATGATTTTTTAAAAATGTTACAGAGAGCCAGAAAAAGAAACAAAATATCTGAGCCCTTTTCAGACCAAAGGCAAGTGTTCATATCTAACATGTGAAGCACTCTGGCTCATGATTTCCTTTGCTTGAATAAGGAAAATAAAATATTTTAAGGATATTTTGGGTTTGAATACTGTTTGCTAGGTTAAGCACATTTTAAAAAGCATAATTCTGGTTGTACTACTCCACTAACAATGTATCACTGTGCCTGACTTTCCTGAGACCCTCTGTAATGAGAATGGGAATTTGAAGATCTTCCCTGCCCCTTAATAGACTTAGGGGGTAGTTTGAAGACCTCCCCTGCTTTGAAAGTAAACTCTGCCCCCTAATAGGCTGAATGTAGACACATGGAGCCTGTGGTGGGAGGAGTTTGCTGAAGGGAAGCAGAGCCCACAGGAAGCTGGTCAGGGCTAGCAAGATGGTGGTGGAGAGAGGATGCTCAGGCTAGGAGTCAGATAGGCTTGTGAGTAGATATTGATCTTGTATTGGTTTGTGGGAAGGCTAAAGGATGCTGTGGCTCTCAGTGTTATTATGGCTTCTTAATTTGGTATTCCTTTGGTACTATGATGGAATAAGCTTACTGGTTTTGGGATTTGGTTCTCTGGTATCTAAATAAATGCTTCAGTCTGTCCTCTATATGGTGAGTTTGGTATATTTTGCCATTGAATGTCATGTGATATTTATAGTCATGGTCTTTATCGTGATCATGGGTGCTGTAAATATTGCATTGACGCTACACCCTCCAACATGTGCTATTTCAATTTTCTGACAAATTGATGAGGATACAGTGAAACATAAAAGTTATTTTGATTTACTAGCACTTAACATAGTGTCTAGTATATAATAGGTGCTTAAGAAATATTAGTTGACTGACCTTTCTCTTATTAGTAATTGGTAGCAGTCTTTCATGTGGTTAACAGTTAACAGTCCTTCTTTAGGGAACTCTTTGTTCATATCTTTTGAGAACTGTTTGAGGGGATTATAATGGTTCAGGTTAGCAACCTTGGTTTTTATCCTTTATTCCTCAATCTCCCTCACCACAAATATTATGTGAGTCACCAAGTCTTATAATCTCCACCCCCACAAAATCTCTCATATTTGTCTATTTTTCTCTGCTCACACAGTCACCATTATGTGAGGTCTCCTTGTCTGGACCACTATAGAAGCCTCCTGATTGGTCCCTCTCAAGTTTCTCCTCATTTCATTCCATCCTTAACACAGCTGCCAAAATCACTTTCCTCAGGTGTAAGTTTAACCATGTCACCCCAAACCTCACTTGATTAACTTCAGTGGTTCCTTAATTCCTCTAGGCTCAATATAAGTTTTTAATAAATAATAAATTAATAAAAGTGATGATGACAATAATTAAGTCCTTTCAAGCTCTTCAGAACCTGACATAAGCATGTTTTCCTTTACTCTCTTTACCATACTCTACAATTCATCCAAACCATCCTCACCATTTCTTACACATAAGATTCTGTCTCTGTGTCTTTACATTGACTATTCCCCTCCCTGGAATACAGTTCCACCTCACTTCCATCTCTGAGAATCTCCTGTTTTCTTCAAAACTCCATTTGAGTAATACCTTCAATATGAAATGTTTTATGATCTTTCTAATGCTAGTGCTCCCTCCATGTCCCTTAATCATCTTATATTTATTTTGTGTGTATTTATGTCAATGTATTTCCCTCTGATTTTTTTGGGTCAAAATTAGTAAAACTTTATTTAAACTTCAATAAGATAAACCAGACAAAACTGGGAGCAAATGATCCCATGAACAAGTATTACCCCTCCTCTTCAGGTTCTAAAACCTATCTCCCCTTTCCCCACTTCAATCAAACTAATTAAGTTATGGCACTACTGGGGATAGGCCTAGGGGTGTGTCCTTGGTCACTCTTCCCACCCTCAGTCTCTAGGGAGCTAGGAAGTGGGGAAGGTTAGAAGGAATAGATGATATCAAGAAAGCACAATTAAAAAATCAAACAAACAAATAAGAAATACCCAACTAAAATAAGAAGTGTTTAGCTTTTCATTCATTCTTTCATTCAATTTTTCAGACTTAGTATTTAAGGGCCTGAGTGTAACCAACAGGCCTGTTGGTGAGTTAGGGGGATGTCTAACTCAAGCATGTTCCAATAGCCATGAAGGCAGCTGAAGCAGGTGCTGTGGAGCACCTAGAGCCTGGTCTAAGGCATCAATGACTGCAGGGTCATCCACTGCATCCTGGGCCATCACTGGTTGTCTTGACTTTTGTCCTGTCACTGGACTTCAGTGACTCAGGGAGAGAGTGAGGCTGATGACTTTGTACAACTTTGCCTCACTTAAATACAATTAACATTCAAGTCAGGACATTAACCTTGATGTTACTGGTCCTCTTTGAAAATGAAGGACTTATGGAGGGGCGGAGCTAAGATGGCGGAGAGTAAGCAGTGACTTCTCCAAGCTCCCCAAGAATTTCGTCCTTGGGAACTAAAAAGTAAATTTGAACGGATTTAAGAGTGACAGAACCCATTGGGTGACAGAGAGTGACAGATTCCCAGCCCAGA
>CM053580.1:122717440-122732755 GCA_028627135.1 Pseudochirops cupreus | reverse complement strand
AAAAAAAAATTAAAAAAAATAAAAAATAAAAAAAAAAGAAAATGAAGGACTTATAACAAGAAAGGGCTTACTATGTGCAGTTTTTCTTGACTCTCTCATATCTTTTAAAAAATCTCCAGACTTCTTATAAAAAGCCTTGGCAAATTTAAAATACATCAATAAGCAAGACAATTCAGTGAGTTTTTAAAAAAATTGTTTCCTTTCTATACTTCTAAGTGCTGTCACCAGATGCTATAGTTCAGTACTACAATTTCAATTTTCTAGTCTGTTCTTCAATATGAAAATAAGAATGTATTTTGGTTTTGAGAATATAATGATTTAAAGTTGCTTGAAGTAAATATTGGACTTGTCTTCATTTTCTTTGGTACAGTATTTATTACTCAAGTCATTAGAACAAAATGTTCATTGCAGTGGAATTTAGTGCCTATGAACATGAACTACTGAGAAATCATAAAACTGATTCAAATAGACAATAGGGTGAATAAGAACTGTAAATTTGTTTGTAATTTTAAAATCTCTCACTTGTTGAAAAATCTCATTTATAAACCATGCTGAAAAGACTTCTTAGTCTATCTGGTAATCAGATAATTACAGCAAAAAGTGCCATTGACAGGACTAAGAAACAGAGAGATTTAAAGTAAGTTGAAAAATATACTATTTACATATAGCTGAGTTTCTACCAAACGAAGCCAAACCCTCAAGTGTAGATGGCTATTTAAGTTCATGTAGTCATTTGACATCAAGAAGTATTAGAACACCCATTTTTTTCTTTCTATCTTACATTTTGTCATTTCCATTGTGGTATGGAGGGATAGTTATGTTTTGGTAATATGTCAATGTGTCACGGACCCATAATTTAATGATGTTGGGCAATAGATCCCTAAAAACCAACTACTTAAAATATTTGAAACAGTAAGACTTTGGAAAAAATGTGACATTGATTTCATGTGATAAATCAATCTATCACCAAGCATTTATTAAGCACCTGCTATATTCCAGGCACTGTGATGAGCACTAGGGATTCAAAGACAAAATTGAGAAAATAAAGTTGTGTTTTAAAGTCATATTTGCTGGTCTTGAACCAGATCTTACACAATCAATGAATGATCAGATTACTGTATGCCTAGTACTGTTTTAGGGAATGTGAGGGAAACAAGAGACATGCAATATATTTTCAACCTAAAAAGACCTTGCAATACAGTCCTTATCCAGTGCTAGTCCATAGAGTGTAAGATCAGATGGTTACAGAAAAAAAAGTAATTTATTCTGCTCTTTTGACTAAAATGCTACTTATAGCTTTTGTTTCACAAAAGGAGAAATGATTCATCTGCCTGTAATTAATGGAGGCCTGACAGCTTTTAGTGCCTCAATGACTTTAACTTTATTTCATTTTCTTCTTCAGGTTGTACACATTTTAAGCTTTTTTCTTTTGGGAAGTTTTTCCAAAAGGGACACTGAAATTATAGCTGAATAGACTTTGATGAACATGTATGGATTTGGTGCTGCTGTAATTTGACATTTCTTGAGGACCTTTATTATTATAAAATGTTGTGATGCACTGTTATGATCTGGTGGCCTCTCAGTATTACAGTCTCCAATTAGCCAAAACATACAGTAGAATTTAACCACTCTTTTGAATCTATAACTACATAGTCATAAAATTGGAGACTGAAAAGAAAAGATTTGTCAACTTGTCTTGTAGATAATGTACCCAGCTATAGCAGTCTATCAGTGTAGACACAAAAGTGATAGATTCTAAAGAAACTCAAAGATATTCTGACATGTGCAAAGATACCTGGTAATGGAATTCAAGCCATCTTACATGCATTCCACACAATGAAAGAATGATTCACTTCTTGTTGAACTTCGCATATAGCACAATTCTTGTCAGGAGCTGAATTCTGTTCTTTAATTAGTCATCTGTTAGCAAAATTTATCATGATGTTTGACTCTTTTGAAGATGGTGTCATTGACTTACTTTATTTAATAGCTAATCTAAGGTGAAAGAATACAGGCCTTAAAAATGATAAGACTTGATTCTGTAGGATCTCAGTTAGAAGGGACACTAGAGACCATTTAGTCCAAATATACTTAAATAAAAGTCCCTTCTAAAATGTCTGGCAAATGGTCATTCAGTCATTGCTGGAATAGAGGAAGAATCTGCTACCTTCCAAGCAGCCCATTCTATTTCTACATAACTCTAATTATTAGGAAAGTTCTACTCCCTGCATGCAATCAAGTTTAAATTGACTTTTTTTGCAATGGCCATGCATTACTTCTAGGTCTGTCTTCTGGGGTCCAAGCAGAACAAGTTTAATCTCTTTCAGTACTTAAGAATAGGTACCATTGATAGAAACAGGAAAATTCTGTATGCTCCCCCCACAACCACCTCAAATACCTATAACATATGACTCTATAAACAAATTTTAGAGACACAGAACCCACAAAGTGACAAAGAGAAACAAATCTCCTGCTGAAGGCAGCTTGGCAGGCCTATAGGAAGGGTCCATTGCAGCAGGCTGGGAGCTGAGCCCAGACCTGTGTGAGCCACAGTTTTATCCTCAGGGTGGCCCAACCAGTGGTGGCTGGAGCAGACTTCAGCAGAGTAAATCACCAGCCACTGTGGCGGCTTCCAGACTTCTCAATTCATAAACACCAGAGACAAAGTAAAAGGTCAGTGTGGAACTTTGTTGGAACTGGGGGCAACTCAAAATAGTGGTCCGGCCCTTTCCACCAGAGTGAAAAGCAGAGGAGGCACAGTGGCTGCACCATGTGGCTGCTTCCAGAGCTCCTGGCCTGCAGATTGTAGGGGGACCATGTGACCATTCAAAGGGTAATCACTCTTGGTTTAACCTGCTTGGATCCAGATCCCTGTCTTGGGATCCTGGGGTGTGTGGCCGGTGGGCCAGAGCTTGTGGGGGCTTCAGAGAGGGCACCCAACTAATAGGTCCAGCAGCTGTGAAAACCCCAGCTATTTGGGACAAAGTTCTCCTCTCTTGAAGCAGAGTTCTACTGTGGCAAAGAGCTGAAAAGTCAAGGAATTAAGTGGAAACATGAGCAAGCAAAGGAAGCAAAGCAAGCACAGCAATCAAACCTTAGATTCATTTTTGGGGGACAAAAAGGATTAAAGCATGGAATGGGAGGAAGAAAACAAAGTCAGAACTCCTGCATCAAAAGGTTCCAAGAAAAATATGAATTGGTTACAGAATATGAAGGAGCTCAAGAAGGATTTTGAAAATAAAGTAAGAGAAGTGGAAGAAAAATTGGAAAGAGAAAAGAGAATGATGCAAGAAAATCATGAAAAGCAAGTCAACAACTGGACTGAAGAAAATAACACTTAAAAAATAAACTAACTCACTTTCTTGTATTTTATATCACATTGTTGATTCATCTTCAGATTGCTTTCTATCAATCAAAACTATGAGATCTTTTCCAGTCAAACCTCTTCTGTTTAGTGACACCTTCCTACAGTTTTTTCTTCAGTATTTTACATTGACCCTTACTAAATTTCACAATCTTAGATTTTTCTTAGTATTTTAGCCTGTCATAATCTTTTTGGATCCTGACTCTTATCCAGGGTATTAACTTGGGGTCATCTCCAAATTTTATAAACGTACAATCTTTGCCTTTGTTCAAGTCATTGATAAAATGTTAAATAATTCAGGTCCAAAGTTTAATTAGGATTTTTTCCAGGTAAGAGGCCCTGCTTTGTTATTCGTTAACTATATAGCCCTGGATGATTCACTTCATACTACCTGCATCACAGAGTTATTGTGAGAAAGCTTTTTGAGAACCTTAAAATCTTAGCTATTATTAGAAACTTCTTCATGGCATCCCTGTAAAATGAAAAATTGGAGGCATCATGGTTATTGTTTTTCAGATGAATTTATTTATTTTCTTATCCAATCATTCATTCATTCATTTATTTTTAATAGTAATTTTTTTTCCAATTACATGTCAAGACAATTTTTGGCATTTATTTTTACAAGATTCTGAGTTCCAAATTCTTCTAGCTCCCTCTCTCCTCTCCCCTCTTCCAAAAAGGGTAAACAATTTGATATAGATTATACATGTGCTATTGTGTAAAATTTATTTCCATATTATTCACCATTGTGAAAGAAAAAATAGATCAAAGGGGAAAACACAAAAAAGAATAAATTAATGAAAAAAGCATACTTCAATCTGCATTCAGAATCCATTAGTTTTTTATCTGGATGTGGATAGCATTTTCCTTCACAAGTCTTTTGTATTTGCTTGGATCACTATGTTGCTCAGAAGAATTGAGTCATTCATTGTTGATCATCACACAATATTACTGATACTGTGTACAATGTTTTTCTGGTTCTGCTCATTTACTTTGCATCAGTTCATCCAACTCTTTCCTGGTTCTTCTGAAATCTGCCTGTTCATCCTTTCTTATTGCAAAATACTATTCAATTACATTTATATACCACATTGTTCTCTTTGAGATATAGACCTTGCTGAATCAAAGACTATGCATAGTTTGGTTGCCCTTTGGGCATAGTTTCAAATTGCTCTCCAGAATAATTGGATCAGTCCACCATCAGTGCATTAGTGTCTCAATTTTCCCACATCCTCTTCAACATTTATCATTTTCTTTTTTTTTCATATTAGTCAATCTGATAGTTGTGAGGCGGTACCTCAGAGTTGTTTTAATTTGCATTCCTCTAATCAAAGTGATTTAGAGTACTTCATATGTCTATAGATAGCTTTGATTTATTTGTCTGTTCATTTCCTTTGGCCATTTATCAGTTGGAGAATGGCTTTTATTCTTATAAATTTGACTCAGTTCTCTATATATTTGAGAAATGAGGAGGATTCTGGTTTTTGATCCATTCTATTATCTTCATTTTTATGAGAGAGCTCATCCCATTCACATTCAGTTATAATTACTAACTGTATATTTCCCTCCCATCCTATTTTCTTCCTGTTTGTCCTCTCTCTCCTTTCACCCTTTCCCTCCTTGACAGTGTTTTGCATCTGTCTACTGCCTCCTGCAGTCTGCCCTCTCTTCTGTCAGTCCCTCCCATAACTACTTTATTTAATTTCTTTTCCTCCTACTGTTGTATAAGATAGAAATTTTTTATATTCAACTGATTGTTTTTATTATTCCCTTTTTGAGCCACTACTGGTGAGAGTAAGATTCAAAAGATGCTCATCTCCCACCCTCCCATCTTTCCCACCCCTGTAATTGGTTTTTCATGCTTCTTTATGTGAAATAATTTACCCCTTTTTACTTCTCCCTTTCTTCTGTACACTGAGTACTTTTCTTTCTCATTTCAATTTTTTTTTACCATTCCCTCAAATTCATCTTATACCTGTACCCTCTGTCTATGTATATTCTTTCTAGTTGTACTATTAGTGGTACATTTTTTAAAAATTACAACTATCATCTTGCCATGTAGGGATCTAAACAGTTCAGCTCCACCAAGTCCCTTATGTTTTCTTTCACTTTTTACCTTTTTATGCTTCTTTTGGGTCTTGATATTGGAAATCAAATTTTTAAAATTTTCTTCTTCTCCTTATGAAAGCCTGAAATCCTTCCATTTTATTGAATGGCCATTTTTTTCCCCTTGAAGTATTATGCTTAATTTCACTGTGTAGGTGATTCTTGGTTGTAGTAGTCCTAGCTTCTTTGCCTTCTAGAATACCATGTTCCATGACCTCTTATCCTTTTATCTTTCAACTGATAAGTCTTGTGTAACTCTAATTGTGACTCCCCAATATTTTAATAGTTTCTTTCTGGCTGCATGCAGTATGTTTCCTTGTCCTAATAGTTCAGAAATTTGGCTATAATATTCCTTGAAGTTTTTATTTTGTGATCTCTTTCCTGAGGCAATTGGCAAATTCTTTCAAAGTCTATTTTACCCTCTGGTTCCAGGATATCAGGGCAGTTTTCCTTGATACTTTCTTGAAAGATGCTGTCCAAGTACTCCTTTTGATTATGGCTTTAAGACAGTCCAACAATTCTGACCTTGTCTCTGCTGGATCTATTTTTCAGGTCAGTTGTTTTCCAAATAAGATATTTTACCTTTTCTTCTATTTTTTCATCCTTTTGAATTTGTTTGATTGATTCTTGATGTCTTATAGCTCAATTAGCTCAATTCTAACTTTTAAGTAGTTCTTTTCCTCAGTTAGCTTTTATACTTCCTCTTCTATTTGACTAATTGTAGTTTTTAAGGAGTTGTATAATTTAATGAATTTTTGTATCTCTTTTTCCATATGGCCAGTTCTTTTTAAGCAGTTGTTTTCTTTTTCCAAGCTGTTGACTCTTTTTTTTCATAATTCTCTTGCATCATCCTCATTTCTTTTCCCAATATTTCTTCTACCTCTCTTATATGATTTTTAAGCTCCATTTTAAGCTCTTCTATGAGTTCTTTCTGTACTTGAGACAATTTTCATATTTCTTTGGGGCTTTGTCCATAGGTATTTTGACATTGTGCTCTTCTGAATTTGTTTCTTGAACCATTTAAGGAATATCCCCAGATCTTCACTCCATGTAGTTTTTAATGAAGAGGTAAGTTATGACAAAGCACTTAGAGCTTAATCATTGTCTAATTGTCTAATTACAAGTGAACTTGATTATTATGATGTTGTTTACACATACCTTATTACTACTGATGGATATAATCTTTAGAGAATATGAAATACGTCAGCTAGAAACTACAAAGTCATCAGTAGGCATTTCTTTTGTGATCTCTAAAAGTAGCCAAATTTTGTCCATGGGCATTCTAGAAATAAGGTCTCTCTTCAGACCAATTCTCCAAGGGTAAACTTTGTCCCATGGTTTAAAGACTTACTCTTATGTTTCTTTTACCTAGGGTCATCACAATAGGATGAATAGTGGGATGAAACAGAAGCCTGGATTTGGATTTAGCAGATCTGGTATCAAATCTGAGCCCTGAGACTACCTTTGTGACCTTGGGCAAATCACTTAACTCACCTTGCCCTTTGTTTCTTCATTTATAAAACGGGGGCAGGGGGAAGGTTGGGCTATTTTTTTGCCACTTCAGTAAGATCTACCATAAATATGTTGGAACTTATGGGACCTTTTATTTTTCTTTGATCTCTTTATGATAGATTCCCAAGTCAAAGGATGTAGAAATTTTCATCACTTTTTAAAAAAAGTATAATTCTAAATTGCTTTCCAGAGTGTTTTGGACCCATATTAGTATGCTTGTCTTTTCATAGGCCCATTAGTATTGACTATTCCCATTTTTGTCATCTTTGCCAACTTGATGCATAAGAATTGTACTGATTTGCATTTAAAAAATTTAGTGATAGACCAGATGACTTCTGAAGCATCTTCCAGTTCTAAACATATAATATTATGATTTATCTCTGGTACTTCAAAATGTCCATGATTTCACTTTGACAGATACTCCTTTCAACCACAAGATCATAACCACTTTATGTGTTAATGGGCAATCTAATTAGTTGCTATGGGGAAAAAAATGAAACAAAACAAGAACAGCAAGTGGACCTGTCTTATGACATAAACCTCTTAAAACTTGACTCCTAAAACAACAAGCATAGATTTTCATTGGGCCCATACTCAAAGCTGTACCAATTTTTCCAGGATAAATCAGAGTCTGCTTGTACTTTGTACTGGCATAAACTTTAAGAAGCCAAGGTCACCAAGATCAGAAATGAACTTTATTACAGGTAGAACAAGCTGAAATGCATTTAAATTGTGTATGGGGCAAATACTTCCTGATGAAACTCACTAAAGATTCTGGACTACGTTACCAAGAGAGATTATGGAATTTCTTTCCCAGAAAATCTTTTTAAACAATGATAGATATTATAGAGCTATCTCTCTGTGATGATTAGCAAGCTGTAATTAGGTGACATTTTCAAGGAGCTCCCAGCACCTCATTCCTAATTTTTTTTTTAACGGTAGCCAGTGAAAATAGTGGGTGTATTGTTATGAGTTAATAAACACCTGTCATTGTTATTTTTAGGGTAGAAACACTTGTTATTCAGTCATGAGTCATTTCAGTCGTGTTCAACTCTTTGTGACCCCATTTGGGGCTTTCTTGTTGAAGATACTGGAAGGGTTTGTCATTTCCTTCTCTAGCTCATTTCACAGATGAGGAAACTGAGGCAAACAGGGTCACATGACTTGCCCTGGGTCACAAAGCTAGCAAGTGTCTGAGGCCAGATTTGAACTCAGAAAGATGAGTCTTCCTGACTCCAGGTCCAGAGCTCTTTACCCCATGGTACCTCCTCATGGCCTAAAACCACTTAACCAGTAATAAAAAGGCTCATCAAACGGGGGCATGTTATCAGGACAGTCAGCCAGTCAACAGACCCATACTAATCTCTTCCTGTGTTCTGGAATTGTGCTAAACACTGGGGATCCAAAGAAGGTGAAAACAGTGTTCCTTAACCTAAAGGAGCTCACATTTTAATGGAGAAGACAACATGCAGACAACTACATGCATAGTAAATGGAATAACTGAGTGAAATTTTAAAGACCTTTTACTATCTACAACTGTAGGACATGTATGTGTCCCTGGTTTTTGTTTTTATTTTTATTTAGGTACCTGACTTTACACTTAAGGTGAGTAAAACCATGAAAATTTCATTTAATACAGAAACACAAGAGGGAGAGACGCAAGCAAATCTGGCTGGTTTCCACCGAGCTGACTTTTTGGTGGGGAGAGGAAAGGAGTAGAGTTATGCAGTCTGAGGCATATAAGCAAAGGAAGCCATCAAATGGTCACCAAAGAATATCCTTTCCTGGAAGAAAGGAGCTAGAATTAGAAACAATTGCTTGAGATCTCTTTGGTCCCGAAATCCTCTGATTTACAAAGCTCAGACTTCTTCACTATTTTGATATTAATGAAGAGGACCTGGTATAGTAAAAAGAGCCCAGGATTTGACTTAAGAGGACCTGGATTTAATGCAGGCTCTGACACTTATTTCTCGCCTCACTCTGGGCAAGTTACCATCTTCTCTTGGCCTCAGTTTCTTCATTTATAACATGACCCAGTAGGACCCAATGGCTTCAAAGGTACTTTCTACCTCTGCCTCTCTAATCCTGCAGTCTTACAAAGTATGCTGACTCAGAGCCCCAGATTTTCAGTCAAAGGGCTGATTTAAATGCAGGCCCTGCTACTTCCTACCTGTGTGACCACGAGCGAATTACTTAACCTCTCTGGTTTCTAGCTCCCTTGTCTTTGAAATGAGGGACTCTGATTAGGTGATTTGCAAGGTCCCTTTCAGCTCTAAAGGGCTTGCATTTTTTTTTCCATCCCCTTTGTAGTTATACTCAAATAGTAGCTCTACTGGCTGACTGTGTATTAGCAAATGGCTGCTGTGCCCAAAGTTGTTCATACTCTGGCAACATTTCATTTGTCAGAGTTCTTCACAATGTGTACTTCAAACACATTCTCGAGGGCTTTTGGCTCAGGCCATCTGTTAGTTTTGAAGACCGGATCTCAATATGTTGGTGACTGGACTAGAGCACATTCTGTCCCTGTCTTCTGCAACTTCCTCCTACAGGAAAGATCTTCCTCTTGGAATTTATAAAGGAGAGCCCCAAATCTACTGTGTCCTATTATTTTTAAACTGGTTCTGATTTGCCTGTGTTGACTTTGTTTTCAGACAGCTTTTCCTCAATGCTTAAAGATGATCTTCTGCTTTATAGTAAGAAACATAGTGTAACAGGCTAGTCTTTTCCATTTATCTCAGTGTTTCCACCTTTAATATGGGCACATCGTAAACCCTCGTTATACAGACCTTTATTACATCATGGATTCAGGTATACTTAAGGGAACTGAGGCTCTGAAGTTCTCTGTTATTGTGGAGGGCACCACCATTCTGAACTTTTCTGTTATTGTGAAGGGCATCACCATTGTTCCAGTCACCCAGCATGGATTCAGGTATGCTTCAGGTTAAATCATCTATCATACAGAGTACATCCCAATTTAATCTAATAAATTTCAAAGGTATCCATTATGTGCTAAGTACCATACCAGGTGCTAGGGATACAAACTAAAAAAACAACAACAAACCAATGCCTTCCCTCAACAAGCTTATATTCTATTGGTGGGGGAAGTAGGAAATACAAGTACACAGATGAATATAGTACAAAAAATAAGCATGGTAGAACCAGTACAATGAGGGTTAGAAGGTAGGGAGGAGATGGCACAGAAACTGCACCTTGAGGAAAGGAAAGACTCCTTATAACATGGAAAGCTTTGATGAAGATAACCTACAAAGGCTATATTTGGTTCATGTATATGCCATTATGTAACTATGATTCTTTATTTTATGACATTATTTGTATTTATTAACACAAGAATCTAGAGGTATTTTTGGAGCCCTGAGATATAAGGAAAAGGGTGGGTCCATGACATCAGCCAAAGAGAAGCCTGAAGACGACAGGATTAAGTGTAGCTACACCCAGGTGTGGGAGCACACAGGTGCTTCACTGGTGCCAATAGAGGGCAGCAGAAGCCTTCCTCAAGACCAGCAGTGATCTACTTATACTCAACTGGGGTTCCATCAACACTCCAGAGAGGGACAGAAACAGTATGTAGGTCGAGTCTGGGAAATCCAGAGGAAGTAGGCTAAAACAGCAGGAAGCCTGTGTTAAAGGCTTTTCTGTGTCACAGAAAAGAGTTAACCATGAAACAAGAGGGATCTGAGGTCAGGACAGGTGGAGAGAATAGCAGGTATATACATTTTAGAAGGAGTCGCAAAGAAAGCAGAACAGAAAGGCAGGCTAGAGATGAGAGAATGGGAGGATGGATATGTGAGAAGGGGCAAGAGACTAAGTCAGAGGTGACTGCAGACTGATCAAGATCTGTGGGAATGAGCACCTTTGGCCTACCCTGCGTGAGACTGGCGGCCCACTCTGTTTGCTCTGAAGCAGTTATGGCTTTAATTGGCCAGCCAGCATCTCACAGCTGAATTCAGGTAAGAAGGTCTTGAATGAGAAAATCTAAGAACTAGGTTAAGCTGACATTAGTCACTTTTATTTCTCTGGCCAAATTCAAAGAGTAGGTGTCAGGTGTTTAAGCTACTGACATAAATATTTGATTTCCAAAACAATACCTTCTGACATAGTTTTAAGGCTTTGTTTTCTCATTTGATTCTCATATCAGTCTGGTGAGGGAGATATCTCTGTCTTACAGTTGAGAAAACTGAGGCTCTGAACTTTTCTATTATTTTGGGGGGAGTTGGATGGAGGAAGGCAAGGCAATTGGGGTTAAATGACTTGTCCAAGGTCACACAGCGACTTAAGAACTTTTCTATTATTGTGGAGGGTACCACCATTCTTCTAGTCATTCAGCATTACATGTTTGATTCCTAAATCTCACCAACTGCACATAGCCAATCGGTTGCTAAATTTTGTCATATGCATTTTCAGCAGTTAGTCAAAAAGGCAATAAGCATTTATTTTCCATTTTCCATCAGCTACTTGCTTGGCTTCAACTCCACAGAACAATATGGTCACATACCAGGTTACTTTCCCCCCCATATCCCTTCTTCCCTCTTCAGCTTTCTTTCGTATGTTTTCTCCCCTTACATTGTAAGCCCCTTAGAAACAGAGACTGTCTTTTTTGTTATCCCCAGCACTTAGCACAATGCCTAGCATAGAGCAGGCTCCTAACAAATGTTTATTGAATTAAACATGCCTACTAAGTGCCATGTTCTCTGCTAAGTGCTGGAGATATGAAGAAAGGCAAAACATCTCTTATGTAGCATGTACTTTCTGGCCTCTCTCTCCCGGAGCCATTCAGACAATATTTGCCCCTCAGAGGTCTAAAGTCCTCTGAGGTATTTGTGAGGTATCTCTTCTCTACTGCCATTGAGTGGAACCCACACTGCTTATGTTCCCTCCATTCCTAGGGGCCAGTGACTAGCACATTCACACAAACCACTGCTCATGCCTGTAATTAATTTTTAACTCCACCTCTGGGAATATTTGTTTTCTTTCTGTACTCAGTTCAAGTGCTGCTTCTTCCCTCTTTCCCCCTGTCCCAAAACTTGCTAATACCCTCTCCTTCAAATTACTTGTATTCATTCACCTTTCTGTGTATAACATTCTATGTCCCCTGAAAGCAGAGATTGTTTTGTTTTTCTCTTTGTATTCTCAGAACCTATACCAAGTGTTTAGTTTTGTTGAATTTGTTATAGACACTACCTGGCTTAGAACTCAGTGAATGCGAGACACTCTAGGATACCACAAGAATTTATACTTGTGATTTTTAAGGTAGCCTGGGAGGTCCCCTTCCCTGCTGGTACTCTCAGGAATGGAAACTAGAGGTAAGATCAGCTGTGTGACACATTTCATCTATATTATACAAAACAAAGTCTGATATGATAACTCGTTGTTTGATATATTCTGGATAGTGCATTGGTGTGTACATTGGAGATACTAGCAACTGAGACTGCTGAACATGTCCTGACCCACTGTGATAACAGCACAGGAGATTGAAAGTGAAGGTGACTTTGCTGCCATTATTCTTCCTCACTGTTTTCTCCCACAAATACTCATTGTTCATGCTTACCATGACCACCGAGACCCCCACTATGCTTTAGCACTCTCTACACCAAGGTTGACTGTATATCAACCAGTACTTGTCATCTATACACCAACAGCATACCTCTTTCATGACAGCCCTAAATATCACTCAAGGAATTGCAATCGATCACTTATTAGCTGTCCCCAAACTGGCAAGAGCTATGGAAAGGGTATTCCTGTGTTAAATGCAAGACCTGGACCATTTTCTCAGGCCTGCAGCATCCCAGTCTCCTGACATGGTTGCCGAATAGCAATCTTTGAGGAATGGTGTATACTAGAGGATGTGCTGCAGGACTGGAACTGTCCCAATTAAAATAAATAAATTGGATTGTACATAATTTAGGAAGTTGAATTTGATATTCAGGCCTAATTATTAACTATAACCTTGGGAACATTACTTCATCTCTCTGGGTCTCAGTTTCCTCATCTGGAAAGTGAGGAGTTTGGATGTGATGACCTCTATGGTCCCTTCCAGCCCTAAATCTTGATTTTATGGCACCAAGCAGAAACTTTTTAGAATGACTGATTGAGCAAACGGTTTGTAAATATGTAGGAAGGGAAATAATAATTGGTATTGTTGTACCCAAACCCAAATCCCAAATCACTGTACACCACCTGATTTGTGGCCCACCATTAAGCCCCCTTTTATATTTCTGTCTTTGTCCCTATTCTATATCATGTTGTAGCTTGGAATAGCTTTAAGGCATGTCTGGGTATTGCTCAGGGCCAAGTTCCCTATTAGCAATCTATATATATTTCTTTCCTTGAATCAGTATGAGTGTACAAAGTACAACTCAGGGTTATGGTGTAATATGGAGACCACCCTGTCCTGTGCTGCTGACCAAGCAGGGTCCCCACACCCTTCGCCTGGAATATGACCCTGGACTATTCTGGGACTTTCCAGTTCTCCCTTATCCCATGACCCACCACCCTGTTCTGAAAAGCACTGACTATGATCTTTCCACCCTGTGCCCCGCACTTTGTTCCTTGTTCCAGAAGGGACCATTGAGTCACAGGAAGATTGCACCTCTCTACCCTTGCGCCATATTCCAAAATTAGCCCTGACCTATAGATCTAACCAATGGCTGGTTTTTGCTTCTGTACTTGCCTCCCTCCCTGATTGTGGTTTTTGTGGTTTTGGCCTCCATAATCACGTCTGTGAACCCAGGAAATCACTGCCTGATTTGAGTTTACACTCCAGGTGGTCGGCGAGCTTGATCAAGAAATCCATACCTAAATTTATCTTGAATTCAAGTCTCGGCTGGCTCTTATTCTCTGCACAACATTTTGAGCTAACATAGATTAATTAAGAAAAAATCATGTTAGATATTTTCTCCCACAGGGTTACTAGACTGATAAAGTGCTATAGGATGTTAGAAAATGCTAAAAATAAATATGCTTAGATTATAGTATTGCATTTGAAAGACTCATATTATTTAGTTAAGACTCCCTATGCAATATCTCTCAAATTCCTTCCTTCATCTTTATTCCCACTGCCACCATCCTTGCATAGACTCTCATTACTACCCATCTAGATCTTAACTGGCCTTCCTATCCATGAGTTCAACCACATTTAGATATCTGATTTCTTTAACTTTTTCTGTTTTTTACCTTTTTTGCAATTTTGCCCCTAAAGCTCCGATGTTGCTCACTTATATTTTTTAACTATACACACTTTCACACTTTAGGTTCCTGCCTCCTTGAATTTGGGTGATGCCCCGCCTCCCACCACTCCTATGATCTTTTACATGCTTCTGGTCTCTCTCGATCCCACTCACCACAGCAGATTGCCAATATTATAGCTTGTTCCATAAACAGCTCTTGACTTTAGCCACTTTCTGGTCCTCTTGCTGGTCTCATTTCTGGCTACAGTCATTTAACAGGATACATGGACTCTTTGATTGGGTAGTCAGTGAATGACTTTAATTTAGCATCTAAAGGTTTTATAATCAGAAATCAGGAAGGCAACAATTTTTGTCAGTAGCTCTAATAAGAGCAACTGATGGAAATTTTTAAAAGGCCTTGAATGAGAATTTTAGCATGGTGTCTAATCCATGACTAAAGATATGGCAGCTTTAATTTAGATAATCTTAAAGTTTAATCATTACCTAGAATATGGAAAGAAGGAAGAGTTATAAGACTAGGAAGACAATAAGGAGCCACTGAGGTAGGAGATTCCCAAGGCAATATAATTGGGAATCCACCAGAGTTTGTAGTTCTTTTTAGGGTGGGTCTACCAGGTTCACTATAACCTGTATTTCCAATGTGACTGGCTTGATCATTAGGCCTTCTAAGCCCTTTTTTTCCAATGTTGATCTGTGTCTTGAGTGTCTGAACTTGTCTATTCCCATAGCTTCATTTAGTCAACTTCCTTTCCCTACCTTCTTGTGTTTCTCAGCTACTCACAGAGCCTGGTTTTGACATCAGCTTAGATCATATTCTATCTGCTAACTTTTATTGTTTGAAGGTGGAGCAAATTATACAGGTAATGAAGTGAATTAGTTGTACACCTGGGCTAATCCTGAGAACTCCAACCCCAGGAGTACTATAGAATATCTTGATGTGTAGGGGAGAAATCTTTGGGACCAGAGAGGAAACTGTCTTCTTCAACTAGGGCAGGTAAGGATTAGAGCAGGTGTTAATAATTCAGGTCAGAGGTAGAAGGTCTCTGGTAAAACTGTGAATTTTCATACAGAGCAGCCAAGAAGGGTCTAAAATTAAGCCATATTTCTTTTTTTTTCTTTTTTTTAAAA
>CM053580.1:122692198-122716940 GCA_028627135.1 Pseudochirops cupreus | reverse complement strand
AAAAAATCTCTGTGGGGCTCTGCTTCCAGAAGGGAAAGCTCTGTCCCAAATCGCTGGGGTCCTCCCGGCTGCCGTAGCTGTCAGGAAGATGCTGGGAGTCTTCCTAATTACTTCCGCCTGACTGGATAATGAAGACTCCAAGATGGAGGCCCAAGATGGCGATCCGGATCCAGGCCACTCAACGGGAGAGCACTGGCCTGAGAACAATCGCTAAGTCCCCCTGCTGTCTGCAGGCCGTGGGCGGGAAGCTACAACTCAGAGGCGGGTGCAAAACCTCTGCCTTTCACTTTTCTGCTCTGGAGGCCTTTCGTCAGACTGCTTATCTCCCCCTTTCACAATCCCCACTTGCAGCTGCTGCTAATCCACTCACCTGAGAGGCTCCTGTACTCCTCCCGTCCAGCCACCCCCGGGGCACAGCCAGGGCTTCAGGGCAGGCTGGTTTTGGTTCACAGTGCTGATATGGTTCCTCGTAGCCAAGCTGACTTTAGTGGGAAGTATCTTTGTGTGCGTTTTGGAGTTCTAGGATCAGTTTGGAGTCCTGTTTTATGGGTATTTTGGGGTGGCTATGTGAGAGCTGCAATATGTTGCTGCTGCTACGCTGCCATCTTGGCTCTGCCCCCCAATTAAGCCATATTTCAATTTCCATTATATGTATTTGGTGCTGGGGGGGCAACATTGGGTGGGAAATTTAGTGAAGAAGTATGCAATTTTCTTGCGGGTGATTGAAGAAGTTCGCTATGATGGAGCCTAATAGGTATTTTGGATACCTTGGGAGTGGTATTAACTATCTTCTCTCCTCTCTCAATTTCCCCCTGCCCTTGACTGTAGTAGCTGTGCTTGGTACTTCCCATTGCCTAGGGTTTGTTTTCTGGTATTAGGCAAAATCAGTAATGAGGATGACTTCCTGCAATATCCATGGGTTGAATTTTCCTACCCCCACTGTTTTGAGACTCCAACTATGGGGAATACTTGGATGTCCAGAATCTAAAAGCAAGACCTGCAGGGACCAAAGCCCTTATAAACCAGGAATATAGTCAAACCTAGGACTAGAAGAGAAGACATGGGGCCTTGTAAGAAGAAGTTTTTGGAAGAAGCAGGGAATCTTCAAGATTCTACTAGATACGTTATTGATGCTAACCTGAATCTACTTCAGTCTAGAAGTCTGAATGGCCTCGTCTTGCAACGTAGGCCTGATAGGGCTAAGGCAAAGAATAGGCATAGAGGTTGGGTATATTGAAAACTGTGCCAATCCAACCAGTCTGTTACTAAACTTTGGTTTCTTTTATTCACCTCTGTAAACAAGTCTATGTCTATATTTTTAAATTTTATTTTTGTTTGGTTATTCTTTTAGTTTATATTTTTAAATATTTTATTGGTTTTTTAATATCACCCAGTGTTACCCTTTTCCCTCTCAAAGAATTGAAAAGGAGGTGGGATTTCTCCTGGAAGGAACAACTGTGAACTCACCATCAACTCTTGGTAACTGATTTTCTTGCTAACTGGACTGGTAAGTTTCTTGGGAGATAGCCTCATTCTCTGGTGAATAAGGACAGGTTTATTTGCACTTATCCTGCATATTTAAATAACAAGAAGACCATTGCTGAGGGAAGATGGATCCCAATTGACAAAGTAAGTCAATAATGTTGTATGCAGTTGAAATGATACCCAAACTAAAAACAAGGACCCAAAAAACAGGAGGTGGTGACCAAGGTCTTCTACAAGGAGAGGGAGGTAAAAAAGGAAAAAGGAAGAAGAAGTGATTGCCAAATGTACGTTGATCCTACACAAGATAAGAATGTATATCAATGATTTGCTCCTGAAGTGAATGATGAAAAAGGAAACTGAAGAAGTTGTATAATTTGTTACCTTTGCTTAACTGGGATATGTATGTTTGTGCCTCTCAACTTCAACAGAACAGTCAACCAACTTGAGTTCATGAAATTGAAAAATTGGCATTGGAAATAGCACAAACCCAGCAGAAGTCCTCTGCAGACCAGCACTGAATTGTTGGAGGAATATGTGTGTACCTTTATAAATTTAAAAGTCATTGTTCAGTGGACTACACAGCTTTTAAGTCATTTATTCTCCTGTGCTGTTTGTTACATTGTGTCTTGGATTAGAAAAAAAAGCTTTGCTTTCTTAGTATATTCTGTTTGAATTAAACAGATTCATCAATCTTTAATTTACATTCTGCTCAATTTTTGTTAATGTTTAAGTTCATGAAATAAAATATTTGAAATTGAAAAAAAAGAATTAAAAAGAAGAAAACAGCCGTTTAGCAAAAGTAGCACACATAACTGAATCTGACAACGTATGCAGTATTCCGCAGAGAAGGGAGGGAAGTGAAGTCTCGGATTTCTTCTTTAAAAAATACATTTATGGATATATTTTGCTTTTATATCACCTACATTTCTATATTTCCCATTGTACCCCTTTTAGAGTTCTATCTCTTACAATAAAGAACAAAAGGGAAAAAAGAAAATTTCAACAAAACTGACCAGCATACCAAAAAGATCAGATGCTCTATGCAATATTCCATACCCTTGGTCTCCTGCCTCTGCAGAGAGGTCAGGGAGATGTTTTCTTGTCTCCCTTCTTTGGGGCCAAGTTAATCATTATAATTTCAGTGTTAAGTTTTTTTTCTTTCATTGTTCTTTCCACTTAACATTCTTGTTGTAGTCACTGTATATTGTTTTGTGGTTTTGCTTATGTTCCCTTAATGTTTCCAATAAATTTTTCTTTTGTGAACAATTCAAAAGTTAAGAACATTCAATGTTAAGGTCCTTCAGTTATTTGTTGTGAGGGTCGCTTGATCTCTGAAACAGGCAGGAAATAGGCAAGGGCTTTGTAACGGACAGGCTTGACTCAGGTTTGATGATCAAACAAAATGAGATGGGTGTAGATCATTCAATAGTTAAGAAAAAAAGGTTTACTTATCTCTAGCATAGAAAGAATATTCAACAAGGAAACTGTAGCACTTAGTTTGGGTAGATGTAGCATCCCACCCTTTTAAACCCCACCACTGAATCTACTACAAAGACAAGAGGCACCGTGGTATGATGGATAGAGCACTAAATTATATCAGCACAACCTTGGTTCAATTGTCCCTTGTATATTTATTAGTAGAAGAAACTAGGTGGTGAAGTGGAAAGAGCACCATACCTGGAGTAAGATCTGAGTTCAAATGTGGCCTCAGACACTTACTGTGTGACCCTGAAAAGGTCACTTAACCCTGTTTGCCTCAGTTTCTTATCTTTAAAATGAGCTAGAGAAGGAAATGGCAAGCCACTCTAGTATCTTTGCCATGAAAACTCCAAATGAGGTCATGAAGAGTCAGACATGACTGAAAGGACTAAACAAAAAAGTATTATTAGCAATATGACCCTGAGTGAACCCACCCACCCCGTCTCCACTGGGGTCAGTAGGGTAGGTTGTGATGATTTGGGTGGGTTGGTAGTAGGGATTTGGGGATATCTGTCAAGTCTGAAGGGTTTCAACTCCACATTGGTGGGACTTTTTATGCCCTTAGGTGACTAAGAGGCTTCTAAGTGAACTTGAGCCCTGCTCCCCCAGGACAGTGAAGGGACCAGGGACAGGGAAGGCCCCAGTGACAACTCTGTCATCTCTTAGGCAGCGGGAGAAAAACCTGTCCAATCCATAGGGATGAGGGTTGGTATTTTGGAAGGTATTATTAAATAAACAGTTTTCATTGGCCTTGAGTTGTAGAATCATGTCTCCCACCCCTCAGACAAGTTGTAGCACAGCCTGACATAGAAATCTTTCATAGGGAGGGACTTATATATAAAGACATTGAGGATATCAAAACCCCCAAATTGTACTGCTCTGCTTCAAAGAGGGTCTTACCTGGATAATGTGATGTCATTGATAGCAAGATAATCAATTCTGTACCCAGAGTGTAAGTTTGGGAATAACAGCTTAGTAGTTCTGCCTTCTCATGTTCCCCTACAAACTCAGGGTAGGTGAGAATTTATTGTCTTTGTTAGGGCTATTGGCAGCAGTTTCTGTCTTCCAGTTCCTGACATGCAATTGTCTTTCCTTCTTGACTGTAACACCTAGGCCAAGAGAAGTAAGGGAATCAGAATGCTTTTCTAGGCAAGGTATAATGTAGATAAGGACTTTCCCAGTCACAAGACAAAAACAGGTAAATCTGGACAGAAAGAGGTGGAAATTCAGGCTAGTAAAAGCCAGGGGTTAGTGACAGAGTGATCCCTTCCCACCTAGGGTGTTCCCTCACCATTTAAGTTTATGTAATCAATTATCTAGCAAAGAACAACTCAGCTGGTATTAATGTCTTATGACAGAGATATTGTTATCTATTATTTCTCAGAGATAACATGGAATAGTGTAAGGAAGACTGGATTTGGAGTCAAAAGACTTAAGTTGAAAATCCTAGGTCTACTACAATGAACGACAGCCCTTGTTAAGTTACCAAACCTTTGGGTCTCAGTTTCCTTATCTGTAAAATAAAGGCACTGGGCTAGTTGAGCCTTAAGATTTATTCTAATTATCAATGTCTGGGACAGCATACAAATATAGTAGGTCCATGTAGACCTGCCGCTCTTATAGTAAGAATAAGGTCACATTTATACAGTTTAAAGTTTGCAAAATGCCTTATTGAATGCATTGCTGCATTATTGTAGATGTTACTATTGCTCTAGTTTAACAGACAGGGAAACTAAGGTTCAGAAAAGGTTAAGTGATTCACCCAAGGTTGCGCTACTAGTAAGTAAATGAGGGACAATTGAACCAAGGTCATCCTAATGCAGTCTAATACTCTATCCATCACATCACACTGACTCTTGTCTTTGTGGTTTAGTCAACAATACAGTGAGGAGCAAGGTCCTGTGCTAGAGATTTACTCTATCCTTTTTTATAAAGGTACCAAAAGATGTCAGAAGTGTCTCTGCCTAGCAGCATGACAGATCCCTTGAGAGGGGATAGAAAATGAGGGGCAATAGGTTTTTTTAATTTTTAAAAATAGTTTACTGAGAGCATATAGTATCCCATCTATGGTCTTTGTATATTTTCAAATACCCACCAGGTTGCCATACTTTATTACTATGTTTTTTTTGCAAGGTCACACCTTCTTCTTGATGAATTCTCATCACATTTTTCTTCCTAAGATCTCATTAAGTTTTGATCATTCACTTGAGGTGTATTGATTGTGGGAAATCTATTGCTTAGACTTCTATTGTTTTTAATTCTTAATCATTAGATCTCTGATAGGGGTATTTCTTAGCTGTGTCCAATGAGCAGACAGGCTATGAATTAGAATAATGCAATTTAAAGCTGGGATCCAGCCCAATTTGAAACATTTACTAAATTCAAAGATGCTGAATTGTTGAGAAAATAGTACTCATTAATTTAACTTTCCTTATATATTATGCCCATTATATCCTTTGGTGCTTAGGTCCATTTTTGTAGTATAGACTATTGGTGGAATGAGGGAGAAAAGTGAATGCTTCTTGGCAGAGATCCTCTTTGTTCAGTGTGTGAAAGATTTCAGGAATAGAAAAAGATTGTGCTGTCCAGTTACAGAAAGGCGGTTGGGGAAATTGTGTTTAATGCTGTAATTATTAGATATGGGACAGGTCTAGACTTGCAAAGTGAAGTGGGTGCCTGAGTGCCTAGATTTCCAGGGCATCCTTGACTACTCTGATGCCAATAAGAAATTATGTGTGTGTGTGTGTGTGTGTGTGTGTGTGTGTGTGTGTACATGCATGGTCTGCTTCCACACTTCATTTGATGAGAAGCTGCTATTGATAACATGCTTAACTCTCACCTCTCTCTAAGTAGGGGAAGAACTGAGACTGGTAATTGGGGGAAGTGTCAGCCCTAGGAGCAAAGAACTGACAGGAAAGCACTTTTACATATTGTGCGTGTGTGCATGTGCATGGACATATTCAGGAGCGTGCTTATGCCTCACTTGGTGGGGCCTGTGCTGCTTTCCCAGCTCTGCCAAGCACCTAGTCACTGTGGAAGTACAGATCATAACCTACATGAACTGCAGCTGTCAGGGAACCACAGCCATTCATTCACTCAGAGCTCTTCAGGAACATTATTATATTAGCCCCTTTCATCTATCAGTAGGGCTGATTAGGATTACACATCTGTCAATCAGCTAATTGGCGAGTATTTATTAAATGCCTACTATATGCCAGGCATTGTACTAAGAGATAAAAAGGCAAAAAATAAAACAATCCCTGCTTTCATGTCCAAATAGGCAGGAGAGGCCCCACCTTTTTCTGGTTAGCATTCTTATGAAATGGCTATATTAGAAGGCTGTCATTCTGGTCTGTTTGGAGAAAGTATTTGGCGAAGCTTTATTCCTTGTTCCATGTTGCCCCTGCTCCAGTGTGTAAATTGCTTCCTTTTCCTGTCATCAAGTTATGGTGCCTAATATTAGACAACCTTTCCTGGGGAGGGGGATTAAACTTTGTTTTGCTGAATCAAATCTAGGGTCTTAAGATGAATCTTTTTTTTTTTAGTAAATATTTTGTTTTTTCCCAATTGCATGTTAAAATAGTTCTCACCATTCACTTTTTAAATAAGATTTTGAGTTCCAAATTTTCTTTCTCCCTCCTTTCCCTCTTCCTCTCCTCAAGATGGCAAGCAATCTGATATAGGTTACACATATATAATCATGTTCAACATATTTCCACATTAGTCATGTTGTGAAAGAAGAAACAGAACAAAAGGGGAAAACCATGAAAAACAAGAACAAAAAAAGTGAAAATAGTTTGCTTCAATCTCCATTCAGACTCCATAGTTCTTTCTCTGGATGTGGATAGTATTTTCCATCATAAATCTTTTGGAATTGTCTTGGATCATTGTATTGCTGAGAAGAGCTAAGTCATTCATAGTTGGTCATCACACAATGCTCCTGTTACTGTGTACAATGTTCTCCTGGTTATGCTTCACTCAGCTTACATGTTCATGTAAGTTTAAGGTGAATTGTTAGGATATGCTGTGATACCTCAAATCCCATCCTGAACGTACTTTGTGTCTAGGCTCCTAACCAGCATTGGACCTCGCCCTAGATTTATATATTTACACACACACACACACACACTATTAAGGAAATACAAGCAAATCATATCATGAGACTCCTGCTTGCCTTCTTTTCTTTTCAAATGTTTTACCATGCTTTTCTTTGCCATTTCATAGATGTAGAATTGGAAGGAATCTTAGTAATCTTCTAGTCCAGTTCCATTATACATCTGAGGAAACTGAGGTCAGCATAAATTATGTTATTTGTCTAAGGCTACCCAGGTAGTAAGCGGCAAAGCTGGAACTGTCATGTGAGTTGTCTATTCTTGGTTCTGGGATAGAGGCACTCTCTAGCCAAGGATTTTTGTGTCTTTGGTGTTTTTAGAGGATTGGGTTCTACTTCAGGATTCTATTAGTTTATAGGTGCTAATGGGAGTTGCAATTGGCCAGGGCATTGACCCTGTATTTAAGCAGAGCCCAACATATTTGTTATGGGAGATTTGCCTTGCACATTTGTGTCTGCTACATAGCAGTCTTAGAGATTACTTTTACTTATATCTTTAAGGAAATGGGGTGGTAGTAAAGTTAAGAACCAGTGTGCCATGAGAGGAAGCTGGCAAACTGTTCTTGCAGTGTGATAAGACAATACATAGTCTTTGATAGAAATAATAAAATGGGAGGAGAAATGTGTAGGGCAGAATGGGGTGGGGTGGTGGAATCGTTTAATGCTTGTATTCAGCTTAAATGAGTAGTTAGCTATCACCCTAAGAGTGGTTTAAGGGTGATTTTTTAAAAGAAGTTCTACGTGTTTTTAGGATACAGTATGTCTTCAAAGATACTATATTAGTGACAGTAATGATGCATGCCCACCCACATAGAACACATTTCTTATTTCAATAGTAATTTACAAATACTCCCACAAAGCTTCTGAAATCACATCCTTGATGTACAATTTCATGATAAGGATTTGTAAGGATATCAGCACTTTACCATGCATTGAGATTATACAGCAAAGATGATTATTTGGACATATCAGGTGAATCATCCCTTCTTTGGTGTAGCATATTTTTGCTAAGAGTGTTTTCTTTTCACATTTTGTTACTAGAACAGCACAATAAGTTTGAAAAGTTGCTCTCAGTATATTTCTAGCATGTCAATCTACTTACACGATTACTGTGCTTTATTTGTAATATGTTTAGGAGGCAGTATGGTAGAGTAATAAGAGTGCTGCTGGCCTTGGAGTTAAGAACTCCAGCATTCAAATCTTGCCTCTGATACTTCTTAGTTGTGTGACTCTTGGCAAGTCACTTAATACCTTTCAGATCCTTAGTTTCTTCATCTGTAAAATGGGAATTATAATACTATCTACCTCATAGGATTGTTGTGAGGATTACATGAGGTCATATACATAAAACACTTTGCAACCCTAGAACTCTGTATAAATGTTAGCTGAAGTCTAGAAAATTTAAATGACTTGTCCATCATCACTCAGGTAGTAACATATAGAGAGAAGACAGTCTACGTTTGCCCTCTAGTCAATATAATATGATAGTTGTATCATCAACTCTCACTTCAGTACTTGAAGGAGTCATGATTTTATTGGTATGGGTACCATCAAGATAAACCACAACCCTTCTATACCTTTACATATGATTTCCAACACTTCTGACAAATCTCACCAAAATGAGTCTTTCTGGTTCTTAGACAAAGTATATAGAACCTATTGAAGTTTTATAGTTTTTGCAACCCAAGGACATTTCAAATTTCATGTAGATGTCAAAATAGATCTTTAGAGAAGGCGTGCCAGTATGTAGTCTTAAAAGCAATTTCCTCATCTCAAGCAATTATATTGTGTCCAGACTAGAAGTCCATAGAAATATATGGCATGATAGGACACTTTTAAATGCCAACTCTCTAATATCTCTGATCAGAAAATTCTTTTGCAGTGAACATATCAATACAATTAATTCTCAAAGAACTCTCTGAATAATAAAAGTATTTTGTATTCAATTCTAGTCCTTTAAGATCAACCATAGTCTTAGCAAATTCAGTAATGTACTTCAATAAATTATGAATAAAATAAATATAATGTAGAAGGTGGTAATATGTAGTCCATTAGATAAACTATTGGTCTGAAAATTTTAAAGAATTTAATGAAAAAAATGTTAATTTTGACTCAACATAAAGTGGTTGCATGTCTTTAGATTTCCATGGTCCACACACGTGCCTATTTCCCAAACTAATTTAGCTCTTGACTCTTCTTGGCACGATGCCGTCTTTTCTCTGCTTCTGCTTGTCATAATCTCCCCAAATCTTCCCCTCTTTCAAAATTGTCTATTACTATAGAAAAAAACATCATCCTACCAGGCATTCAGTCTCTCAGCCTTGGTGTCATCATCAGCTCTGCACTCTTACTTACCTTCCACATATAATCTATTGCCAAATCCATCAATATCCACCTATCTATATATTACTTTCTCTCTATTAACAAAGCAAAAATTCTAATTTAGGCCTTTTTCAGCTCTCACCTGAACTATTACAGACGCTTTCTAACTATTCCAATTCATTCCCTACTCTGATGTCAAGGTAATTTTTCCAAAGTGAGGTCTGACAATGTCATTTTTCCAAACTACTACTCAAAGAGTTACAGTGGACTCCTCTTCCATCTAGTATTAAATAGAAAGTTCTCTATTTGGCATTTAGAGGTCTTTTCTTACCTAGTTATCCTATACTTGACTCCTTTTCCTGTACACTATCATTCAGTAAAGCTGACCTAGTTGTGGTTCTCCATTTCTCATCTTCCTGACTTTTCAATATCTTCCCTCCAGGCCCCATGAATTTAATGCTCTGGCCCTGACTCTGGTTCTTAGTTTTCCCTGGCTTCCTCAGCTAAAATCCCAATTTCTGCAGGAGGCCTTTCCTGAACTTCCCAGTTGTCAATGCCTTCCCCTCTAGGATTGTCTTCCTGAATACATCTTATATGTACCTAATTGTTTATATGTTGTTTCCCCCATTAGAATATAAGATCAATGGAGGGAGGAAATGCTTTTATCTTTCTTTGTATCTTCAGCACTTAGCACAGTGCTTGGCATATAGTAAGTGCTTAATAAATGCTTGTTGATTGACCTTTGTTTAAACCCCAGTTGAAGAACCAATGCTATATAGACAGCCCGTATTTCCTCAGGTGTAATGCGTATTATCTTGATTGTCTGTTTAGTAATGATATACTCATTCTTACTGCCCTGTATCATTAAGTATCTTTTAATAAATATTAATATGTATAAAAGGAGTAGCTTTGAAATTATGAGATGAATTCCTATGAGGTACTATAAGGAGATGTTCATTTTCTCAGATGCAGCTCTCAAGTGTGGGAATTGGGAGCCTCAGGAACATTAGCTTATACACACTCACCAATGAAGTCTATTTTCAGGTTTATCACTTCTCCATATAGCAATATCCATCAAGATCTATGAGTTTTCCTTCTTGTCCACTTATAAACAGAGACCAAAAGACTCTGGACCAAAGAAATAGCATCTTCCTTGAGTATAGAAGTACAGCACAGTTTTTCAGAAGCAGTTTGATAATATGGACTCCCAATGAGACATAAAACTCACACTAATGGCTAAGTAAGAAAGAAACTTCCAGACAACCATGGTTAACGGACCCACATTCCTGTGGGCCTGCTATTGTAAATAGCCAATAACTAGAGGGATGAGCCCACATTTATCAATAGATCAGACTTTACATAATACTTCTTTGCATCCTGACACCTTATATAGTGCAATTTACCTAGTAAATACTTTTGATAAATGTTTGTTGATTAGTTTCATATAATGTAGGGCATTAGAATTGTAAGGGATATTATGGGATGTTACAGGTGATATAGTCCAATCCCGTCTGTGAGCTACTTGAAGTGATTCAGCCTCTACTTGAATATTTCAAATGACTGCTAGTTCTCTGCTTCATTGTTGGACTATTTGTTATTATGTTCTTCCTTTCACTGAAATCTCTCTCTCTGTAACTTGTACCCATTGCTCTACTTTCTCTCTGTAGAGAGAATTTAGTCCATCTGTACACTAAATTTAGCCCATGACAGCTCTTCAGACCTCTGAAGATAGCTATCATGTTCCTGCTTAACTGTTGTAAGTATATTGGACTATTTGGAGTCATTTTCCTATTTGGGGATGCCCAGGCCCCAGCTGCAGGTTCCCTATTCCTTCTACCCCTGCTTAGTTATGATAAAGGTGATACTAATGGATGCTGTGCTTCAGTTTTCTCAGAGCAGCATTACATAATTTGCATTTTCTGGTTGTTGCCTAGGACTTTTTTCTTGTCCTGAATCAGTGGAGCTGGGGTGGGACAAAGAGTAAGGAGCTGAGTGAACTTGATATCCTCCAGCATTTCTGCATCCTCTGATGAGTGTGGACAGTTATTCATGAGCATCAGAGAAGGAAGTACAGCATAATGTACAGTAATTCCTCTGTGAGCTGACCTGATGCTGATTAACAGCTCAACCAAGCACTAACACTGGTGAAAAAGGGAGAGTGGTTTTTTTCTACACTTTTATGTCACTCATAACTATTTTAGGGCTCCATGAGTAGAGAAGTCCTGATTAATGTCCTTCCCCTAAATATTCACGGTTTCTGCAATAGTTCCTTATTCATCAACATTTCCACTCCTATTCTCATCCTGGTCACTTTTTTCTGGATGAATTCTAACTTATCAAGGTCCATCTTAAAATACAGAGCATGGAACTGAACATACAAGTTTAATTATGGTTTGACTTGAGGGAAAAAAAAACCCAACAAAATTATTCTTTTTTTCTTATCCACATAGGTGTTATCTCTTACTTCTCACTCTTCTTTACTCCTTATATCCAACCTGTGGCCAACTCCTATTTATTTTACCTCTGTAACCTCCCTCATATATGTTCTTCACACTTCTGACACACTCTGATGCAGTTTCATCACCTCACAATGAAAATATTGCCTGGTTGCTTTCTCTGTTTCAAGTTTCTCCCCTCCAAGTTGATCTTCCTTCTATTCAGCTGTGAACTTGATCTCCCTAAAGTACAAACTAGACCACATGTTACTTCCCTATTCAGTTAGCTTCAGTGACTGCCTAATGTTTCCCAGATTAAATATAAAATCTTCTTAGGTTTATAAATCCCTCCATAATCTAGCCCCTTCTTACCTTTCTAGTCCTTTTGCACCTTATATTGCCTATTGTACTTTGCAATTAAGGGACACTGGTTTTTCTGTTGTTGTTTTTTTTGTCCATGATCCTCCAATTCCTAATACCAAACATTTTCACTGGCTAGCTCTCTCTTTATTTCTGCCTCCTAGCTCCACAGGTTTCCTACAAGTTTCAGCTAATGTCCCACCTTCTACACAGGGAGTCTTTCCCAATCCCCCTTAATGCTATCTCCTAGCTCCTTTCCTCTGCTAATTATCTCCATTTTAGAGCAGGGATTGTTTACTGCCTTTCTTTTCATCCCTAGTACTTAGTACAGTATCTGACACATAAGTAAGTGCTTAATAAGTGTTAATTGACTGACTAGATATAGTCCTTCGTATTCTTCTTTCTTTCCTTTCTTTCTAGGGTCAACAAAATTTATTGGATATTTTCCCTGAGGTAGGCTCTGAGTGAGATACAGAGATGAATATAACATGCTCCATGATAATATAGAGTTTAAAATCTCATAATATCTTCCATCCCTTTCTCTTAAAGGTATGATCATTGCCATAGGTCTTCTTTTTAAATTGAGTATCAGGATCCCCAAAGACTCTATCCTAGTCTCTCTTCTCTCTCCATAGTCTTTCACTTCTTGATCTCGTCAGCTCCCACAGGTTTAATCATCCTCTTTATATTCTAGATCTACATTTCCAATCCTAATCTCTTGCAAACTACATCATTTTATCTAATGATATCACCTTTCATTCACTCGTCTCCCATCTTGGAGTCAGCCTTGCCTCTACCTTCTCTCTCCTCCCTCAGGTCTAATCAACTCACATCCATAAGTTGATATGTGTACCTCTCACATTCATGCCCTTATTTCCACTTACATGGATTCTTCCCTAGTTTTGGTCCTCAACACTTCTTGCCTAGAACTCTTATAATAGCCAGTATACCTCCACACAGCTGCCAAGCTTATATTCCTAAAACATATGCCTGACCACATCAAACCTCTGACCTAAATGTCACTTTCCTCAAAAATATCAAATTGTTAGACTTACCTTTCAAGCCCTACATAATCTGCTGCTTACTTTCCAGACTGATTTTATATTAGTCTCCTTCATATGTTTTCTGTTTAGATCAAACTGACTTTCTAACTTGTCCCTCTATGCAACATCCTGTTGTCTATCTCTATGCTTTGGCACAGGCTGCTCTCAATGTCTGGAGTCTATTCCCTCCCAACCTCTACCACACAGAATTCCCTAGTGTTCTCCAAATCTCAGCTCAGGCACCCTCTCTAATAAGAGGCTTTTCCTCATCTCTCCACTTATTAATAATACTCTCTCCATCTTGAAACAACTCTCTTCTACTTTGTATATACTTTGTTTTTTCCTATAGATTTATGTTTGGTGTCTCCTCCCCCCAGTCCCTAGGAGAACACAAGCTCCTTGAGGGGAGACACTATTTTGGTCTTATCTTCATATCTTCAGTGCCTGACACATAGTAGGTAATTCATTAATATTTCTTAAATTGAATCATGTCTTTACCTGAACAAACAAAGGATGCTGCCCCAGATGCATGGGAACCATCCTGCTCCCAGGTCATACTACTGAAGAATCACTATTTGCATGCCTGCAGCCATTGACTTTGCTCCCAATCTTCCTACCCCTTTTGGGGCTGGTTGACTGGAGCAGAGTGCTCTTGCCTGGGGCAGCATGCCAAACATCAGGGTAGAGACATTCTTTTTCCTATGCAGAGGCACCAACGGTAAATCTTTAAAGATTTATAATAGCAGGCTTTTCCCCTGATCACATAGGAAAATGACCCAGGATCATGTCTCTTGCTGATGAAGACTGTAGGCATATCAGAGTTACAACTCTAAATAGGAACTGAAGTCACTTCTTCAGTGGTGTTCTCCCTGTCCACGTCCACCCAACCAGAGCTCTCCTACTTCTGCATTCTCTGCACCTGTTTAGTTGATGTCTAGACTTGGACTGACTTGGGTTCCATTAATTAAATTACCTCTGTTTTTGGCTGGAACAACCATTAACTCTGAAGATAGGAGCAGAGTAAATCAGTAAATTTGTTTTAAGATGAAATTATTTCCTGAAATACCTCCAGTAAGTAGTTCCCCCCTAGATTTCATATTCCTATTTTGTTTTGTTATCAGATTCACAGTGACCTTTTTTTTGAGGGGGTGTTGTTTTTTAAAATGAGACCCTGCCTAAAATATTGTATGTTAGTAATTATGCTGGCATAAATTCTATATGGCACCTTTGTTTGCAACAATTTTATTTCAGGAAACTGCTGCAACTGCTTAATGGCCTAAGGGGAAACCTGGATACTCTGCAACCTGGGAAGGCAACTGATCACTGTTTTGCCCATCCCTGTAATCCTAGCAGAAATGAAACTTCTTTTTATTGCCCTTTAGCTAGAATATGTTTATGGGAACAAAAAAAGCCAAGGTGGCCATACAATTGTTCACAGGCAGTTTGGTCTATGCTACCTGTCTGAATTCAATGCAGCTCAAGTGATCCTTAAGAAAATGGTAGAACAAGTGGCTGCATCATGGTATAATGGGTCTGGGTTCGATTCCCTGGTTGGGCAGCTACTAGCTTCATAATGTGGTCAATTTACTTCAGTTCTCAGTTTCTTCATCCTAAAGCTCCCACTTATGGTAATGATAATAATGCTTACACTTATTATCTGATGGGTTTGTTGTAAAGAAAGCACTTTAAGCAATGTCTGGATGAGCTATTATTACTCAGTTCTGTTTTGCCATAGTCTCTATTTGTTAAATTTAAAAATGTCTTCAGTTTCTAATAGAAATGTCTAGACTTTAAGAATACCTTCTAATATTGCAGTATAATTACAGATAGTCCCCTAGTTATGAATATATTATGTTCCAGAAGTCATCAATAAGGCAGTTGTATATCTATTTTCCCAAGGACAAAGTTTTCATTAGTGGTGAGGTTGATCTATATCTTTCTACTGGACCCTGATGGTTTTTAGAGGAGAGAGTAAGGCTGGTGACTTTGCACGGCCCTCCCTTACTTAAATCCAATTCACTTGCAAGTCATGACAGCACCTTCCTCATGTCGTAGTCCTCTTCTAGAAAGAAGGAAAAACAATGGACAATGATAAGGATAGATCATTAAGTAGTAAAACTAATGTACCAATAGCATCTGTGATGTCTATAGTGAACAACATTTTTGTTGTTTCCATTGGAAAACTCCCAGTTCTGTTAAATAATAGTTTGTCTACTTGGTTAGTTTATTTAATCATTTCCTTCTCAACTTTTGTTACCCTCCAGCATAGAAATATCATTGACTTCACAGTTATTTGATCATGAATTCTAACAATTCTCTCTCTGCCCATGATGCCCTGTTTTTCCACCTCTTCTACTCTCACATATCTGCCAATTTTGTTCTTTATCTTCATCGTGACTTCTAGTACATTACTTTATTTTGGCTTTTCTTACTTCACAGTCTAGAATGTACCACATGGGCAACTATTACAGTGACATTGTCACTACCTTAGAATTTCTTAACTTCTTGACCTTCTGCCATTCTTACCTTGCCCCAATTCCAACAACTCTTACCTCCTGCTTCTCTGTTTTTGCTGTCAGGTTATCGAATTGTTGTAGGGAAAGTCACACAACTGTGCTGATTTCATTCATCATACATTTATAATTTATAACTGCAGATGAACATTCACTGAGAACTTTTGTAATTCTTTGATTAATTCCTTATTTACTTCCTACTGCATTCCATGTTCCAAATTTTCTCCTGTCTCCTCAAGCTGTTTTTTGCCTCCTACACTCTCCTTATATCACTTTGTTTTATAATTTATTGAAAATATTAAGCTATAGAATGTGGGTCTTATTAGTCTCCTGCTTTTTTACCTCAAAACTTCTTTATATCTTCTTGTTCTACTTCCCTTATATCTCTCTCACAGGTGAAGCTGCCTCTATTCTTTTTTCCTTATTGTATTTATTTTTAAAATTTTATGTTAAAACGTATTTTTATTCATCTATCATTTCCACTTTCTCCTCCTGTAAATTAATCCCCCTCTCACACACATGCCCTTTAATACATAGCTGTATAGAAAAGAAAACAAATTAAATTAAAACAAACAACCATTTCCAAAACTATAAATTTCTGCATTTTAAGTTCATCATCTCTCTGTAAGGTGGTTAGTGGCATTTTTCATCTTCATTCCTCATGGCTTATTTCACTGATCAGATTTCTAAAGTTTTTCAAATTTGTTTTCCTCTTCAATGTTGTTATCATTGTATACATGTTCTCTTAGTTTTACTTACTTGACTCTACATCAGTTCATTAAAGTCTAATAAGTTCCCTCTAAAATTATCCCACAATAATATTCATATACTATATTTTTAGTTATTACCCCATAGGAGAAAAACTCCTTAGCTTCTAATTTTTGGCTAGCACAGAAAGAATATCTATAATATTAAAAATATATACTGATATCCTTTTATTTTCTTTTTGATTTCTTTTGGGGGCATGAGCCTTGTAATGGTATAGCTGGATCAAAGAGCATGAGTTTGGTAACTTTCTGGGCATAGTTCCAAACTGCTTTCCAGAATGGCTGACTGGACTACCAACACTGTTCTAGTGTACCTGTTTTCCCCATTCCAATATTTGTCATTTTCCACTTTTTCCATCTTTTCAATCTGATATGAAATGGAAGCTTAAAGCTGCTTAATTTTTAGTGTTTTAAAGTAGTTTTTCATATGATTTCCTTAATTTTTAGTGTTTTAAAGTAGTTTTTCATACGATTGTTAATAGCATAGATTTCTTCCTTTGAAAACCACCTCTTATCCTTTAATTATTTAGTATTGCAAGTTCCTGCAGGAAGCTAGGTGAATCACAAATTTATCATTGGTGTTTTTGTAGGTTAGTCTAAAAAACTATAATTTCTGAATTTGTTTCCTTTGACCATGTGTAATGGCAATGAAATTTGAAGATCCCTTTGTATTGGAAAGCTGACAGGGACTTAGCACCTAGTTTCAAATTAAGCTTCTGTAACTAAACAGGAGGTATGAAGCTCTGTTGCTGATGTAACAGGAAGTGGCTGAAAAGGGAGGAGCTAATACCTATATAAGGAAGAGCACAAGCTGGACAGAGTTTCCTGGGGTAAGCATTGTGGAGGCAGAGCAGCTGTTGCTGGGGGCAGAGTGAGAGAGAGAGACAGAGACAGAGACAGAGAAAGAGACAGAGAGAGACAGAGACAGAGACAGAGAGAGACACACACACAGAGAGAGAAAGAGACAGAGAGAGAGAGAGAGAGAGAGAGAGAGGAAGAGGGAGAATTTTTCTCAGCAAGCATCTGGAGGCTGAGCTGCTACTGCTGGACTGAACTGAGAATTGAGAAGAACTGAGAAGAGAAATGAGAACTGAGAACTGACATAGAACTCAGACTTGCGGTGGCAAAACTCAAACTTGTGGTGGCATGACTTCCAAGGGCCAGCTGGAGCTGCCAAAGACTGAGGAAGCATGACTGTGGTGCCGGTATTTTGTACAAATGTTGTTGTGGCTTTGTTAATGTGTATGAATATTATTGAGGCTTCATTTAGCCTTGTCTTCCCAGGAACAGAGACTGTGAAGGATCTGAGATAGACTGGGCACTATGAGCTACAATGTGGAGCAGGAACAGCATGGAGAGCTGGACAAGGAGCTGGGAGCTGTCTGCCTTTGAACTCAGGTTGGTTAGATTTGGGAGGGAGCTGGGGCCATGGAAGAGGAGCCATGGAAGCTGAAAGCCTGCCCTGAGTCAAGATGAAAATACCTTTCCATAGGTACTGAGTATTGACTGATGAAATAGGGTACTGAGTAGTGACTGAGGAAATTGTAATTTAATTGCACCCCATGGGTGGAGGGCTTTGACTTTTGTACTTTGTATCCCTACAGCCACCTTAAGGATGATTGAATGATTGAGTTACTAAAGAATTATACTTTGTTGAAAACTATATGACCACTTTGGTGAAAACTATGTGGCTATTTTAGTGATAAGTTGTTGGGTTGTGACATGGTGAATGCTGCATTTTGATTTTCTGTGATAAGTTGTAACATTGTGAATGCTATACCTTGATTTTCTGTGAATGTTTTGCTCTGATTTGTTATTGAACAAATAGAGAGTTTGCTATACTGTGTAGTCAGAACCTTGAAAGCTGTTCACAACATCAGTCGTCTGGAAAGCTGCTTGTGCTTGGCTTTACACTATGGAAGAGTGTGACTATAGGGGTCATTTTGGGGATGTATTTTTGTGGGAAAATGGCCCTTTATAATTATTGGGGAAGTGTGGGGGAAGGATATGTTATGTTTAGATATTCCCAAGAACTCATGGAATATCCGAATAGAGCTAGTGACTTGTGATCTTGAAGTGAAGAAGTATCTGGATTTTAAAATGAAGGCAAAGGTTATTGAATCCTAGAATTTAGAGCTAGATAGAGAGTCCATCTGAGGCCCAGAGATACTAAGGGAATTGCTCAAGGTCATAAGGAAAAAAAAATAGTAGATTCAGATCTGGACTCCAAATCTTGCTCATATAAAGACCATAGTCTAGAGTTGGCAGGGACCTTAGAGAGTTCAACATCCTCATTTTATAGATGAGAAAATTGAGTTCCAGATAGGTCAAGTGACTTGCCCAAATTGCTCAGCTAAATTGTAGAGCCTTAATTTGAACATAAGACTTACAAGTGCAAATTCAGAGTGTATGCTAATGTATGACACCATTTTCACTATTGTCTCTATTAATCCTCATGTGTGCCTGTCAGCTACCTCAGATAATACTGAAGATCTACAGAGTCTACCTGAGAACTTAGGTTAAGGGTAAGGAAGCAGCCATGAAATAAAGGACACCAGAATCAGGAAAGTCTCATCTGGATAGGCAATATGAGTTGTGGCAGAGGCAACTGGTACCAAAGTTGTGGCTTATGGAATCTTAAAGGCAGCAATCTACCAGGGACCAGCCAGACTAGAGATATGAGTGAGGAAAGAAGGTGAGATGCTCCAAATTGAGTCAGATAAAAAAAGATAACCTTCAGGACAGAATGAAAGTCCTAAGCTCATACATCTAGAGTTCATTTAGAGACTGTAGTCTCTTAAAGACAAGTTTGCCATAGCCTGTGCTTCTGTGGCATCACTGACCATGTAATCAAACAATACTAGTGGCCTCAGATTGTAATAATAGACAGGAAACCTTAGGAAGGCAAGTGGGACCTACACTGGCCTAGACATGGAGAACACAATCTCCCAGGGTACCGTCCTTTTAAGTATCCATGCTTTTTGTGAGGTTACTTTGGTCATTTAAGCAACAGGTAACAGGGCACAACTTACCAAAGAGAAGAGGTCTGCTAAAAGTAGGGGAAAAGGCTGTATCTTGGAGAAGAACTTGAGGATGTATTTGCTTGAGGCCAGGATATACTGGTTGTGTTTGGAATGCAATATCTCACGCAGCACGATCCTTGCCTTTGAGTCCATAGACGTGGTTTCCCAGAGAAATGTTGAAATGTTCTCTTTCACTTTCAAACATTTTTCTAGATCGCAGGTGTCAGTTGGGGGTTATTGTTATTTATCCTTCATTCTCGAAGAGAACTATGAAGCCAGAGAGAGGATGCCACGCCATGCAAGTAAATTGGATTTAAGTGAGTGAGGGAGGTGCAAAGTCACCAGCCTCACTTTCTTATCTGGAACCATCAAGGTCCAGTGGCAAGATATAGATCATGATGATTGGATGTGGCCCTGGAGGGGTGTGTGTGTGTTATTAAGTCACATATAAGGATCCCTACAGACTTAGAAAACCACATATTAATGTCATTTATGTTTTATTGTATTTTTATTTATTCCCCCTTCAAACCTGCCCTCTTAACTTTCTTATTTCCACTGATAAAACTACCAGTTGTCCCAGTTAGTTTAGGGGATCATTGCCTAAGAGGTAATAATTGAATCCATGGGAGTAGCTTCTCAGCAAAAGAAAAAAAACTTGTAGAGAGAAAATGACCATGTATATAGATTTACTGTCTGTGTGACCCTGGGGAAGTAATTTCACTTCCCTTGATTGCAGATTCCTCAATGATAAAAAGAGGTGACTGGACTAGATGACCTCTGAGGTCCCCACAAATCTAGAGCTGTGATCTTATTATGATCTTATTATGCCCATGTTTGGAAGGTTAGAGGCACAAGAGCATTTGATGAAGGCAGAGAAGAACTGTTTAGAGAAGTAAAAGGATTTTTGAGAACTTAGGGTTTCCAAACCCAAGGGCAGAAGAAATGTAGAGAAAGGATATAATAAATTCAACAGAGAGGTAAAGAAATACTCATAAAAGTACTTTTAAAAATTAAAAATATTAAATTTGACAGCATGTCAAAGTTATTTAGTGATTTCTAAAACCTCCAATTTAATGATGGGAATATAAGCTAGATTGCAAGGAGATAAAGAGTTTTTCAACAGTGGATATAAGTATAAACTATTTTTAAAAAGTTGTTTGGCAATAGAGATTAAGGTAATAGTATAGCAATGTGAAGGAAAATTTTGTTTGCTTTAGAAAAGGGGAAGCATATTTGTAGGAAGAGGGAAGGATTTAGTAAAGATGAAAGGATTTAAAATGAGAGAGAAGGCTGAAGGAGCATGATCCTTGAGGTGATGGGAGAGAATAAGATTAAGGTCACAGGAGAAAGGGCCCTTTGGTATGTATGACCACCCTATCTTCTGTTAAATGAGAGGAGAAAATTATAGATGAAGTCATAGAATGATAGGGAAATGAAGGGAATAGAAGTTCCTAGTTGTGATGAAGATGGGAGGAGAGAAAGACATTGGACAGTTCTAGTTGTAGAGGGCAAGGGTGTAAGGGGAATAGGTAATGAACAGCCTGAAGGTCCCAGGTGTTTTTGTTAGTGGCAAGGAAAGTTTCTGGAGCTACAGATAAAAGGTGGGCTGTGGCCAGCACACCTACTTTGTATTGCATTGCACAAAGGGGTATTTGTATAGGAAATGTGTAAGTAAAGGACTGCCTATACATTTTAGATATCTCAGTCTTTAAAGATTTGCTATTTTGTCAGTCAGTTAACAAGTATTTATTAAGTACTACCAACTACCAGGCACAGTGCTGAGCTCTGAGGATACGAAGAAAGGCAAAAACAGCTCTTGCCTCAAGGAGCTCATGATCTAATGTTCTGTCAGATTGAAACCCTTCTAGGACACAGTAAAATGTTTTTGAGAATTGCTGTAGACCCAAAATTCATCACCCTAAAGCCAAGCTGCTGATAAGATTTTTATTTTTGTGTGTGTTTATGTGTGTGTAAAATATAAAATATTTTATGGAATAATATGTTTTTTCAATTTTCATATTGAAAGCATTTGATTCCTATAATGCTTTTTAAAAAATTATATTTAATTCTAGTAATCAAGCCAAATTGAAAAATTTGCTCTTATTTTCTCTTGTCTTTCAAGAATATTAATAGGTTTCCATTGGAATAGAAGACAAACACATACACAAATGTCAAAATCTTCTAAAATATTTCACTGAGGGAGACAAATGTTTCTCTATGAAAATTTGAAATATTCTTTTGTCCTTCATTGGCCTTGTTTTACTATTTTTACAAGTTCTCCCCCAAAATACTGCTTTCCTTATAAGAACTACCAAATTTTCACTGCTGAGTATTCCTAGTAATTAAATATATCTGAAATTAAATCAAGTAAATTCAAGATCATTGTTAATATCCAGAAAACTTGAGTCAAACTATTTTTACCTCCTTGCACTCATTCCTGAAGTCTACAGTATTTGCCTAGATTCTTAGTTAATTGCTCTTTTCCTGGCATTGCCTTTTAGACCTCAAAGTGTTTATTATACAATATTTATTTTAATTTTGACAGTCCAATTTGTTGAATGCTTCATCTCCTTTGACCAATTAAAAATTAAAATGGCCAATTAAAATTACAGCTGCAACTACATAGTGATTTAAATTTCACTAAGAGCTTTATAGAAGTTATCTTATTTGATCCTCACAAGAGCCCTATGAGGTAGATGCTAGTTTGTATATGAAGAAACTGAAGTTGAGAAAAGTTATCTGACTTGCCCAGGGTCACACAGCTAATAAGTATGTGAAGTGTTTCTGACTCCAGGTCTAATATTTGATCATTAATATGCCCATACTTAATTAAATTTTAGTCCTCTATACCTAAGTAAAGGTCATTGATGATATTTGAAAGTCAGTACTGTTACATGTCCCTGTGTTGGATATATACTTTCTCCTACATGTCTGCCTGTTGAAATTGAGTGGTGTAAAAATAGCTTGAATGGATAGTATATCTTAAATAGACATTTCTATACATCCCTTTGTCTATATGTCAAAACTATACAAGTATTTGTGTCTCTTTGCAAAAAAAAAAAATAGTTCACTCTTTATTTCTAGGAAGTGATCAAGATTATATAATCAACATCTTGGTGTTCCAACAGAGCACTCTGTAATTCATTTTAATTTGGCTAATTTTCAATAGGCACTTGGAAGAGCCAACCTAGATTTTTAAACTGTGAATTCTTGGGGAATGTTGAGTAAGCTGTTGGACAGCTGATATAAGGGATACATTTTCCTACTGCCTGCTGTTTTCTGATAGACACGTTTAACCCAATTCTCCACTTCAAGCTCAGGAGGACCAAGTATCTGTCTAGATGAAGAGGAGAAAGCACTCATCGCTGCAGGGGCATAACGTCAAACTGGGAAACTGATCAAAGAGGGGAAGGATAGGTCTGTTCTTCATAAATATATGTACTATATATACATATATATATATATATAGTATATTCATACATGACATATATATATAAATATATATCATTATATACAATAAATATACATGCCCATATACATACACTCATACATATATGCATATTTATACGTATGCATTTTATTTCATTAGAATAGAGGTTCTTACCAAGAGGTCTGAGAATTTAAATAAACTATTTTGATAACTGTACTTTAATCCAGTTGGTTTTCTTTGTAATCTTACATATTTTGTTTTATGCCTTTACAAACCATACTTTACTATATAGATTTTACTCTATAGACTATATATAAACTTTGCTATATAGACTATATGAGACTGCCAAAGGGGTCCATGACTCAAAAAAATGATTTGACAACCTCTGCATTAGAGAACAGGGACTATGTTTTTGTCTTTCTTTGTTGCTTCAGTGCTTAGCACAGTATGTGAAACAGTAAAATATTCATAAATGCTTTTTGACTGAAAGGTAGACACATATTTTGGCCAATGGCTTAGAGGCAGCAGAATTACTACAGAGGCATGGCTGATATTTCTGTTGGGTTAGATAGTAAATACATTGAATGACAGAACTAACATCCATAAAGATATTAGTATTTTAAAGCTGAAAGGTAAATAAGATATCTTTTAGTCCAGGGGTTCTTAGTTTTTGTGTGTCATGGTTGTTGCTATTCAGTAGTGTCCAACTATTTGTGACCCCATTTGGAGTTTTCTTGGCAAAGATACTGGAGTGGTTTGCCATTTCCTTCTCCAGCTCATTTACCAAGTAAGAAAACTGAGTAAGCAAGGTTAAGTGACTTACCCAGGGTCACACAGCTGGTAAGCATCTGAGACCATATTTGAACTCAAAAAGCTCTTTTAAAAAGGAGGGAGGCAGAGAGTGCTAAGAATTACACAAGTTTTAGACCATTTATAAATATTAAATTAACTCTTCCTGCTAAATGCAAAATCCTTATCCAATGACCAGTGAGTAGACATGATTTTGGCAGAACCAAATTATACCAGTCTTGAAAAATTTCCTCATAAGTAAAACCAGAAGACAGCTAAATGAAAGAACCCCTCACAGATTTTCCTTACAGAAGCAAATACAGGAGTGATTGACTTTGGTTTTACTGGGCTTTCAAAGACACAGAAAACATAATTTCATGGGAATATAGGGACATCTCATAGTGTACTACTAAGGAAAAGTATTCCCAACAAGATCACTAGGAAAAATAAATGCAACTTCCATGACATCATCTGTTACAGGGTATCAAAGGCAGAAAAATTCTTCGAAGACTTTAAGAAGAGTCTCCAAATTAAATCAACACCTACTTAATGCTGGGTAACTTCTTTGAAAGTGATGATGAAAAATATGTTGGAAAATATGCTTCTGGAATAAGTAATTAGAGAGGTGAATGATTTTTAGACTGCATAGAAGCCTCATATATGTAAGTCATGAACACTTTTTTCAAGGAAAAAATTGGAAGGCACTGTTCATCATGAACACTGCATAACATTTATTTATTTATTTATTTTTTAAATTTTATTTTAGTTTGCATCATTGATTTCCACAAGATTTTGAGTTACATATTTTCTCCCCGTCCCTCCCCCACCCACCACCCCAAAACAGCCATCCCGGTGCGTCCCCCCCTCCCCCAGTCTATTCTCTCCTATGTCACTTTTTGGTAGGGCAGGATGGATCTCCCAACTGCAGTGCCTGTGTATCTCAAGTTCCAGTTGGATGTAGTCAATAATAATAATAATAATTGCA
>CM053580.1:122635657-122690657 GCA_028627135.1 Pseudochirops cupreus | reverse complement strand
ATACTTTTAGTCATATTTCAATACAATGTAAATCAATAAAGTTAATGAAGTAGTCAGTTAACTGGCATGAATATAAAAGTGAGACAATTTGTAGTCGTGGAAATAGCCCAGAGCCTGGGGTTCAAGACCCTGCTCTAACACCAACTATCTGTGTTATCTTGTATAAGTCATTACCTGCCACTGGAACATATAATTCCTAAGGTCCTTCTCAACTTTTTGATCAGTGGGATAGAAGCAATTTCATGCAATCAAGCAGGGATACTTCTGCATTCTAGCAAATATATTTCCTCATAACATTAATCTACTTAGTTCTACCTGTGTCAAAGTCATCTCATTTTCTTCATAAAGACATCCAATAGGCAAACCAGAAAATAGCTATTATGAAAAAAGAAAGAAAGAAACAAAAGAAACAGAAGGACTAGACGCAGGGAAACAACTCGTGACATTACATTTTTCTTTCCTACAATAAACACCTTATTAAAAAAATGAATAACAGTAACAATAGCTGGCTTTTACATAACACTTGAAGGTGAACAATTTACAAATATTATCTCATTTGATCCTCAGCAACAACCCTAGAAGGTATGTGATATTATCATCCCCATCTATGGATGATGGCATCAGCAACTGAGGTAAACAGAGGTCATGTGATTTGCCCAGGGTAAGTGTCTGAGGCTAGATTTGAACTCAGAGCTTCCTGACTCTAGGTCTAGTACTATACCCATTATGCTACCTAATTTCCTCCTGATATATACTATGTAATATATGCAAAGCACCATATCAACATATCTAGGTCAGATATGTTATTGGCGAGGAAACTCCCTTTATCAATGTAGATCAGCACCTTCTCTACAAATCATAAGCTTAGAGAATAGCCTATGGTGCTGAGAAGTTAAATTATTTCCCTGTCACCACACAGTATATGTCAGAGGCAAGACTTGAACCCAGGTCTTCTTGACTCCAAGACAAGCTCTTCATTTACATCATAGCATTCTGCCTTGGTGTATTATTAGGTATAAAATCTTACCTGTGCCTGTAATTTTTATTAGAGGGGGAGGGGCAGTTAGAAAATCTGAATTTAGATTCAGATCTATTTCTAACAGCTTACTGCCTGGAAGACTGAGCAGGTCACTTAACTTTCCTGGGACTCAGTTTCTTTATCTGTAAAACAAGGGTGTTGAATTAGATGGCTTATGTCATATCCAAGTCTTTGTGACCCCATTTGGGGTTTTCTAGGCAAAGATACTAGAATGGTTTGCCATTTCCTTCTCCAGCTCATTTTTACAGATAAGGAAACTTAGGTAAAATTATGTAATTTGCCCAGGGTCACATAACTAGTAAGACCAGATTTGAATTCAAATATTCCTGACTCCAGAACTGGCACTCTATCCACATCACCACCTAGCTGCCCGTCTATCCTCAGATAGTGACTCATGTAACAGAACTATCAGTATTTATTTAATCAAATTACAGAAAGCAGAAGAACTTTCCAGAAACAATTTTTAAAACAAAGCTTATAGGATCAAGTTAAGAAATATATTTCTATACCTATTTGCATCAAAGAATCATAAAATCTTAAATATGGAAGAGGATATTATAGATATCATCCCATACAAACCCTTAATTTTATAAATTAAGAAACTGAGGCCCAGAGAGTTCAAATGATTTTCCAGAATCCTTCTCCCTCATATTTTGCTTTCCATGACTCCAAGATAATAACCATGGTTCTAAATTCACCCAGTGAGTTGTGGTCTCCACCAGAAGCTTTTACAGCTGGATGATAATCTTCTTAAATTAATGTAAGAGGTTCAGGGGAAAGGCAGTTGTGGTGAGCCTACAACACTTGTTACATATGTGATCATCAGCATTGGCAGCTATGCCTCAATATTGAAGAGAATCTCCTTGCCTCCTATACTGTGGCTCATTCTTTCATTACCTAATAAAAGTTTGGTGGGCATTCTGAACAGGGAAGGAAAACACTATAAAGGTGCACTTAGAAACTTTCTCCTTGGCTTTTCAGTTTATTTTAGTCACAGGTGTGAATCAAAGAAAAGAGCTACAACCGTAAATACATAATTTCTTCCCAATAATTTTTTATACTATGGTGTAAACTTTGTAAACCACTCAAATGCTTATACACACACATACATATATATATATACACACATACACACATAGATATGTATATATATGACATATATATACACATATACAAATAGCCTAAGAAATCTAAACATTTCTTCTAAATGAGAGTGGGTTTGAGAATTGAATTAGGAGGAGCATGGAAATAACACTATTTCAGTTACAATATAGGCTTCTGTGGACTGGACTGAGAATTTAACTAACATTTATAACACTGATTCTAGAGACTAATGCATTCTGGGAGTGCTTTAATGAAGGAAACCAGAAGCACCAGAAGCTTATCTTGAGGGAAAGAAGACTATGAATTGATCACTCTCAGGCTCCTCCTGAGAGCCCCAGACTTCCACCAACAGTAGCCACTGGTCACATGTCCTTGATAAGGGAATTCAACGGCCTGGGTAATTCCAGTAGAAGCCTGCCCAATGACTACCACAATACAAAAAGGTCTTTATTTTATTCAGTTATCCTTAGGTGCTCCTAAGTAAAAGAATGTCTCTAAACTTTGTTCATTCAAATAAGCAAAGATTTCCTTAAAGTCACATTTCATTATTAATTTGTCAAACACACACTTTCTCATGAAACAATGCAATAGTAAATTTTCAGCCAGAAAGTCTATTCTAATGAAGTCCAAACAATGAGATTCACATTGACCATAAAGGAATAGAAACTAAACCTACTAGTACAAGGAACATCTGGATCTGGATGAGGAGACTCCCTTTATCAGCTAAGTTCCAGATTTTTCCTGCAATTTATAGTCTCCCAGAGCTACTGAGCACTAAGGGATTGTCATGTCCAGGATTATACATTTAATAAATCTAAGAAGTGGCCAGGACTTGACCCCAGGTCTTCCTGCAATTGAGATGAACTCTCTAGTTACTTGGAGCAGGTAGGTAGTACAATGGATAGAGCACCAGGTCCAGAGTGAGAAAGAGTCATCTTCTTGAGTTCAAATATGGCCTTAGATGCTTACTAGCTGTATGACCCTAGGCTAGTCACATAAACCATTTGCCTCAGTTTCCTCATCTGTAAAATGAGCTGGAGAAGGAAATGGCAAACCATTCTAGTATCTTTGCCAGGAAAATCTCAAATGGGGTCACAAAGATTGGGATAGGACTGACAAAAACAATGAACAACAACTCTAGTCATTATGCCTTGCTGAATCTCTTTTGCTGCCATTAAATGTCAAGTTCTCATGGACAACTACAGTGTGACAATAATAATGTTAATTCCAGCTTATGTGTATATAGTCCTATACAGTTACAAAATGCTCTCAACATTTCTTATATCATGGGCTTCTGATAACAATACTTGCTCTGTCTAACCCACAGGTAGTTTTACTTCCCCTTTAATTCAGAAAGGAAACTTATGCAACAATGCTAAAATTAGATTTTGATTGATATCTTTTTTTCTTTCACATCACCTGGATTTCCTCTTTTATCTCTTCCTTCCTCCTTTCCCTGAGAGTCATTACTTATTTCAAAGAACTTTAAAAAGAAAAAAGAGGGAAAAGAAGAAAAAAAATTAAGAGAAATAGATTAAACCTGACATTATGCACAATGTTTCATACCCTGTACAGACCCCTCATCTCTGCAAAGAAGTGGGGAAAGGTATTTTCTCATATTTCTTATTAGGGGCTAAACTTCTTTTTATTTTTGTGATATTCATTGAAACATCTTCTAATTAAAGCTGTAAACATGTGTGTGCATATATACGTTTATACAATCACACAAGAAATAAGTAATTATATAATGTATTAAATCATATATAATAGCTAACACATGGAATTCTTGTAGATTAGAATTCTAGGAACATTCACTTAAACCCTAACTACCCAAAAATACAAAATGTACAGCATTCATCACATAACCAAATTTGGGGACATTTCAGTTAGAAATAAAGCTGTTTTGATATTTAATCATGGTCCACCATTGTTGCTGGCTGTTTTCAGCCCTATAGGCCTCTATTTTGCATAAAGCCAATCCTTGTCTGCTCAGGCAGTATGGTACTGACTCATTCACTGCCAAGAATCTCTTCATACTAAGGTAAAGCAGCTACGTTTACCTTTTCTGTATTCTTCTAAAGAAAGATTTGCTAACAATGCTCTTGGCTTATTTTTTTCCCTATTTTCCCAATAAGCTTTAAGACAAATTATATTTTAAAACTGGGAGTTGGGGGAGGGGAGATGGGAAAAACTCCTAGGATATTACACATTAGAAAACAAACTTCAATGCTTTTTTTTTCTGAAATCAATGTGAATAATTATCAAGTTTCCATAAACTATCTGAAAACTAAATTGTGATTAAAATTCTTGGGTTTTCCATAAAGGGGAGAGGGGAAAAGGGAAAGAGAACGTTGAATAAAAATATTATGTATCCATAGGGAAAATACCAGCTATCTATAAGGTATTATATTTCACAATTCTCAGTTATAGTTAATATACCTGAGGTACAGAGGAAAACACTCAGCCTTTTATTTTCAGTAACACCAGAAACATTGGGAAGCTAATCTTTATGTATTTATTCTTTCTTATTTTTTTTTATTGTGACTCGAAGTTCAATGACCTTTCCATTTATTTTTAATATTATTTATTTTATTCTGAACTTAAGAAATAAAACAGGAATTTCCATATTGAATCTCTCTTCTAACTTTCAGTCCCACATTACCAATTACCTTTTGGACACTGAGTTGCCCTAAAGGCAATTTAAACTCAACGTGACTATCTTTCTCCCTACCTTGTGAAATCATTTCTCTTCTATTCTCCATTTCCTGCAAGGTCACTACAATTCTTCCAATCACAGATTCACAATCTCAGAACCATAATTCACTCCTCATTTACTCCATAAATCAAATCAAATATTGTCAATTTTAATTCCACAATATTTCTTGCATACATCCCATTCTTCTTAGCTACCATCAGGGTTCAGGCCCTCATCATCTTTTCCTTAACTATTGTAATACACTGCTTCAAATCTCTTCCCTCCCTAATCTATCTTCCACACAGCTCCCTAGATGAATTTCTTAACATGTAGGCCTGCCATCATCAGTCCTCTACTCAGTCAACCCTATTGACTCCTATTACCTCTAGAATTAACCACAAACTCCTGTTAGCACTTAAAGCCCTTTATAACCTTGCTCCATTCTACATTTTCTGCCTTATTATATTTGACGCCCCTTCATGCACTTTATGGTCCAGTGAAATTGACTTTCTTAGTCTTTCTCAAATATAGCATTCCATCTCCCATGCCTGGACTGAGCCCATTCCTTACTTCCTTGTCTCAAAATCACTAGTTTTCTTGAGTTCAGCTCATGTACGCCCTTTTACATGAATACTTTCTGGATAACCCCCCAAGTTTAGCAGTACACAAAATTGCATTTTGTGTGTGTGTGTGTGCACGCGTGGCACGTGTATATATATTGATGGTCCTTAATAGAATCTAATTTCCTTGAAAGTGAGGACTGTTTCATGTTGTATCCCAACATGGTGCATACGTTGTAGCACCAACAGAGGGTGTGGGACATATTAGGCACTTAAATGCTTGTTGATTAGCTGATGTTTGCTAGTTTCAGCCAAAATTCCAGTTCTTCTCTCCCCCCGCCTAAAAAAAGCATAAAATGGTACTTCATAATGGCAATGGCAACACATTTTAATAAGAGGATCAGCAAGAAAAAAAAATCACAGGCACAGTGTACTTTATTTCAGAACTACTTTGTCTTTGTTATTAACTATATACTTCAAGAAATGTATCGACAAAATAATTTTTTAATGTTTCAACATTTTTGTATCAATAAAATGTATCAACATTTTGCATCAATAAATGTATCAACTAATGTGTTGATGAAATGTATCAACATTTATCAACAATATTATCAACAAACTAAACACCTTAATAATTCTGGTGTTAAATGATGTATCTAAATGGCACCTAATAAGTTACATGTCAAATGTTTTCTATTAGTAATTAAATGGGGAAGACTATCCAATCCAATCCAATAAACATTTAAGAGGCACCTATTATGTGCCAGGCACAGTGCTAAGTGCTGAGGATACAATTAATAAAAAGATTGTTCCTGCCCTCCAGGAGTTACAGTCTAAAAGGGTGACACAACATACAACAGGAGGCAGGAAAGTGAGCGGAGGGGAGAGAGGAAGACAGCTTTAGGGCATCTTGTTCCAAGGAATTGAAACCAGAGGGGGCAGCAAATGCAAAGTGCAATAAGCTGAGTCTAGTTTCTGCCTTCTATAAAGTAAGGTTTTGGGAGGAGTTTGGTGCTCCACCCACCAGTCCTTCAATTAGAGGGGAGAGGAGGCTTTGAGGGATAGGGGTGACGGGGGTCTGGACCTTTGATTTTATTAGTGTAGAAAATTCCTAGTGAGGAACTCCTTCTACCATGCAGATCTGTAACATCCAGCAATTTGTACCCTGAGGTACTGAGAGGTTAAGTGACTTATCCACAGTTACAGAGCCAGGAAGATTCAGAGGCAAAACACGAACCCAGGCAAAACACAACTCCAAGGCCACCTCTATCCACTACAATATACTTTCAATGTGATACAAAGATACATTAAGAAGAAACTAATATATTAAAAAGAATACAGTCCATTTCTATACCCAAAACATGATATTGTTTACAGGGTTGCTTCAAGGGAGATTTCACCAAGGATATGTTTGGGGCTTCAACAAAATGGGCATTGAAATATTATACAGTGTCCTTCACATGCTTGTTTCCCAATGTATAAATACAGTTATGTGCATGTCCTTATAAGCAAGCAGCAGTAGAGCTGGCCAACCTTCTACATGAACAAGTCATATAGCATAATACTGACATCATAAGATGAATGGTGTGTGGCTCTTCAGCCACATGAGGGTCTCTGGCTCTGTGGTGTTCTGCTGGCTCTGCACTTCATTGAAAGGCTCCTCACAAGGTCCCACACACCCACAGCTGCACAAAGAAAAGAGAATAACAGCATGCATACTTTACTGCTCTCTCTTCCCTAGAACAAGTGAGAAAATAAATTGCTGAGATGTGTTTTGCTTTCCTCCTCTGCAACCAAAGAGTCCGAGAAATGAGAAAAGACACACTGCACTGAACACAGTTGCAGTGTCACAAATTAATCACAGTTTGACAGACTAGTTTTGCTCTACAGTGTATACCTTAGGCCATGGCATCAATATGTTAATGGAGCTGAGTCATGGCAACACACTGTCACGCTGCAGACATTATAATGTAATAAGAGGATATTCCACCATGCCTCAGTTAAGGGGCCAGGGTACTCTTCAGGTGGTAGTATCTCTATCCCAGAGCTACTGAGGGATATGTATGACAATCACATGCAAAGTAATCACCAGGTGCACACTTCTACATAGCTCACGTTAAACCAAAAAACGCTGGTATTTTCTAGATGAACAATCAAAACTTTAAAACATCAAGCTACACAAATGTAAACAAATGTAGGTACACAGACACACAGAGGACTGAATTGTGATACTTTCCACCTGTCTCCAGGGTAATTTAGAAGCATTTTATGAATATCATTGAATGACAATATTGTTCTATTTGAAAAGAGTTTACATTTCCCCCAAACTCGTCTTCCACGGAATTTGAATTCAGTCTTAATGACTGTAGGTAGTGACCTTGGGAAACAGGTGGAACTTCACTATATTTCCATAGTTTTCTTAAAACAATTGCTCTTCTCTACAGATAGTGATGATTACTCAGTGAGTTACAAATTGTGAGGGGAATCTAAAGCTTGCGCATGTTGTTGTTGTTTTACATTGTAAAAATAAGGGCAACCATATTAAAAAAAATAGGTATCATTCAGGAGTTGAGAAGTAATTACAATGATCATTTTAAGAAGATAGCTGTTAACTATGATGAAACAATAAATAATGTGGAAGGTAAGAAATAAGTATAGATGGCATATCACTTGTGGAAAGATTGAGAAATGCAAGTAGTTTATGAAATCAAAGAGAACAAAAATCGTCAAAAGTAAATTTAAAAATCCTTTATCTGAACAAGAAATTTAAGTTTTCACAAAAAAAGTTTACTATGGAATTTCTGTATAATCATTTTTACTGTATAACTATGCTTTTTTTCTTTCAAAGGGGATTGCACTTTAAGGATCTACCCTATATTTGGACCAATATAATATCAGTCTAACTATTACAATGTGGCATAAAGTGGCTAAAGCAAAGAATCAAGAAACACTGCTTTACATCCTTCATCTATAAAATGCAATGAGCAAACCTGAGAATCCTTTTTAAAGAACTGGAGACAATTGTGAAGACTGAAACTAACACCATTCCAAATTCCAAGGCAGAATGTATTATTAAAGTAAATTGTAAGATGATACAATAGAAATAACATATGTTCTACCTAGAGTCTTTTATTCTCTGAAGAGAATTAAAAATGAATCTTTACTTATATATTCGACCTCATAAAGCTTACATCCATTCTCCTACTCTTCAATGTTTGTCTAACCTAGATTTTATTTAAACTTGGCCATTTGAACTTGTGCAACAATAAGATTACTGTACAAAGTTTATTTTAATCAGAAGGAACTTGAAAACTGGGTCCAAAACTCTAAAATAATTTTTTGCCCACCTGATTTAATGTTATTCATTTTTAATAAGTTTACTATAATAGTAAAACAGAGAAGTACAGCTATACTTGGTCTTTTACAATAGGTGTAATTTGGCAATTATTTATTTATATCTATTATGGCTATGGCATAGTGCTATGCACATCTCCACTCTTGAATCTCCAGATTTTTCTTCCACACCCCAGTGACCTCATCCTCATCTCACTTCCTCATGTCTCTACCTCTTTGGTCCCTTCCTCCTATTGGTGAGTTCTTCCCAGAACATGCATATCTTTTCAAAGTTCCCAAGTAGCCATGTGCTTTCCTTCATTCCATTCTTGATTCTCCAAAATTCCCTGCCATGACTCTCTTCTTTTCACTTCCTTTTTATGTGTTGTTTTCTCAATTAGTGTGTAAGTTCCTCGAGGGCAGGAGCTGCCTTTATGTTTGATTCCATTTATATTCCCAGTACTTAGCACAATACTGTGCTTAATATGATTCACACTCTAAAGGGGTTTACAATCTTGGGTAAACAAGACATAGGCAGGGGAACACTTGCATAATAATATAAAAGTAAATACCAGAATGAGTAGGACTGGCTAAAAAAATCATTTAGGCAGCTCTGAGACAGGGGAAAGGAATGGGAGCTAGAAGGATAAAGGCACTTTCACAAAGTGCATGGGTGAAGATCACATTTTTTCTACACTGAACAACCTTTTCATCCATTAAAATCCTCCTTGAAGGTTCTGAAGACTACACAAGCCAACGAAAACTCTGACATGTCGGATCTAGACTGAATCTGTGTGTGCCTGTTATCTGAGGACCAGCTTGGCTAAATTCAGAGAGCTTCATCACTGCGGAGCTAGATGACAGGTGATGAACACTTTGACCAGAACAATTCATAAAACCATCTTCTAAAGTGCTAGGGAACTAGGGAGTGGGTGGAAGGAGGAGATTTCTATCTGTGTTAGCGGAAGGAATATCCAGATGGATGAAATCATAGGTCCTCAGAATATTGATGTAAATATATATATATTTTAAAGCACTAAAGGGATCCTTTTGTAAAATGAATGAATTCTGTGAGTTTTTAAAAATTTAATTATGTCTTGGGTTTTAGTTCTGGCTGTCACTAATGATCTAGCTTTGTTTGGGCAAGTCCCTATTTCTCTCTTTTGGAGTTGGGCCTTTTATGTAAAATAAGGAGGCTGAACTAAATGATAAGGTCCATCTAGGGCTATTATCCCATTGCATTATAGGACTGAATTTCTTAAAATGTATTACAGCCATACTGTCAAAAGGTTCATGGACCTTTTTTTGTTTTTGTTTCCCTTAACACACTGTAAATTTTTATTAGGCAATCTGGGTAGGAGACTATGGCATATTGAGAACTTATTGCATTCAGAGAAGTCTTAGAACTTGATGCCATTATCATTCCAAGAATCTGGACAGACTTTTACTCTGAGAAGACCAAGACCAAGAAAAGGAATACTAAAAATTAGTGAAATCATGAATTATTTGTGAACTTACTTCTGGCCAACTATGAAAAAGGCAGAAAATGCTTCTTTGTTTTATTTCCAATTCCATTATCAGTGCCTCTTCCTTACTCATGAGACCTTACTTTCCCTAGAGGATGTTTGGAGACCAAAAAGGATACAAAACAAAACAACAACAAAACTTTCAAGGAAAAGAAAAATGAATAAACTCAAATAATGCAATGATAGACGATCCCTCACATTTTACAGATGAGGAAAGCGAGAACCAGAGAATTTAAATAATTTTCCGAAGGTCGCACACAGAAACAGAATTGGAAACCAGGTCCTCAGACTCCATAGTTGAGGGGCTAGGGAAGAAGGGAGGAGAAGGAAGAGAAACAAGTATTAAACATCAACAATGTGTCAGGGACTGTGCCAAATGCTTTACAAGTATTACCTCATTTGAGCTTCACAACAACCCTTGAAGATAGGTGCTGTTATCATTCCCATTTTATATTTGGGGAAACTAAGGCGACACAGGTTAAGTGACTTGCCTAGGGTCTCACAGCTGGTAAGTGATATAGTCAATGATCTTTCACCCATACCAGGTTACCTGGGATGGACAGTTCTAGGAATGGGGAACCATATTATATGATGTAAGTAATCATCTCTTAAGGCTAGCACTGGTCAGACCTATTTACCAGAGTTGAAACTATGCAAATAAAAGGAAGAACTACTTTACACAGTGAATAGGTAACTTCCAGGATTCATTCCTTCCAAAGAAGTACTATAAGCTGGAAATACAGGTTTAAAAAAAAAAAAGGAGAAGGGGGCTTAGACACATTCACAGACAATAGATTCATAATGGATTATTTCAGAAAATGAGGATTCTTAGGTGAATGGCCCTCTTCTAATAAACTGAACAGGACAATCACACCCTCCTCTTAAACTATCCCTTGGTGCAACTCTTGTAGACCGAATAAGGGAGAGACAGACCATGGATATGTCATAAGCTGCCTGCCGGAAGCCACAGATGCTTTGCCACACTCTTCAATAACTTCCTTCCACAAACACTTATTAAGTGGCTTCCCTGCATAGAACACTATGGTAGGTACTACAGCAGGCGCAGAATTTAGATAAAATATATCTCAGGCCCTCAAGAAGAATGACACAAATGTACAGTAATTCTAATAGAAATGGTGTACAATAAATAGGGAAGGTGTAAATATATGTATATGGCTATGGGTAGGACAAGGTGGGATTTTTCAGGGGGTGGATGAGGGGGTTGAATTTGAAGTGCCAACAAAACATCAATGTGAATATATCCAAAAGACAACTAGAAATATAACACTAGAGCTAGAGAGGAGTGGGAGGAAACTGAGGATGAAGATAGAGATTTGGGAACTCCCTCTCTTTCGGAAATAGTTGAAGTCAAGATCCCCTAGATAAGATAAGATCCCTTAGATCACTAGGACACCATTGCAGAGAAAGAAGAGATTATGACCCAGTATCAAATCCATTTTGTTCCGTGGCCTTTCCTAAAAAATAGTTCACAATGCCCAATGGTCAAGTGAAATAGATAGCTACTATATTACTTCCATCAGAAATAAAATCAATTGTCAGAAAAGATTGTTTGTTTGTTTTTTAGGTAGATGAGTTTCAAAGACAAGCAGCACAAATATGACAACGTATTTGAGTATAGCTTTCCTCATGTAATTCTTTCTCTGAAGTCAAAGAACTTTTTAGGTCCCGTTGACTGAGCAATAAACCTCTGAGCAAGGCAAATTCTTTCAATTCAATAATTTTTTAGCTGTAGTATCCTCCTATCCAGAAAAGCTGACACCTTTCTCTGAGTGCCAAACTTACTCCCAGGAAATACCTTTATACTAGAAAAGTTAAGTTGTCTATAATGTGTATGTATGTGTATGTGTATGTATGTGTGTGTATGTGTGTGTGTGTGTGTGTATATATATATATATGCATATATATGTGTGTGTGTCTGTGTGTCTGTGTGTGTGAGTATATGTGTGTATGTATATATTTTGCTTATCACTTGTACATTTTTTATTTGGCAGTGACATAATAACAATTTTTAAATCATAATATTCCAAGAGAGAGTAGAATGTTTGAGTCATACCAAATAACTTAATTACTGCTAAAGTAGGATCTGAAAATTATTGAAGTAATTTTTTGATCTGCCTTTGGAAGTCATTCAAACTTCCTGCAGTCTTACTTCAAAGGAAAGAATTTGGATTTAAATATCCTTTTTTGTCCTTTTTTTCTTTTTAACAATAGAGTACCAAAGCTGAGAAATTGTTTTGATATATTAATTGATAAAATAATAGCTTATAATTTAATGTTTGTCAAGAGTTTTCTTCAGAACAATCAAGGAGGTGGCCCTATTACCATTATTCCCATTTCACAGATTAGGAAACTATAGCTTAATGAGATTAAGTGACCTGCCTGATAATTCCTAATTAAGCTATTGTCTAAAAGAAAATAAATACAAAATAACAAAAATAGAAGTTTTAATTTGGACATTTGTGCTGTTTATTCTAGGTCATAACCCTCAACCAAGCCCTTTCAGCTAAATGAGTTTCCTTCTCCACTTAAATTCATTAGGCCATTCATTCAACCCTAATTAATGAAATGCATTTGTTCACCTTTATATCCAAATACCTAAGGAAGGTAATAAGTGAAAATGACTTATTTAACTAATAGATATAAAGTTCTTTGCAGACTGTCAAGCACCCTATAAATGTCGACAATCATTATCTACTCCTAGTCCTACTCCAAGGCTTTATCATGTTAAAGAGGTTACATCGGGGTGGCTAGGTGGTACAGTGAATAAAGCACCAGCCCTGGAATCATGAGGTCCTGAGTTCAAATTCAACCTCAGACACTTAAATATAGTCAATGGTCTTTCACCCATACCAACCTCAGACACACACACACAAAAAAACTAGCCATGTGACCTTGGGCAAGTCACTTAACCCCAATTGCCCTGCCCTCCCCCCTCCAAAAAAAAATTAAATTAAAATAAAGAGGTTACAGGCTGACTTCTTAAAGGCAATGCCAACAGAGGAGAGGTTCTAAGAAGCAGAATGGTATATTGTCTAGCTAGTTTAAGTTTAAAGAGGCTTTATTAGCAGGTTAGCCACCACAAGTCTTTGTTTTTGTTTTGTTTCTTGGCAAAAGAACTTATGGAGATTGCCTAGGCTTAGAGGACCTTGTGATCAGGGCTAATAAGAGTACCACATAAATAAAATAAAGAATCCATGAAGTTAACTTACATTACGGAATGCCTGCAATATGCCAAGTGCCATATTAATATGGTACCTGTCATGTCCCTGTCCTGATGAGTAATGGAATAATATATGTTTTGGGGGGGGGGGGGGACCTGAACTATAAGGGAGCTGGACCAGTATTCATTGATGCAGGGCAGGTCTATCATCCAGTTCTGCAATAAAATAAGAGCAGGGTAAGCCACATGCAAAAGATTATCATGGAGTGACCTAAAGGGGGACCACTGGAATCTCTAAAGAGATGCCAGTTTAGGCCAAAAAGTAGAAAAGCAGGGTCATGTTGTATATGTGGATCAGGGCGGGTGATAGAAAGGCACAGGTTCTAGGTTCCAGGCCACTTACTTTAGAATTTAGTATTAGAGAAAACAATTATAGAAGAGCTCAAATGCCTAGGAACCTTAAAAAGTTTAATTCAACAGAAAGTAACTTAGAATTGATCTAACATCAAGTCCAGTCATTGGAAGAATGGAAGTACTAAAGGACTCTTTTCTCTAAAATAAGCTTTGCAAAAAGTTGTGTCTGATTCCATATCTGTTACTATTTTAATACGGAGATTTTTTTTATGTCACATTAGTAGAGAGTTTTCTTTAAAACATTGTCCAAAATCATATACATAGTGCATGCTTCATTGAAACTTTAATTGGCTTGCTGACGGCTAGGAAAGTGCCTTTGAAAAACTAAAGCTGAGATTGACGCAGATGAAAATGTAGAAGCATATCATGGGTGTCAGCATGCTACAACTTATCAGCCAATGAGGAACTCCAAAGAACAGGAGTAAAGCATCAAGGAATTTTATGATAGAAAAAGAAGATGGGCTGCTCATATGGTAAGAGTAAAGGGTGAAAGACAGTCAGCCATAGTGCTCCAATTATTCATGACATTGGAGGAAGGCAAAGAAGGCCTCCAGCACATTAGGTTAAGCCCCTTTGGCAATAGAGAGAATATAGAGAAGTGTAGCACAAGATGGGTTGCAATTTATATCAGTAGAGGGAACTCCTAAATCAATAACATCACAGATAAATATATATGAATATGCCAGTACATGCACATCACTATGCTATGTTCTCGGAGAAATAATTAGGCAAGATGAAACTTCTATGCTTACAAAGGTTTAATAGTTTAGGAGCTGGAGCAAAACGTGATGTGGTTCAAAGAAAGGAATGATTATCATCAACTGGAAGAATAAAGAAAGGCTTTCATGAGGAAGGTGGCATTTGAGTCCTGATCTAAAAACATCTATAGAATTTTAATGGAGAGAGGGGAAGAGAAAGAGAAAGGATGCAGGGGAAGAGAAAAGCATTCTCCTCTTTTGATCAGGCTATGTGGCCCTGATTAGTACATAAAATGAATGTACATATAACCCATTCCATCTAGTTGTTCCCAGAACTCAGTCCATATTTCCATACTTTACTCTAACCACATGCCTTCTATTTATCCATTTGCCCACTATATATGTTGACCTCTAGATACTAGGCCCTGAAAGAGCTAAGGTACTGGGCTTTAGATTCACCACACACGTGTTATGCTATTTTGATTGGTGAGAATGTGAGTTTAAACTGATATACCACACTCTGTCTAGCCTATCTTGCCAGGCCCAATCCACTGAACATAAATCTTGCTGCCTGCAAGTCCCCTTTTCATCAACCATACTCTATTTATACTCTCTCTCTCTCTTTCTCTCTCTCTCTCTTTCTCTCCCCCCCTTCACTCCTTTTACTTCTTGCATTTAGAACATAAATTTTTTTAAAAACTCAAAAATCCTTCGCTTTTGAAAAGGATGTGTTAATACAGCTACTGTTCCATTACTCTACTCATCATCCTTGTGACTTCCCAGACCAAAAGACCCTTTTCCAGCCACCACTCCCCAATATGTAATATCTGCCCTTTGAGAATGTAAGCTTCTTAAGAGCAGATACTATCTGGCTTTTGTAATTGTATCTTCAGTACTTACACATTGTAGTATATGTTTTTAAAGTGCTTTTCTTTCATTTATTTGTCCCTTCTAGCTATAAGGAAAGGCACAAGAAGCAGGAAAAAGCAGAGTATGTATTAGAGATGGCAAGTATTCTACTACTTAGAATAGAGAAGTATGAACTAAATCTGGAAAGAAAGGAAGATGCCACATTGTAGAGGATTTCAAATATAAGCCTAAGAATTTTTACCTTTATTCCACAGACAACAGGAAGGATTGAAAGCTTTTGAGCTGTCACTCAACAAACATTTATTAAGCATTTAATGTATTCTAGATTAGGCACTATGCTACAGCACAGGGCATACAAAGAAAGGTTAAAAAAATTTCTGCCCTCAAGAAGCATACATCCTAATGGGAGAGAGAGCTCATTAATAATTGATACTTATAAGATATACACAGAGCAGACAGTAAGTAATCTCAGACAGAAAAGCACTAGAATTTAGGGAGACAAAGTGATCTCGGATATGTATAAAGAAGATTAATCAAGCTGTTTTATTAAGCATGGATTGAAGAAATAAGAGGTAAAAAGACTAGTTAGGAGAATATTACAATATTACAATTACTAGTTAGGAGATGAGTAGTAATGAGGGTCTATAGAAAGTATCCTTAGTCTTTTTTTTTTTTTTGCTTCATGGACCACTTTGGCAATTTGGGAAAAACCTACAGACATCTTCTTAGATGTGTAAAATAAAATACACAGAATTATTAAATAAATCAGTTATCTTGAAATATAGTTACAATTTTTTTTCAGTTCATGGACCCCAGGTTAAGAACCCTTGGTCTACATGATAGACCCTATACTTAAGGTGGCAGTAGTGGGAATAGAAAGAAGAGGATGGATGTGATTTTGCATAGACAGAATCAACAGAACTTGGCAAAAGATTGTGGTAACAGAAAAAGAGAATTCAGAAGGAGGAGCAGGTGGGGGGAGATTCTAGACATACATGTGAAATATAAGATGGAGATGCCCTAGAGTCTGTTAAAGAAGCAAATTTTTCACTTGAAAGATAGATAGTTCAGGGCCAAAGATAGAGATTTTGGAATCATTTGATTGGAGGTAAAGTTTTGAAATCAAATGAGCCTGTTAAATGGGAAGGTGTAGAGAGATAGGAGAAGAAGTCAGGGGAACACTGACTTTATTAGATTTGGAAGAAGAGTAAGCAAAGAAAACTGAGGGGTGACTGGAGATAGAAAGAGAACCAGGAGAGTAGGGTATTCCAAAAATAAAAGCGAGAACACCCAGAAATTAGTAATATTAAATACTATGAGGAAAATGAGAACTGAGAAAAGGTCTTTGGCTTTTATTATAAGGACTATTGAAAGAGAGCTTCCATTGAGTCATAGGGACAGCAACTATATTCCAAGAGATCATGGCAGAGGTGCTAAGGAAGTAATATGGGTATAAATTCATTTTTCAAGAAGCTCAGCAGAAAAAAAACAAAAAAAGAGAGAGAAGAGAGCTAGTCCAGTACCTAAACATGGGAGAAATGTTGAGAGAGTACACAAGGTTTTGTTTTTGGTGGTGATGTTTTCCAGTATACCTGAGTATGTTTGAGGGAAAGGGGAAGGAACCAGTGTACAAGCAGAGAATGAAGATGGACCAAAGATAGTGGGTTAATGCTAAGCAGAGTCTGGATGGAGCCAGGACAGGTTCTATGAAACCCAGGAAGATTTATATGAACTGGTGCAGAGTGAAGTAAGCAGAACAAGGAGAATAATTTATGTAATAACAACAACATTGTACAAAGAAACAACTTTGAAAGAACTAAGAATATTGATCAATGCAATGACCAATTAGGATTCCGAAGGATCAGTAATGAAGCACGCTACCCATTTCCTGACAGAGAGGCAATGGATTCCAGGTGCATAATGAGACTTCTTTTTTTTTTTTAATTAACTTTTGTTTATTTTTAGTTTACATCATTCATTTCCACGAGATTTTGAGTTACAAATTTTCTCCCCATCTTTCCCCTACCCACCACCCCAAAACAGTGATCCCACTGTATGAGCTTCTTTTTAACATGATCAATATGAGAATTTCCTTTTACTTGACTATGAATATTTATTACAAGAGGTGTTTTCCCCCCTTTCTCCCCTTCAGTGGTTGGAGGTAGGAGGAGGGAGGGAGAGAAAATCAATTTTTAACTAGAAAAAAAATAACATTGGATTAAAAAATAATTCAGAGCACATGGAAAATGGACTAGCTTTAGTTAAGAAATAGTAATATCTTTTCCTCTGAGCGGAGGAGAAAATAGACAATGACAAAGAAAAGTTGAGAAGACTTAAGGAAATATCCTTAGGACAGTCTCAGTCTTTCTGGTCAAATGAAAAGCTAGATCATCTTGTATAAGAAGGAGGGTATATACAATTGGAGTCATAGTCACTCTGAGGAATTAACAAGTATAATTCAGAAAATCTGCCAGAAGCAAAGAAAGCTAGCATTAACTAGTAATGGATAAAATCAGCAGGATTTTTATTCAGTAAAATTCAGGATCAAGACCAAAGAAAAGACACAGCATGGTTTCCTCAAGAATAAAGATTAGCAGGTTAGGAATAACAAGAACAGACAGCTATGGATTCTATGGAGGTAGCCAGTAATTATTTTTAAAGTGGCAAATTTTAGGTTGGTTTCGTGTATGGAGGCAGATAACGCCTGGTGTAGTGGAAGAAGCAATCAATTTAGATTCCAAGAATCTTGATTCAAATCCCAATTCTGTCACCTATGTGTCTCTGGGCAAGTCACTTTACTTACCTGGGTTACCTTCTTCATCTATTAAATTAGGTGGTTGGATCAACCAACTTCTACATCTACAGCTGTAAGACTGGGGAAAATGTCCTGGAGAAGGACAGACCAAAGGTCATGATGTAGGCCAAAAAAACAAAAAAACACATTTAAATTGGGCAATCGATTTCCTGATCTTGAGACTAGAGCAGTTCCATGAAATACCAGACTGGTATTTGGCACAAGTTAGGTGGAGATATGTCATGGAACTGAGGAAGTTAAGGACTTTTGTGTTGAGGCTGTATAATTATCAACCTGCAGACTGAAACCCTTAAGAATTATAAATGAGGAAGTGGTATAGAAGACTGAGAGAAAGGTCATAAAGTCATTGAGGAAGTAGGGAAAGTGGTAAGATATCAGTAAAAAGCATGTGACTTTCTGAAGTTGTCCACACCACTACCCTGAAAATCACAAGCTTGCCCAGTCCTTTAAATCCAGTTTCATTATAAATTGAAAGCAGAAAGACTAAGCACAGGAGAGAATGTTCATCAAAAGACATATGTTGTATGCCTAAAAATCACTTGTCTTATTAGAGTTTGTGCCTACATACCTTACCTATCTGTCATGTTGAATAGATAGTGGCTGAAGATAACATTCTCCACCTACAGTCTTTCCTAGGCCTTGCCTAGGATGGTTGTTCAATTCTCACAGCTATCTGATGCAAGATGATTTGGAGTGAACTTGAACTAATAGGGCAGAAAGGGAGCTCGATTATCTAGGGACCTTAAAGAAGTCAGTAATTCTGGGTAACAATACTACATCAGTACAATGCCAGACATAAAGTAGATAATTAATCATTACTTATTTGGCTTTTTAATATTTTGAAAATTGACCATCTGTGTCATTTCATGGTACTTCCTTGTTTGGCTATCTAGACCAGGTTTTCCCTTTCACATTTTCCTTACAATGACACTTCTAAGCAAATTTGAGAGGTATAGTGCTACAAGTTATTGATCATATGATTCTCTAAAATTCACAAGTAATTAGTATGACTCAAGTGAAATGACCTTAGTTAACAGCTGAAAGCAAAAATATTCCTTGAATGTATAGAAACTAACCCAAAATCATAGACTCTTAGAGCAGAAATGGAACTTAGAAGTCATCTACTTTGGACTTCTAACCAAATTATAAATTCCTCCTGTATGACAGAACTTTCCTTACAAGACTTGTGGAATTTGCAAGCTAAAGCTAGGTATCATCTCTAACTTTTTTATTTAAAAAAAAATGAATGATAGAATCAAAAGCATATAAATGAAGAAAGAGGGTTGCAATTTGCATGAATAATAAAAATTGACAAGGCAAGCTATTCAGAGTATACAGGTGTTAGCAGAATTTCCAATAGCAAAACCAGGATTTAAATAGACAACAGGACAAAAGATGTGTGGGGGAGGGGCAATAAAAAGAAGCATCAGGGAAAAGAGCAAAAAGAAAAATTAAGGAAGATTACAAGAAAAGAAACTAGGAGAAGAATGGTCTGTATTTGAATCTGATAAGCCAATTTTCTTAGAAGAACCACTTTCAAATAAAGACTTTATAAGAAAAGAGCAATTCAACTTGATATGGACTTCTTTCATTGAGTGAAATGCATCATTTGAAATCAGATAGTGCCAAATCTGCCCTCCCCCCCAGAATTAAGGCAATTATTCACATTGGACTATTAGTACTTAATTATAATAATAAAAATCAAGTTTAAACTGAAAGTGTTATAAAATTAGCAATACTTTTAAACAGTTTGATTTATTTTTTTAACTAGTAAATACTACTAAAGATTCCTGTTGCTATATAGAACTTTATGACTAAACGAATTCTATATGGAAAAGGTACATAGTGGAGGTGCTCTGAATTTGTACAAGGTTTTACCATCACACAAGACCTGAAACTTTGATAAACCTTCTCAATAGCATCAGCTTTACCATCTCAAATCAATTCCTGATGACTTAACACTGGCTACTTCCATTTTTGCACCCATTCACACTCTGAGCAATAGATGTATGAATGTTCTTTAAAAGCATTAAAACCAGACTTACGACCTCAATGTCACCCTTCACTTGCATTCACTGCACATATCTAATTTGTTGCCAAAATTTGCCATTTCTTTTGTTTAGTCATACATGTACCATCCTAGTACAGATGCTCTTCACCTCTCACCTACACTATTTCAATAGCTTTTTAGTTGGTCTCCCTACCTCATCTCTTCCTATTACTACTCAGTTTCCAAAGTAATTTTCATGAAGTTTAGATCTACCCCTGTTTTCCTTCTACTCAATCGCTAATAATTTCCTATTACCTCTATAAAGAGGCCCTTCATAGTCTAGTCCCTTCTTGCTATTTCAGCCTTATATTTTACTCTCATCTCTATAGTCTACTATATATATGTATGTGTGTATATGTATATGTATGTATATGTACATACACACACGTGGATATGTATATATGTGTGTATACACATATATGAAAAGGCAAGTCTAAGAAGAAAAGGAACACCAATGATTAAAAAAACAAGCAATGAAACAGGGCATCCAATTCCCTCAAACATCAAATAGGTAATAATAACTATTACAAATAATATAAGCAATAGATTAAAATCAGGTGCATATAGAATCTTATAACAGGGCTATTCCAAGAGAATACTACTTAGTTGATACAAAACCTAAAAAAGTCTCACCCTGGCCTAGAGTTCTAATTGAACTTGGGTTCTAATGTTGTACTTGCCCTTGTGATCTAAGGAGGTACCAAGAAAGTTGAGGGAGTTCTGAAGTCTCCCTCATGTATATGAATATGACTATATTTATATGTTCTGATTTATGATATATTTTGATTGGTAGTAGAACACAACACGATACTATTTACTTTTAAGCAATGAAAGCAACATGTATTTTAAATGTCTTCTTCAATGTCTTTTACATGGAGAATTAGATTATTTAAGAAGTAAAATGGAATAAATTTTTCAACTAGCTGAGTTACGTACCTAAGAATAAATATTGACCTTTACAGCTCTGCCTAACCTTAAAAATAAGAATTCAAAGGAAATGTAAACATGTTATCTTCCAACATACTAAAAAAATACCTCTGCCTTGAAAATAAAAAGAGATAAAGATCAAAGCAATCCCTGACTCAAAGCTAACTAGATAAAAATGGTTCACTTAAAATAAAATGCAGACTTATCATGATTGTTCAACCCCTCACCTCCAGCTATTTTCACAAAAGCATTAATTTCTTATGATCAAAAGGGTTTATAGGATAAATTATACAGGAATTAGAAATATAGTGCTAATAAGAGCTAACAAACATAATGTTACTGCTATAATTTCATCCCATGTGAAACAAAATATCTACAATGTAATTTCATTCTTTAAAATGGTATGACAATTATAAATTACTCTGATGCAAAACAAAATTAAAAGCTTGCACAATTTCCCCAGTGGGTACATTTTTACTCAAAATGAAACCCATAACTCAAAATCCAGAACTAGAGACAAAGGAGATACAAACATCTTATGGTAATTACTACCAACTGCAATGGATGTCTTCCATTAGAAAACTTTGTCTTGAATCTTCGTGTGAATCAATAGAAATAGAAGCATACATCACTGTTATTTACAAAGGCAGATTCCAAAAAATATAAAAATGAACCAAAGCAATCCCAAAGGTATTGTTTCTCCTTCTCAAGCAATAAACATGGCTTCCAGTCACAACTTCTTTTCATGGCTACTACAAAAATTTATGTTCAGTGTACTGCAACAAGAGAGTGTGAAAATGAGACTCACTCAATGTCGTTGAATAGTTCTTACATGCATGCATCTTTCATTGAAACCACCTTCTAATATTTGGCTTTGAAGTGACAGTAATACAACACCCCTGGGTTTAAATTACATGATCTCTAAGGTGTCTTTCAGTCTTATAATCTATGAAATCTTCATTGCTACATAAGAACTAAAACAAATACATGTACTAACTATAAAAATGCCGTTAATTCTCATGCTACAACATGTTATCTATGAAGCACTTTCTACTCAAAGATTCTAGAGAATTATAGAAATTTAGAATAAATAGAACTTCAGAAATCAAGCAGATCAAGGTAATCATTTTGTGAAAGAAATTGAGAACCAGAAATTTAATCATTAAAATTAAAATAAATCATTTGTCCAAACTTGAGGAAAATTCTACCTTTGTCCTATTCATAGTATTATTTTACTGCAACCTGGTTCCAAAGAGAGGTACATATATATAAGAAATACTAAACTGAATTCAAGAAGTCTTTCTCCCTCATCCCTGTGGAAGTTAATACTATCATTTCCATTTAAGAGTCAGAGAGAGAGGGACAAAGAATTAAATGAGGCTTGAATAAGTTTTATGGCTAGCCCAAAAAGATGTGGAAGAAAAGAAGTCCAGAGTTGTACTTCTATAACCTCATCATTATCAATGGACAATATGATCTTACTACTAGAGAAGAACAACACAGAATCCAGATCTTTTTTTCTTCCTGTTCTTTTCAGTTCAGCCATGTGTCCTTGGGAACAGGGTGTGAGTGAGTAAGATGTTCTCCAGACTATATTGGTGAAGCATCCTATATTCATCAAACTACACAAAATACTGATTACTTCCATACTTATGTTTTTGATATTTCAAAACAGAATACATATTTCCATCCTGAATTAGAGCAACAAAGGTCTTAGAATAATCTCCCTAAAATTATCTAAATATCTGCAATTATATGAAAGCTCTGATCTAGTTCACATTTTTGAAAAGGGTTATATCTAAACCACCTGTGACAAATTAATTTCAATATATTTCAACTTTTCATTTCTTTTTCAATTTTTTCAATTACTTTCAATCTTTCAATATACAGTATAACAATATAAATTCAATATATTCAATACAATGGATCCAAGATCTCATCAATGTAGACATTCCCTCCGTCAGTATACTTAGCAATTGGTTCATGCCCTATCATTCTGTGTATTTGTGTCTCTTATCCCATAAAGTCTAAAAGGAAGACTGACCCAGCAGCCTTCCTTTAGGACTTTTAGTATTTTGTGATATAAGTACAGCATTAAGATGGCCATTTCTTTTCTCATTACATCACTGCTAACCTATTTTCTTTTCTAATCATATATTTACAACTCATCCATGAAATTATATACTTCTATCCATTTTAAAATAACTCAATATCTACCCATTGTTAAAGAAATACAATATCTAATCATTTAGTACAGGCTTTTTTCTTATCTTTAACCTAAATTCACTATATAACAATTTAAGTCCATTAACTCCATAGACTCACAGTAAAATGTTCCAAACTTTCTAAAATGGCTGCCTTATTTTTCCAGCTTACAGTTCATTAAATGAAATTAAAATAATTCACCTGTAAGCTAGAATCAAGAGACAACTTCTGAGTATAACAAAGCGATATTTATAATGTATTCCAAAAACATATAAGTAATTTTTGGTGTCTTATATTTGACAGTTTAATTCTTCCTTTAAAGAAAATTATATATTTAATTCTGAAGTGTTAAACTCGGAGGTATAGAGGACATTCTTAGAAGATGAAAACACCTTAACTTCATATTATCATTCTTCCTCCTTTCCAATATTTATTCAAATTTCCTACCTGGCATATCATGTGCACGCACACACACACACACACACACACACACACACACACGGATCAAGCCATTATATAACAGCTATAAAATTGTAAGATACCAATTTAATGAATTTTCAAATATCTATATACACACACATACATACCTACATATACATATATATAATATACACACATATTAACCAGTTTGTTGACATAAAAGCCAATACATAGTTTCAATGGAGACAAGAATTCTCATCCCCAAATAGATCACAATTCATCTCTGTAACATAATCTTAGGCAGTTCAGAGAAATTAAATGACTTGCCTATGATTGTACAACTATTAAGTGCCAGAGATGTGATGTGAGGAACTAGCTCTTCCCTGACTCTAAATCTTGAATTCTATTCACGTGCCATGCTTCCTGCAAATATTTTTTTTACATTCCAGAAACTCTAGTGATACTGGACATATTCACCTAGAATAAAGAGAACCATGAAAAATTTTTAATAATATTTTTGATAACTGTATTTTGATATAATTGGTTTATTTTATAATCCTGTTTTGATGTTTAAAAATTTTATTCTGAGGAGTCCAGAAGCTCCACCAGACTACCAAAAGGATCCACAGCACATACATAAAAAATGTTAAGAACCATGATCTAAAAGGACCAATGAATTTCACTGCAGATACTGGCTAACATAAAGATAAAAACAAATGTGGCTGTAAAGCTCTACCAGTGAGTAAAGATTATTTTCTGTGGGATTCCAGGCTCTCAAAACCTAGATTAAAAAAAAAAAACTCAAACATATCAAAACTCTATATACCAGGGCCAGCCTTATGATAAAAAAAAAAAAAAAAAAAAACTTCTCATAAGTTCAGAAGAAAATGAAGAATTTTCCACTGTGGAACTGCAAACAAGCAAACAAAAATACAATAGACCAACTATAATGGAAAACAATAAAAGTTTTTTAGTATGTTCATAACTTTTGCAATGGAGATGACTTCATGAAAGCTAAAGAGGAGAACTATATCATCCTAAATTGTTTGAGATAGCTGCTTTCTACCTTTCTACCTTGGGAGAGAATTTAAGCTTTCATAAAACAGGACTATTCGACTAAAGATTAAAACTAAACAAAACAGGTTACATACTAAGCAATGAATATATTACTAGCAACTGTGAAATATTTAAACTATCAAATGGATCTGTGATCTAACCCATGTGGTTATTGCCTCCAATGATGCCTGACCATCCTGTGGTACTTTTTGTCCAACTCTTCTCATAAGTTTGTCACAGAGAGCCTTTCTAATATGCTAGGGCTTCCCCTCAATTTATCATGACATCATATGGACCTCAATGGAGCAAAAAGTCCATCCAGCAGTTATCTCTTGTTCTCATCACACAAGCATTCCACCTTCCTTTTCTATCACACATTTCTTTAATGACATTCTTTTCTCTGGTTCTTTTCTATAATTCCTTATTTGTTATGTGCTACTGACTCTGTAGAGACTCACAATAAAATGCTCCAAGTTTCCTAAAATGGATGCCTTATTTTTTCAGCTTATACCCAACATGCCTCTCTCCATTGCCTTTTGAGTGATGCTCAATTTTAATTCTTTGAAGATAAATGTTCTTTGACTTGTCATACACAACTGGTCAACTTTAACACACCAGTGCAAATAATCTGTATTACTATGTTATGTGAAATCTATCAATTCTATAGGTAGTTCAATACACAAATTATTTGCCAATATACTATAATATCAGTTTATCTATTAAGTTTTTAAATAAATAAAATAATAGTGTCATTCAGTGGACAATGAATAAACAAGCACAAGGTAGGTGTAAATACATTAAGATGAACTAGAGTAGGTGATAAAGTGCCAAAGCTGGAATCAGAAAGGCCAGAGTTCAAATTCTATCTGTGACATTTATTTGCAATATTATCATGACAAATTTCAAGACTCTGTATGAACTTCATCTACCAAGTTATGGTCAGGGTATAACCACACTGACAAATAACAGACCTTTATTCCACTGCAGGGAGGGAAAGGGAATAATTTATACAGTAGTTCCTTGTGTGCCAGGAACTATGCTAAGCGCTTTCTAAAAAAATCTCATTTAAATTTCACAATAACCCCACAAGGTAGGTGCTATTATTATCCACATTTTACAGTTGAGAAAACAGAAAGGAACAGAGAGGTTAGGTGACTTGTCCAGTGCTATACAGCTAGTATCAGAGGATGGAATTTAATTCAGGTTTTCCTGACTCCAGACCCCGCTCTCTATTCACTAGATAACGAACAATAACATGAGATATATCTCAACAGTACTTGCAAAGTGGGGATCAAAACCCCAAGGAAATCTTAGGAGAATTTCAACTGAGACTTTAAATATTCAGGAATATAAGCAAAAACTTTTAAAAAAAAGTATTTCAATATCCTGCCTTAATGGTGTATTTCTGTTGTTGATATTACTGAATGGGGAGAGTGCTTTTTTGGGAAAAAAATGTGCAAAATGCATAGGATTAAAGTGGACACCATTTTTAAAAAAAATATTGCATTACTAAGATGTGTGACATGTAATAATTTGAAAATAAAACAGATAAAAAACTGTCCAAAAAAGGAATAGAAGCAATAAACTGAAGTAAATTCCTTAGATAAGTCTATCTCCACCTTCTAAACATTTCATTTGCTAAACTTCTTCATTCCCAACCTGCTGAAATATTGAAAAATAACAACAAAATTTCTGAATAGCTCTTTCATAGCAGAAGTATATGTAAAAAATGGTGCTGCTTTTCTGTGGAAAAATGAAAATGAGAGGACAATCTTGGGAGAATGCAAGAAGTACTGAAGAGTCATCCTAACAGACATACTCAAAGTTATTTTCCCTGATTGCAAATGATCATGAAGAAGCTTTCAGGTCACTTGTGATTCACGGCTGAAGGACTTGCACTTTGAGGAGAAGAATCTTCTTATTGGCTGTGGAACTGAAAAAGCTGATGACTCAATGGGTACAAAAAAAGTTGCCTACCCTTTCACTTCTCTTCTTTCTGGCTGAGAATTGTATAGGACTATTTTGAGCTAATTCCCAAGAATTGGGTCAGGGAGGGTTTTCTCGTTCTATTCCATTCCCCTCCTCTTGACTTCCATTCAACCATAAGTCCAGGCAAACCTGAGCCTGGGATTAGGCTGTTGTTTTTGTTTTTCAATGGGTTTTTTTCCTGGTATCTTAAGAAATCAAGTACCTATCCTGAGAAGCAATACAAGGACATTCTCGAGGTCTCTCTTAAGAATTTTGGAACTGATTGGATGCCATGGGAGACACTTGCCAAAGACCACCCAGCATGGCATACCTGCATCAAAGAAGGTGCTGTGCTCTATAAACAAAACAGAATGGCAGCAGTTCAAAAGAAACAGGAGATGCACAAACTTAGAGTCATCTCCACTCAAGATGTTCACATAGACTATATGTGCCCAACCTCTGGTAGAGTATTCTGAGCCAGTTAGGCACACTGTAACTTGCTTCTAACATAGTGATGTTATTTTGGTCCTCTTCAAGAACAAAGAACAACCAACCAACCACCTAGCCTGAAGTAGACGTGTCCAGGCTTGGATGTGACTTTCAAGAGGTCTGGAGGTACTCACTTGACTGGAGCTGATACCATCCAGTGATGCAAATGAATGAAGCATGATAACTATTCTAGTGGTCTTAGAAAAGATAGCCATCAGCATGAAGTTTGGCCCAAGCCTGGCTGGTTTACCAGCAGACATGTATTGGGAGTTGTTTGGACATACAGAGCTAAGGTAAAATGTAAAATCCCTCATTAGCAGTCTTCAAAACTGTCTTATATTCTGGTAAGTTTTAAATATCAGTCTCCCAACAGGTTTGTAACACTAGTTACAACTTAATTCATTAAATGCTGTTTTGTTCATGCATATTTGTGAGTCTTTTAGATGTAGCATTATATATATGTATGTTTGTGTGTGTAAGAATAAATTATCTGTCCCATACATGATTCATATTGTATGCTGAGTACCTTATACTTCCCCTTCTAAGAGAAAAATAAGGAAAATTGTCACTGGGTTGCTGAGATGGAGCATTAAAGAGCCAAAGAGAATGAGAACAGGGAGCCCATCCCATTCTCATTAGAGACCAAGTTCCCTAGGACTGAATCCAGTAAAAACAGCATGTCTAGGTTCAAGACAGAAGGGGGCAAGTGCCCTACCTCACTGGGCCTAGCAATAATTCCTCAGGGTTAGAAAGGTGTTTTGTTTTCTTGTTTTTTTAAGTCACTGCTTCAAAAAGATATGACCAGAATCAATACTACAGAACATTTTCCAACCCTTCTCAATCAACAAACAATGGAATCAAAAATTAGAAAAGACTTCAACCTCTGGGAGGTAAAGAGAGTTGTATGTTATATTATTATAATATGAGAAAAATACAATATAACAAAAATACAATATAACAGAATGTGCAGAATGCTATGTTAGGTGCCAGGAGACATACAAAGTCAATAAATAAGCTTGTATTAAATACTTAATTTTTATAATATGATTCTTCCTCTCAAATAACTTATACTCTAGCAGGGGGATAAGATGTAATTTTAAAAGAAAATTATTTTACATATTGGTATTATCTCCCCAACCACACAGCAAGCTACCTGAGAAAACTCAGAAAATATAACACACAGTATTACATAACGCATTAGTTATAATACAAGTGTTATGTGAAAACTGAGAGGAAAGTTATAGAACACAGGGTGAGGGGAGAGAAAGAATCAGGGAAGAAATTTTATTGATAAGAACCCCTCTATCTTCTGTTATTTTCTGTTTTTAGTCTAATATGTCTGCCAAGTTGCACAGATACCATGGTGACAAACAACGCTGAAACCAATAGATGAATAGCTAGATTTTAGGACTTAATGCATTTTGCAATTCCATCACTGCTTTCTAGGATATCTATGAGGCTTGTTTATTTGTGACAAGTTTAAACTGAGGGCTGTTCAGATGCCAACGTGCTTTGGATGAACCTAACACAAATACTGAAGACTGACTAGTAAACTTCACATGGAGAGTCTACCTATTTTTTAAAAAGTGATTTTATTTAGTTTTGAAATTTATTCTGGAGCTCTTTGGGCCCATAGTTTGATTGAAAAATAATCTAAAATTCACCGTAAAGCCATAAAACTGACTGGTAAAGACATTATAGGGTTTCTTATTTCATAAACATTGGTTTCCCTACACAAAAGCTATATTTTAATACTCTTTGAATGGAACATACTTTGTAGCCATTTTTCTCTCCTTTTAAATCACATCAACACATACATTTCTAGAATAAATCCTTTAAGCTAAAATCCCCGATAGGCCATAGGTTGGGCAATACTATAGCAGTTTCTGCCTAGCAAAGGAGCTTTAAGACCAAAATATATTCATAAATGCAAGTTTCCCTTCTTTAACGTTTGTTCTTCCATATTTTAGCAAATTACAATTAAATTATCATCCCCTATTATACAACTCAATATGTAGAAATTTTGAAATACATTTCAGCAATTAAAGGAGTTCAATATACATTACCTTATTCATTTTAATAGAATTTGGAAGTCCCTTTGTACCTGTTTTAGGGTCTTTTCCTGTAGCACCAAGTCTGTAAGAAAGTCTAGTTCAACTTCTTGGAACTCCAGCATTGACTTTCCAAAGGAGGGATTAAAGCTTATTAACAATATTTACAATAGCACTGAAGGAATTGTAGAGCAATAAAAGCCTTCCTGAGTTATAAATAAGTATCAAAAAGAATGATCAAAAGGCATCCTTAATATTTTATAAGGTTTACAGTAGTAACCAAAAAGAAAAGGAGGGAGAAAAAAGTTTTCCTGAGATGCTTGAAGATAAAGTCCTTCTTCAATAACCCTGTTCCTCTTTTGGTAACAGAGACTTAAGCAGTAAGATAATAATTCACAGGATGAAGCAGATGATCCCAATCCCCACCCTCTCCCTTCTACAGCTTGCTGCACCTCCACATCACAAGACACTGTTATTTTCAGTTCCAGCATTTTTTTTAAATTTTGTGATCTATTTGCTGCACTCTAAGTGTAACTATATTCTATCTCTGAGATCCAATTTTTTTCCAATATAATGTGTCTCTAATTATATCAGAGGCCAGTAGAAAAATAGGAATTATTATTTTTAAAAATTGCTCTATAGACAAGTTTTCAGGATAACATATTTTCCATTTATAAAGGATATTTGAATTCTGTGCAACATTACATCTTGTTTGAAGTAATTCTCCAACTATTTAAAAATACAACAAAGTCATGAAGCCTATGTTAATGGTACTTAAATTGAGAAAAGAGTAGAAAAGAGGGAAAAGACAGAGACTATCCTACAGGGAAAAATTCCTTATTTTATCTCACTCCTCCCTCTTTTTGGGGAGGGATGGAGGGAGAAAGGAAGGAATGAAGAAAGGAAGGAAGGTAGGAAAGAGGGAGGGAGGGGAGAGAGGAAAAAAGATCAACATATACAGATAAAGCCTTTCTTTCAAAGCCTTCTCACAAATAGCCTCACTCTATCCAAGTATAAATATTATTATCATTAAAAAGAATTTACATTTATATAGGGTGTGCCAAAAGATTTAAATTTCAGATTCAAATTTCTGAAGAGCTTAAAATTGCACTAAGACTTTTGGCACACCTGTAGCATGCTTTCTGGTTACAAATATCATTTGAGCATCCCAACAATACTGTGAAATAGGTTCTACAAGTATTATTACACCCATTTTTGAGAAGAGGAAACTAACCTATCTCTAATGTATATATTATTTTACTTCCCCCTCATTACTGTCCCAGAAAAAAAATAACATAAACAGCTCTAGACCTACCATTTGCTGCATTTATCTTGCCCAATATGCTTCTCTCCACTACCTGACCTAATGTTATGTATGATTAAAAGTAAAGCTTAAGTCTCATTTCTTCCATGGAGCTTTCTAAGAAACTCAACCTCATTCTCTGAAATTCTATGGACTTAGAATCTATCCCACATCATTTAACACTTATTTGCAAAAATTTTCCAAATTCCAATGTTATTTCCTATGTTGTCGTACCTCCCCAACTACATAGTAAGATATTTGAGAGACCTCCAGAAACCATGTGCTAAGCCATACTTCTTCTGTATCTTCCCCAACACCTAGCAATGTGTTGAGCACATGGGTACTCCATAAATAGCTGACTGATTTATTGATAGAAATTTATAACATGGATTTCTTTTAAATAGCTCCAGTGCATTTCATAGATCTTATCAAGAAAAAATATTCTGAACATTGCATATATTTGTAACAAGTCTTTGGCACAGAACCAGTTCACCCTAAGATGGAGGTACTCCACTGGGAGACGTCAGGCATTTGCTCCTGGGAAACAGGCCTAACATATGTATAGATAGATATTCTGGATTGGCATACCACATGAGTGGAAGCAGGCTCTTTCCACTGGCTGAATACTTTGAACTGTTAACATCTCTAAATCTACCTAAGGTACAGTCACTCTCTCTTTCCAGTGATGTACAGAGGTGAAGGATTCATTCACTCATAGCAGGGAGTATCATGAAATAAGTTAGAGAACAGATACCTTGCCCTTAAGTCCTGTGGCACTGTGAAAGAGACCTGCAGTTTTGGTCTGTTTCATTTGCCCTTTTCAATTCTGGATTCAGGGAGTGGAGTTCAGGATATAGGAGCTCAAGTTATAGGGATTTGAAAAAAAAAGTTTCCAGGCCAGATGTTACAACCAGTCCAACATGGAAGCCCTGAGAAATCAAAGTGCTGCTCTGGGGAGGCAAGATAAAAGACACACACACACACACACACACACACACACACACACTCACATGCTTAAACACACACTCACACACTCACACACACTTAGGGTAACTGAAGAATCTTGGAGAGGTGAAAATGTAACACATCTAGGAGAGGGGGGAAGCAAAGAATTACTGTTACACCTTGCTAGCTGTTGCACAGAAGAAATAACACAGGATTTGAAGTTGAAAGACCTGAGTTTAAGCCCTGGTTACTGTGTAACACTGGGGAAATCATTTATAAACTCCTTGAACCTCAATTTCCCCAACTTTAAAATGTCCTTTGTCATCCTGGTTGTCCTTTTCTGGACAGTCTCTAGCTTATCAATGTCCTTCTTAAATTTTAGCACCTAGAAATAAATGTAATACTCCAGATTAAGTCCAACAAGGGCAGAATACAGTGGCACTTGAACCTCCTTATTCCTAGAAGCTATGCCTCTTTCAATGCAGTCAAAGATTACATTAGCTTTGTAGTCTGCCAATCACACAGCTGACTCATATTGAGCCTGTAGTTTACTAAAACAGCCAATCTTTTTTCAGAAAAAAATGCTTTCCAACCATGCTCCCCCTTTGTTGTACATGTGAAATAGATTTTTTTGTACCCAAGTGTAAGACTTTACATTTTCCTTCTCTAATTTTATTTTATCCCATTCACTCAATGCTCTGATACACCAAGACCATTTTGCATCCTTACACTCATCCAGTGGATCAGATATTCCTTCCAGTTTTGTGTCATTTGCCAATTGGATAAGCATCCATCCAAATCATTAACAAAAATATTAAGCAGTGGAAGGCCTTAACAGAGATGGCTTGGGTGCTACACTAGAGACTTCTTGACAGATTAAGATTGAACCATTAACTTTTTTTTTTCTGAGTCTAGACATACCAGGTCTGAACCATACAGTTTAACTGTTTTACTTTTTATCTGGGGTAACTAAGCAACTTGCTTTAGATGGTATTTAAGTCATAAGTGGAAAAGTCTGGTCTTCAGATTTTGTGTTTTTTCTACTACACCACATTTTCAATATCTACAAAGCTCCATTTTACAAAATGGGGGGAAATAAGCTCCCACTTCCATTTCTGCATATTTAGTAACTAAATGTATTTATGCTGGACATAATAACTAAAGAAGGCACGAATACAAATATACCTTCACTTCAGGTATATTAATTTGGAGTGTTCCTTCTGTGATAATATAGAATCATAAGAGCATAGATTTAGAATTGGAAGGGACCTTAGAGGTCATTTAGTCCAACTTGTTTTATAGATAAGGAAGCTGACATTGTCTCTTATTCAAGGTCAGACAGGTAGTAAAGATTTGAACCCAGATCTTCTAACTTTGAATCTAATTCTCTTTCCCTTACACCAGAGGTAGAGAACCTTGTGACTTCAAAGTTACATATGGCCTTCTAGGTCCTCAAGTGCAGCCTTTTGACTGAGTCCAAGTTTTATAAACAAATCTTTTTATTAAGGGGATTCGTTCTGTGAAGTTTGGATTCAGTCAAAAAAGGCTGCACTTGAGGACCTAGAAGGTCACATGTGGCCTTGAGATTGCAGGTTCTCTACCCCAGGTAACTATACCATTCTTGTTTCTCCTTTGAAGAATTTAAAATATTTCTAAGAGTATGTTTTGTCACAAAATTCACAGAATACTTTATTAATGAAATTAATTGTGTTTATACAAAATTATGCTCATCATCATATGCAATTATATAGTATAATTCCAGTGTCATCCAATCCCTTCCTAGCAGTGAATATCATCATATCATTTAAACTTCCTTCATTCCTCACCAGATTGCAGTCCAAATTCCTTCCTAATGTCCCAGAAAACTCTTCATCCGGGAACATCATTTTAATTCTGGAATTCAAACCTTGGAAGTACTCTCTGCCCCGGAGGCTCCTCTCTCGGATTATATGGCTCTTCCTTTCTTTTAAAGAGAGAGCCTAAGCCAGCCATTTCTTCATTTCTCACCAGACTAAAATGTGTACTCTTCCCTTATGCCCCATGTATACCTTCCCGACTCCCCCACCCCACCCCTTTTCAGCTTCCTTTTATGTGTTGTCTTCCTCCCTTTAAAATGTAAGCTCCTTGAAGACTGGGACCTTCTTTTTACTCACATCTGTATTCCCAGTGCTCAGCACAAAGTTATCATATAGTAAATAATTAACGTTTGTGGACTAATTTCCTTGGTCAAACTTATTTTAAATAACATAATTTAAGACAGAAAACAAAGTGGAGGTCCTAAGCTAAAATAAATGACACTTTGGGTATGTCCCAGCTTCCTCCCAAGATAAAAAGTACACCTATTTTTAACCCTAAATTTTGCTGAGTAGATCCTAATCATAAATACTTTCAGGCTTCTTCTTTGTCCACTACTATCTTCAACTTAATACATTAAAAAAATTTTAAAACTTATGAGAACTTCTAACACCAATGGTGATTTTGTATAAATAACTTTTTAAGAGGGGATCAGTAATCAAAATGTTTTGACTCTTTCTTGTGTGTGTGAGAAAATGGAATGTCTAAATAAATCCCCAAGAAGAAGACAGCATGGTATGGTAGAAAGGACATTTGATTTAAAACTAGGGAATCAAGGTTCAGATTCGAGGTCTGCATGACCTTGGGCAAATTACCCGACCAAATTACTAGGCCTAAATTTCCTCATTTTTAACATGAGGGGATTGGACGAGATAATTTCTAGTATCCTTCTTAGCACAAAATTCTAAGATCTTTGAAATGTATTAATGGTCCAAAGGAGGTGTAAAAGTAGACTCTGATTAAGGGCTGTGGTAGAATGAAGAGTAACAATAGACAACCATTGGAAAAAATAGAGAATCATGTACTTGTTGCTTCCACTTCTTCATTCCTTACTTCTTTCTCAAACCTTTGCAATATGGCTTTTGGCATCATCCATCTACTAACACTGTTCTCTCCAAAGTTACTACTGATTTTTAATTGCCAAATCTGGTGTTTTTTAATCTGTAACCTTCTTGACCTCTCTGCTTCACTGGACACTTCTGGCTACTTGCTTCTCTTTGGGTTTTCATGACACTGCTCTCTTGGTTTCTATGCCTTTTTCCTGGATCATCAAGCATACTATGCCCACTATGGATGTCAACCTAAGCTCTGCACTGATCCCTCTTCTTTTCTCTCTTGGTGACTTCATCAGCTCCTATTGGTTTAATTATGAACTCAATGCAGGTGACTCTCAGATCTATATATCTATTCCAAGTGCTTCACCTGAGCTCCTGACTTATGTGACCAACTGTTGGACATTTTACTCTAGAAGTCACAGAAATATTTCAAACTTAACATCTTACAAACTCATTATCTTTATTCCCAAATCCTCTCCCACTTCCAAACTTTCCTATTTCTGCTCAAAAGAACCACTAGTGACCCAGGTTGGTAACCTTTACCAACATTAACCTTAACTTCTCACTCTCCTTAATCCCATAGATCCAATTACCAAATCATGTGATATTTACCTCCATCACATCTCCTGCCTCCGCCTCTTCTACTCATACAACCAATCACCCTAGTTTAGGCCCTTGCCATCTCTCAGTCCAATGACTGCAGTGATATCCCAATTTTTACCCTGTGCCTCCCTATTCCAATCCATCCTCCACAACATTACCAAAATTATTTTTAAGGACAGATCTGATCAAGTAACTTCCCTACTCAATAAACTCCAGTGATTCGCTATTGTCTCTAAGGTTAAGTACAAAATTCTCTATTTAGCTTCTAAAGTCCTTCAAAACTTAGCTCCTGTGTATCTTTCCTACCTCACTGTTTATCATTCCCTTCTCAAACTCTGTGATCCAGTCAAAGCTGCTTTCTGCTTCTCACTGACAACACTCCACTTCCCATCTCCCTGCCTTTGTTAGCCATTCTCCACCCCTAGAGTGCATTCCCTTCCAAATTCTACCTTAGGATCCCTTTTTCTTTCAAAATCTAGTCCAAATACCACAGAGTATTCCAAAAGTCTTAGTGCAGTTTTAGTCTTTATTTACTTAGATATGACCTGCATTTCCTTTGTATATATTCATGTTTATATTTGTTTCTCCCCTATTAAAATGTAAGCTCAAGAGCAGATTTTTTTAATTCTTTTTATTTGCTTCTCCAGAGCCCAGTATAGTCCTTGGCACATAGAAGACAGTTAATAAATATTTGTTGATTGATAGAGGCAATAAAAAAAAATCCGACTATACTCCATCTGCCATTTGTAGCATTGTTTGACAACCCCGCTTCCTACTCAAAGAAAGAATGCTATTGGAAAATCCCTTAAAACTGCATCTTGTAAGATTATGGCTTAAATTTTCAAGGAAGGTGCGATTTAGGCATTGAAAAGGAGGAATATTGTGATATTGTTCATAATTTGAATCAATAATAGAGCTTGAGAGCTTGAGAAAAAACGGACTCAGATATCTCCTGAAACAGTGTCTTTTTTCTTCTTCAGAATTGAACACCTGGTGCACACGAAGATAACTGAAGGACAGAAGTTTTAAGCTTTGAGATTAAATGGTTGTGTTTAAACACCTACAATTAAAGGATATTATTTTTGTTTTAGGACTTTGCTTTCTTTTCTCATTTTTTTAAAATAGCACAGTGGCATACCATGTGCTATTCACAGGAAGTAAGAAGAATAGAGATTGCAATCTCTCCCAAACTGTACTTTATCTGGGAGGCAACATTATAGAATAGGTTACCACACAGCTCAATGATCCACTGTAATTGTGGAGACAAAAAAATGCTATGGGGGGAGGGGGGAAGACATTTTAATTATTACTAAATTGATTCTCTCTAAACAACAGGTGCACATACTTAGAAATGTAAATTCAATAAAGTTCACACTTTCTTCTCTTTTCTTATCAGGCCTGAATAGTTCATCTGAAAACTTGCCTTTTAATTACACCATTTGACACCACAAAAGGAATAAAGTATTGAGTACAAAGGCATCTGTTTTTGACTTGGAACCATATGTAATCATAAAAAAATGTCTCTTTGACTTAACTATATTTGGTTTAAAGCATTTTCATTCACTCTTAAGTTTAAGGTTTGAAATAAAGAAAGTGAACTTCCCCTGACACAGACATTGTAAGGAGTGGTCACAATATGAAGCTATAAAGACTAAATATGTAATTTTAAAATTTAAAGCAAGTTCTCACTTGCTATGATAGCTACCTTAGCTATTCAGGACCAGCAAAGATAGCAGAGACTACTGTGTGTGGGGAGGAGGGAAGCAGAGGGGAACAGGAATGTTTTTGCAGACCTAGAACATCAGGATCCAAGTAAGGATTAAATCTAAAAAAGGAAAGATAGTGCCAGTAAAGAAAAGATTCTCAGGAGAAGTTTTATTTGCTAATCAACTGACAAAAGACAATGAGGACACGGTAAATGGATAACATTTACTTATATACAGCCTGGAGACATATTGAGTAGAAACCAATATCTAAGGCACAAAAAAGGAAGCTCTCTGTTGGAACACCAAAGACACCATTATAAGGCAGTGCTTGGTTATATTGTCAGTAAAACATTTTTTCTTAAACTATCAATAATCATCTTCCCCTGACCTCAATTTGCAAATCTGTCACCATGAAATAAAAATGATGTACCAAGGCTCATTTCAATTGTTCCAAAATAAAGGTAGTTAAGCTACTTTAAAAACTGAGCGAGTATAAACAAAGATAGTATTTTTTTTCAGCATCTGCTTTCCTTCTTTGGCTGTCCCACCCCAACACAAACATATTTTCCAACATAATGCTATGCTTTGCCTTTCTCCTCCATACTCCTTTCTTAGGATCATAGACTCTTGTTAAGATGCAATATGCATTCCATTGAGTGGCTCTCTATCCCTGAGTCCTACAATCTCTAATCTTAAAAATTACAATTCAGTCTTAAAGATGAGGCTTTGGCAGTCCAGTCCCTCAACCCCTGAATGACCACACTATTGGCAGAATATTGACCCAATTTTTTAGGACTTAAAGTTGATTTCTTCTGTAGAAAATTTGTCATAATTTCAAATGACCTGGTTAAATACAATACAGAAAAAGTAAAGGGTATAACAATGCACCACACAATCCATTTTATTCAGTCATAGATGTGGGAAGTTATGGAAATATTCAGTAGGCACATCATGCCTTGAAAAAGGAAATACCAAAGCATTCCAGTATATTTGCCAAGAAAACTCCAAATGGGGTGAGGAAGAGTTGGACACGACTGAAAAAACGACTGAACAACACATGTCTAGTCCCAAGTCATCCCCTGACCCAAAGGTCCTCATGAAGCTTAATACATTTCTGATATCAAATTAGGGGTCTAGGTGAGGATTTTTGTGAAAGTGAGGGAAAGAAGAGGATGGAGAATGGGAATCAACCTTCGTCTTCTATTTTATATGTATGTAAGCATCTACAACTCCAGAACAACAAATGACTGAGTATAGGGGATATTTTGTTCCCTGGGTCTCTTATCCCAAATCCCGCACTGACTGTATCTCAGGTTTGCTTTTTTCCCTTCGTTTCATTCATTCCAACCAATATTTATAATAGTCACTTTAAGTGATGATAAAAAGAAACATGCAGTCAAACAAAGTCCTGGATACAAGATGGAAGTAAGAGATCGTTTGCTGATGGGTTCTTAAGCTACTTGTGAGCTCTACAGAATTTCAGGGCACCTAAACCAAAGTAGCCAAGTCAACAAGCATTTATTAAACTACTACAAGGAGCCAGGCGGTGGGCTAAGTACTGGGGACACGAAGAAAAGTAAAATATCCCCAGGCATCGGGGGGCTCACAATCTAATGCTTGAAGATGAGTGCACACAACTACGTACATACGAGATAAATACAGTATAAAGTGGAGATAATCACTGAGGGAAGGCATTAGCATTACGGAGCACTCAGAAAGGTTTCCTAGTTCCTGAAGACATCTTGACTGCCTGACCTGTCCAAGCCTTACCTTCCACTCCAGACAAACTGGAGTCCTAGTGCCCTGTTGTCCTTCTGCAGTTTCTCTGACTCTTCCCTCTGCCTGAAAAATCCTTTTCCTCCTTCCTCTCCATGCCCCTAGAATTCCTACCCCTCCTTTTAAAGTCCCGTTCTGTAGGGGGCCAAATTAGGTTAGCCCTGCTCGTCCCAAAGAAGCCAGACGAGATCCCCAACGGGTGGAAGTGCCATTAAACAAAACTTGCTGCTGTAAGAGCTGTCCCAGAATAGGGCGGGCTGACTGGAGAGAGGGGCTTGAGTGTTGAGCAAAGGCGAGGCGGTCCCAGGTTCCCAGCCGCCTCTGCCTACCCTCCCCTCAGTGCCAGGCCTCAGGTTCCGGCTACCTCAAAAGACCGACGAGCCCCCCAACCCCCAACGACTTCCTGCAGCCGGAGCTGCCAGCTCTCCCTGCCCGGTCGGCCGCGATCCTGAGGTGAAGAGCCAGGTCCCTACGCGGCTGAGGTTCCTCTGGCGCTTCCGGCAGGCATCGTTTCCATGGCAACAGAAGCGCCCCAGCCCGCGGGGTCCCGGGAGAGAAGCGCAGCTTCAGGTCGACTCCTCGATAGAGTCAAGGGTCATCTCTGTAGCAACGAAAACTTCGTGTGCTACGGCGGCTCCAACAGGCCGTTTCCGCCGCATTGCGTAGCGGAGTCCCCTTCCTCAACAGAGGTCCCGAGAGTTTAGTTTCTCTTAGGTCACTCGTACCCCGCCCCCTTTCCCTCTCCGGTATAGCGGGAGGCGTGAGGGAGTCTATGACTAGTACTTTTCGGCTAGGTGCTCCTTCCCCAGGGACTTCCAGGCTTTGAGCGAAGTTAGTTGAGGCTCCGCCTGCACGGATCTTGGGACCCAGACTGGAAGAGGGTCTCTCACCCAACCTCACTCATTTCTTAGATGGGAACACAAAGACCCTGAGAGTGACAGTGACAAGGTCACACAGGTGGGTGCGTCACAGAGGTGGGATTTGCACCCAGGTCTTCTTCCAACCCCAAATCCAGTGCTTTGTACCGGGGCACACCTCACTTCCATGGGCGGCTGGGGGCCAAGGACTCACTTGAACTCGAGCTTTCAGCCCTAAACCCCCATTGCCGAGCGATTTGTGACTTACAAAACACGATCCCCTCCTCCACCACCTCAGCCGTTGACACTATTTTTGGAAAGCTTTCCATTCTACCAGACTTATTGTGGACAATGATCAAAATAAATAATATTTTTATTATTTTTAGAGCACTCTAAAATTGTAAAAAAAAAAAAAGCGCTTTTAAATAAGACTCTTTTTTTTTTTTAGTACTAGCAACAACCCTGGGAAGGAGATGTATTGTCCTCATTTTTCAAATGATTAAACTTAAGCACAGAGACCAGGGTGACATAGCTAGTAAACCTCTCCTTCCGCACCTCCCATCCATACCCCATCCACACCCCATTCCCTCACCCTGGGCAGTCTAGCAGTCCCAGTCAACAAGTCTCCACCCCCAGCCCTAATCCAGTCTTTTCCACTTTAATTCAGACCCTCGTCTTTTCTTATTATATTGTCTTCTGTATTATATTCTTCTGTATGTCTTCCATATTATTATCTTCTATAATGTTGTCAGAGCCTCCTGAATCGTCTCCCTGCCTCCAGCACATTGCTTATGATTTCCCATTAATATTTCCCAGTGATGCCTAAGAAATATCCTTAATAAACCAATCTGGTCTTGTTATTCCCATTCCTAGCCTTCTCCCCTCTTCTTTTTCCCTCCTTTCCTTTTTCTTCTCCTCCTCCTCTCTTTCACTCCTCTCCTTTCTTCCCCCCTCTCTTCCGCTTTTCTCTTTCCTCTTCTCTCTCTTCTCTTCCCTCTTCCTCTCTTCTTCCTCTACCCCACCTCCCATTTACCTATGAAGTATAAACTTCTCCTCTCTAAAATCTGATCCCAACATGCTTTTTCCAACTTTTGCTTCATGCTATTCCTCTTCATGTACACCACCTTTTTATCCAGTCCAAGAAGAATCCATCACATGTTTATTTTGGGCACAGTGCACATAATTCTCAATATGAAAATAGACAAAAGGAAAGAATCTGGTGCCTGAAGGAACTCACATTCTATTGAGGAATAAAAGTAAACTTCTATGCAAATTCATCATTTCAGGAAGATAATACTAACAAGTCTTTACATAAAAGGTGGTACACTATCTTAGCCTAGAAGGAAGCTATGAATCCCAAGCAGAAAAGAGGAAAAGGGAGTGTGCTCCCTCCAAGGTTCAACTCAAGTGCCATTTCTTCTGCGAAATCTTCCCTTGAGGAATGATTCCCCTCCAAGTACTTTTCTTGCCACTTTTTTTTTTTTACCATACTCTCTCCTGTATATATGGGGAATAGAAATTCCCTCCATATCTTTCCTTTTCTATTAGATTATAAACTCCTTGAAAGCAGGATCCATTTTAATAACTTTCTTAAATGAATTGGAGCTCTAACAAGAAAACTGGTACTGGACTTAAGATTCTCTGATTAGACTGCCTCCCCCTTTAAAGTCACTCTAGAAAAAGATAAATAAAGCAAAAAGAAAAGAAAAGAAAGAAAGACATAGCACTGTCAACTAAAGTGCAGAAAGACATAAGTTTTAAAGTTCTGCCTACAAAACAAACGAAAGACCAAAAAAAAGTTAATTTCAAGTCACAGTGGGCCCTCAAGGAGAACAACAGGTAATAGAAGTTAGAAATAATCCTTAGTGAGAGGAATTCTACAAAGAAGAGAGAAGATAGTCATTCCAATATCTCAGAAATACTTGAGGAAAGTAAATTTAGGAATAGAGCAGGTGGCTCAGTTTTCTCCAGTGCCTACAAGTACACTAAATGGTGACCTGGTGATTTTATAAAGTTCATGAATTTCTCTTAGTGTGATAATAAAATGAAATAAGAGAGAAAAAAAGCATAATCTAGTATATAATGTGGATCTATATTTTTTAAGGTAGCCTGGAAGAGTGAGGAGACAGTATGTTGGAGTCAATAGAAAACTGACTCAAGACAGAGGAAAATTTGGGTTCAAGTCCCACATATATTTTCTATGTGACCTCGAGCAAGTTATTTAATCTCTCAGTGCTCTGTATAACTGTTTGACTATAAATTGCAGAAAAGGTACTGGACCTGTACTGGTAGAGGGAACTTTTTCGTCAGGTAAACCCGTGTATCACTGAAGTCTCATATATAGTCCCTATACCTATCCTACTAGGGCATAGAAAGGAAAAAATATATATTCATATGCAAATAATTGCCAAATACTTCTGATTCTTACTCTTTAGGATCTTCCTCACCTTTCTATTGCCCCCTTTCCATTGCCACTGTCTCATTACCTCTCACCTAAACTATGGAATGGCTTCCTAAACCGTCTTCTTACCGACAGCCTATACCCTCTCCAAACCACCCCTCACTTTGGTGGCACCCGAAGTCATTTTTCTAACAGACCACTCTGATCACACTACTATGCCCGTTCAAAAGCTGTCACTGTTTTCTTATTACCTACCAAATAATTCTTTAGTCTTAGCTCCAGGGCCCTCGACAATCTGCCTCCATTTATCCAGCATTGTCACATACTTCTGCTCCTCACATATTTCTGCTCCCTATATAACAGCCAAACAAAGCCATTTGCTCTTCCCCAGTCTGTTCCTGTCCTTTCTCATCATCACCCCTTTGTTTATACTTTGTTGAGACTAAAACAGTCTCCCCTTACAATTTTCCTGTTAAAATCTTTGACTTCTTTGCAAACCCAGTTCAAATATCCTCTCCTCCATGAAGGTTTCCCTAATCTCTGAGCTCCATGTGGTCTCTCCCTTCTAAAACCTCTCATATTACTCTCTTTGGCCTGCTCACATTTATACCTAGGTGTTTGCATGGCATCCCTTCCCACCCCTTACACTGTGAGCTCCCTGAGAGCAAGGGATATCTTTTGCCTTTATTTATATCCTTAGCACTTAGGCCAGTGCCTGGCACATCGTGAATACTTAACAATTAATTGTTCTATACATTTACCATATTCTAAGTTATATTTTAGTTATTAGTGTGATTTTCCAGTCTTGTCCTCCACAGTAGGTTTTGGGCTACTTGAGAGCAAAGATTGTGCTATCACCATCAGGAAGTGTTTAAGTACTTTCTATATGCCAGGTTAAACGTGAGAATACAAAGATACAAAGGCAAAAAACACAGTCCCTATCCCAAAAAAACACAGTCTAACGAGGGAGACAAGATGCAAACAACTATGTACAAAGAAAATATATACAGAGTAAATAGCAGGTAATCTCCCAGGGAAGGTACTAGTAGTGAGGACAGATTGAGAAAGGCTTCTTGCAAAAGATGAGATTTGAACTAAAGCTTGAAGGGAAACCAGGAGAGATGAGGAGAAAGATCTTGTTTCATCTTTGTGTCTCCAGAGCCTAGCAGAGGTAGTTGTTCATAACAGGTACTTAATAAATATTCCTTGAATTGAATTCAATCATATAAAATGAAAGATACAATGAAAGATCAACAATTAATAGGTTCTATAGTTGAAAAAAAGATTAGAATTAGAACTTTCAGTAATCAGAATGATTTTTCAAATTATGTTCCATTGGACAGCCAAAAACTTCTTATGCCTACAAATAACCAAGTATTGAAAGAACTAATAAAAGTAAAATACATGCTACTTTCATGCTACCCTGACATAAACATGAAGGTTATACTAGTTATAGTCCTAAAATTCACAGAACTGAGAAAAACACACAACTTTTAACTATCTAATGAAAAAAAGTGAACACATAGCATAAATATTTGTAAAATGGATGGATAGTGTTGGTAGATACCATAAGAACACAGTTCAATACACATGCCAGCAAGGTGGTTTTGTAGAGTGTTCTTCCTTCCTAGGGTCAGGAAGACCTGAGTTCAAATCCAACTTCAGATACTTACTAGCTATGTGAACCGCAAGTCATATAACCTGTCTGCCTCAGTTTACTCAACTTCAAAATGGGGATAATAATAGAATTTAACCTTCCAGGGTTGTTATAAGGATCAAATGAGATATTTATCTAATTCTTTGTAAACCTTAGAATACTATCTAAATGGTAGCTATTATTATTATAAAATAGATGAACATTTTCTTATATCTGGGAGGGTCTTAGAAATACAACATCCCAGATATAGAAGACTGGGGTAAAGATCTTCCTTTGCCAAAGCAGATGATCACCCTCCTGCTGCTAGCATCATATAGCCACAAACATCAGAACTTTGTTGTTCTCTTTAAAAAGCAAGAGCGTGTTGCTACAATGTCATATATAAAAGAACCTGGAAATCCCATAGGAAGATATACTTTACCATGTGTCTACACATGTCTTGTCTCCAACCTTTTGTACAATCAAACTCAAGATTTCAAATAAAAACTGAACTCTTGGCCAACATCACAAAGCCTCTTTATTGATTTGGATGCGTCAGGGTAACAGAACCCCTACTCTGTCCTGAATGTGGGGGTTCACTTGGGTTTGGTGTGTTTGCTAAAGAAGTGAACATAATCCAACAACTTGGAAGATTTAATAATGGAATTCCTGTTATTCACAAGTATGTCGAACTTTAATGTTTACAGAAAGAACATGTTCCTGATAACAATCCTATGAGGTACGTAGTATAGGTATTGGAAATTAAAACTGTATTACAGAGTGGCCTACCACTAGCCACAGAGATAATACATGTCACAACAGGGACTTGAACCTTTCTCTCCAATTTCCAAATCCAGTGTTCTTTCCATAACAGCACACTGCCTTTCATATATAACTGTTCAAACACCAGAATGGTTTGCCTTTTTACTATAAGAAATTATTGTAAATAAAATTCTCCAGTTTTGAGTTATCTACATAGGTAGAAAGTAATGATTCTGTTCAAGTGAAATATGGTACTAATAGAAGATCCTGAAACAGTGTTGTACTTGTTACTGAATGTACAAAGAAGATTCCTGAAAAGGTTCACCTTTTAAATAAGTTGCTAAAACATGGAAGACTTTATTTGAAAATTTGTAAGAGAATGATTCAGTGAGAAAACATGAAACAGCAGAGTTAGCTTCAGCATGTTGTGAAAGCAATGCATTATTTGAGCAAACTTTCTCAGTTATAAATATGTTCTAAGATGAATCAGGCAAGATATTGATATGGTCAAAACCATCTTCATTGCTAAAACTAAACCTTTATTATCATTCCTTGAATCCTACACTTGTTCATTTGAATATTAACTACAAGAAATTTGCTCTCCTGGGAAAGTGGCCCGATTATAATTTAACCCTCAATTATGTATTTAAGGGTTCCTTTGGGACCCAAGTTGGAATTCTTCTGTGACAATCGGTATTTCTGTAACTCAATCCTCAGGATGCAGTTTTGGGCCTGCTCACAAATCTGCAACATGAAGATTTTCACACAGACAATCTACATTTGATAAATCTAAATTCTCTGTAGTTAGAGAAGTTTGGGTTTTTTATCTTAGTCAGACTCTATAAGAAGTCATGGTTTATGGGAATGCTAAAGGAATAAGGCACTGAAAAGCCCTAAACCTTACCTTCTATCCCCTTCTTATTTGCATATTTGGTAAATTCATTCAAAATATAACAACCCTGGATGAAACACCAGGAGATTTTACAAAGAACTTCAAAATGAGCTGAAGTACAGGTGTTTCTTTTGCCCAAGGCAGTTCAGATTGAAGAGTGAGGTACATGCTGAAGCCAGGGTATTATTACTTTCTATTGATAGCAAAAGAAACAGGAAGTGATGGTTGTACACGCCCACTTGAACTATTGAATTAACATGACAGAGAGAAAAGGCAGATAGCACAAGAGAAATACGAAAGGTCTACTTGTATTTTTCTGAGCTCCAACCAGGACAAGTACTTCCTACTTCTCTCCCAAGAGAAATTTTTCCTGAGTATTGTGAAAATAGTGTTTTGGTTTATCTTTTTCACTCAGAAGCGACTTCAAAAACTGGTTTTATTGTTTCAGAAGCCTGTCGGACCTCCTTACTGGCCCCTGATTTGGGGTTGTGATTTTGGTTTTTTACACTCCATATCAATATGAATGCCAGTGATATTATTTAAACACTTACTTTCTTGGTCTAGCTTTCTTTTTTCAACTGTTTATTCATTTCCTCAGAGTTCTTTACTCAGAGTTGTTACCTGCATAACGAATTTAATCAATCTACCATGTTAGTGCAAAACAGGATTACTGGCTTTTAAGAAACAGACTCTGGACAAAAAGGGGCTTAGACTCAGTAGATTTGCTTAAAACTCAGTGACTATATATGACTTATCTTGTGAAACTTAAAGCTAAGTTTATCCTTAACTAAAGAAAGATTTGAGGATAAAGGGGGACATTTAAAAATATATACTTTATTTGTTACAATTAATCTAATTTGCGCATGTTCAATGTTTATCATATAGATACCAAATGATCTCTTCAACTGTAGTTTTCTTTTATGCAACTACAGAAAGTGAATCAGATTTAAATATTCATAATCTTATGATAAAGATTTATTATGAAATGTATTCAAATTCTAAGATATTTATATCACCAGAAAATAAAAAAGATATTTAATTAAAACTGTCATTTAGACTGATTCCTACAAAAAAACCAATGACTACAAATTTCTCACCTTAAATTCAATGTTTTTATTATCAGATAATAACTCCTTTTTTGTAGGTGTGTGGCAATAATATTCCAGCATTGGTCTTAAGAACCCTAAACTTACTGCAAGTTTTAACAAAGTAAATCAAGAACCAGGGAATGTAATTGACAAAAAGTACATAAGCAAACCAAAGACTGGGAAATAAGATTTTATTTAATGTTATCTCTCCATCATAAAGTCGTAAGAAGAACTTTATATCAAATTTCCTGATGCAGTAATATTATTTGGCTGCATTCTGCTTAGCTTCATTAAAACTTTAATGTAATTGTTCTCCTTTTAAATATAAAATAGCATGATAGATAGTGGTCAGTCTGTTTCTTTTGGCTTTACTTGCTAAGGGGATTTAGGTCTCTGTTTTATTTTACGTAAATCAATTAACTTTTTAGCTGGAGTACTTTCTTGGGGTCAGAAACCTGCAACTTATTTTAGACTTAATAGAAAATGGATAATGAAATTTATCATGTGGTAATTGAAAAGAATTGAAGAATGATATAACTTGAGACTGAGAAGAATAAGAAAGAATTTTTAGAAGGTGAAAAAGCATGTCATAACAATGACCAACAAAAAACATTTTGAGTCTTTGGTTTAGACTGTAGTCAAGTCATTACTCATTCATCATATTAGAATACTTGGTGATGTTGACCATACTTTGAATCAACCCTTCACACATAATTGTTTTAATATTCATAAGCTACAAAATAAATTACTGCAAAAGTAACTTATCATTTGTTTGATACCTTCCAAAATGCCAGCGGTTAACTACCTACTTTCTTCAAGAGATAGAGCTTGGTGGGATGGGGAGAAGTGTGAAGGAAAAAAAGATTTTGAATTGTGTCTATGGGAAAGTGTTTCCAGTAAAATTGTTTACGAAAATAATAAAAGACAGCAAAGAAACTTAGTGTTTTACTTTAAAATGAATATTTACTCTCTTCTGGTATCAGCCAGACTGGCTTCAAGGATCCTAGGCAAACTAACAAGTCGAGAAACAACCTTTACAAACCTTCCTTCTTAACAGGGACCTAAATTACCTAAAAAATAAACATTTCTATCTGGAGCTAGGGTCCTAGCTGAACAAAATTCTTCTTTTCATCAGCAGGCTTTGGATTTTTCTTAATCAGATAGACACACACGCACCTTTCAGTCAACTTGGGAAGTGTTTATGTGGATTTGTATTTGATTTGTCCAACGAATGTGTTTGACTTTGTTACACTTGCTGCTGGGGGTGGGGTGTGCTTTATAGCTGATTCAGAAATGCAGTTGGGGGAGCTAACAATTGTCTTTCCACCTTGAATTTCTCAGGATGGTGCATAATTTCAAAGTTCCCTATTCTAGGGGAGGCAACAAGAAAGGGAGGGGGCAGGAAACAGGAAAGTGGAAACAGAGAAAAGGGAGGATGGGTAGAGAGAAAGGAAAGGGAGCAATAGAAAAAAAAGGGAGGAGGGGAGAGGGAACAGTGTAGAGTGGAGGAGAAAGACTTCCTCACTGCAGTACAGAAATTAAGAGTAATCAGTAGCTCCTTCCCAAAGCCTCAGCACTAATCTTAACCACAATCCTTTTCTTTCCAGACCATGATGATGCGTTCCCTTCTTGAGCACGGGATGATCTGCCGTCTCGGGTAGTCTAAAAACTCTTCTCGCTTTTTGGTGCAGAAGTGGTGGCCGCAAAGGGAGAAGAGGGTAGGTGGAGAGTTATTCCCCCCGCCCACCTACACCTCCACCTCCTTCCCTCCCCCTTCTACCAGAAAGCAGCAACATCCCCCTTGGAGCCCAGTCCAGCTTCATTCCGTTACCAATTCTCTGGGGGCTAGAAACAGCAGCCACTTGCTGCCAGAGCAGATGGGGGCTCTGGCTGCTGGTGCTGCCTCTTGTTGATGTTGGGGTGTCAGAAAGGCAGCGGAGAGCCTATGATCTACTACACTGCAGTGCCAGCGTCAGGAGCCTCCAGCTCCGAAGCTGCCACTGCAGGACAGAGAGCCCACACTCACACTCATACACACACACACACACACACACACACACACACACACACACACACAGCCCCACGCTCCCCTCCGTGCACGCAAACAGACCCACATGCACACTCTCCAAGGTTTCCTCTCAACACAGCGATGCTTGCGGCAAACCAAGCCGTGGGAACTATAGGACACAGAGCGTTTTGGGATGTGTGTGGTGCTATTTCCCTGAAAGGCAGCTGTGAGGTACAGTGCCCAGACTCCTGGCTCCTGCTGCTGCTGCTGCCGCCGCCACCACCGCCACCCAGTCCTCCTTCTCCTCCTCCTCCTCCTCCCTTCCTCCCTTCCTCCCTTCCTCCCTCCCCCTTGTTGCTTGCCCACAACTACGCGGCTGCCCCAGAACGCCCCAAACTGATATAGGGAGAAAGTGAACCCGTGGGATCTGACTCCCCGAAACACCTGCATTTGCATTTCTTATGTAATGTACTGCAAGTTTCCTCGTTGGAGCCCATTTGAACTGAGGCGCATGATCGCCAACCATCACGCTACAGCCCAGACCCACATCCCAGCCCATCCAGGCAGAGAAGCACCCAGGCGGATTTAAAGCAAAACAATAACAACCCTGTCCTCCCCAGCCCCTCAGCGTGCAGTAACAAAATGCTGCTGGGCACAATGTGTCTACTTGGACTTGGTTTCCCTCCAGGCATCAGCACTGGGAAAGTATCCTTGTGGCATGATGTGTCACTGGCAGACGGGGGAATGAGTTAATCCACCGGCACTGTGAGCTAGTGGGGGAGAGGGAGGTGGGGGCTGATGGTGGTGGGAGGTGGGATATGAGAGAGGGAGGGATAGGGCCTGATTTTACTTTGGTAAAGGTGATCCATGTGATGAATATTCTGCAAGCTAATCAGAAAGTATTGTACAGGATCTCAACTCCCGAGCCCCATGTCACTGAACCCACAGGGAGGGCAGTCTGATAAGTAAAGAAAACCTCTCCCCTCCCCCATCCTTCTTTATAACTACCGAAGCTTCAGCTACCTAAGGGAAAACCGCTAGGGCACATCACTTCAATATTCCATCGAAACACGAATAATATAAAAAATGCTTAAAGTTTTCTCCCTTCGGTTGATGAGATGTGTCACAGCCAAGAGATGCTGATAATGGTTTTCATATTCGCTGAAGCTAATCCAGCTGTTTATTCATATAACACCTCTACATGCAACGGCCGGTCCTGGCTTCTATATCTTTTCCCTTCCTTCCCTCTCAGTAGAATTGCAGAGCTATCTCTATGAGCAATAGACAGATTATTATGAGGGAAAACACAACATTAGGCATGTTTTGCTTACCAGTTGGGTTCTTGTTTTTCTTAAGACTCTTGCCACAAAGACACTGCAGCATATGCGTTCCTTTGCTGAAAATGTTCCAAAGAAACCACATTGATTTGGGCGAAAAGCAATCCAGCAGCTTAGACACCCTGAGAAAGAAGAGATCCTTGTGGTTGCATAATAATAATTTGAGATCAGTTCTCCTGAAGAGGGGCACCAGTTTTACCATAGGAAAAACGATAATATTCCGATCTTCTCCCAGTTTTTTCCCCTCACGTGGTATATTTCTTTGAGACTTCTCAATGAATGTTTTTTCGTCCAGGATGAATGATTTATCCCCCTAGATCAACACTGGATTGTTACCAAAAGGGTGGGGGGGAAAAATCCTTTTCAGCATGAAGCCAAACACAAAGGCAAAGAAATTCCAACTGAGGCCAAAAACTAATCAGGGAGAACAGTAATGCACAAAAGATCCCCAAAGAGAAAACCATAGCCTTTTACTTGGTCGCTATGAGGATGGGAGGATCTGCAGAAGCCAAAGCAGGAATCATCTTACTGAAAGAAGACTGCCATTGTGTAGTCCCTAGGAGAAAAGAAAAAGAAAAAAAAGAAAAGAAAAAAAAAAAGAAAAAACACCACACACACTCACACACCAATACCACCTCCGGAATCAAGTCTGACAGATGAAGATATAGATTTCCCTCTGAAAGTGTCGATTTTTTTACAATAAATTCCCAGTGATCTGTATAATCTGACTGAACCTGCAGTTCTCAATCACCTCGTAGAAAAGATGCAAATCTAGGTCCCCCTCCCCTTAGCAATCTTGTAGTAGGTGGAGAGAAAGGCAGACTCCCTTCCTCCTTCTTCTCACTCTCCCTGCTTCCAGCAACGGTGTGCATGAGGAAAATCTCCCCTCTGGATTTCTCTCCCAGCCTTGGATGTGAGTTACAGGCATTAGAGGGAGGAGGAGGAGGAGTTGAAGTTTGCATTGAAAAGACTGGCTTTCCATGACGTAGCCACGTGCTTTCAGACCCGTCACCAGTGAGATGCTTCAACCAGCCCGGGGAGGGCAGTGTCACTGCGGTCTCTTTCCCAGCACCTCTCTCTCTCCCCCTCCTCACACGGCTAGCCTACTCCAGTCCCAACATTCTAACCTCTGCTCCTTCACCCTCACGTCAACTCTAAATCTGAGCTGTAGCTAGCTTGCTCTTTACTGCAATAAGATATTAAAGATATTTTATACTTTAAAAAGTGGTTTAAAGAAAGGAAAATTATAGTAACACTGAAAATAAGTTAAGTCATGGAAAAGAAATCACACACTAAAGAAAGGCAAAAGGAAACCTTTCATCTTTCTATGCTGTTGAAATTTTACTTTTATCTTTTCTTATTTTTAGTTCCCTAAACATCAAAGAAATATCTTTCAAATGTCTTTTTTGTGATGAGCTCTTATTTTTTCATTACAGAAAATACTATATCAGAATGGAGGTTTTTTTTAAAAGTCTGGCTATATATATTATATATGTACATATTGCATATGTACATATATACACATACATATATCACCCTTACTCTATTTATATATGTATATATGTTTTCCAGAAATGGCCCCATTTCTTGGTACCTGCCAAAATCTGTCTAGTAAAATATTAGGACAAAAGTACAGAATTGCATTTCCCTCCAGTATCATATTTTCCTTAAATAATATTTTATACAGAGACATATGTGAAACTATTCTAATTTAGCTCTTATTGTACTAAATTTCTATCCATTAATTGAATCACCATAAACTGTCCCTCTCATCTTCTTGATTCTTCTCCTTGCTTAATATGCAACCTAATTACCCCATACTGAATTCCTTCCAAATAAGCTAGGGGCAAAATTTCCTTCAGGATAGATTACTAACTCCAATTAGCCACCTAAAGGGTAAAGTAGTAACTTTTTTTCAACAATGAAACTAACTCCTATCTTTATTTAAAATGTAGTTCACAGATCTATATAAAGTTTTATACTTGCCAGGTGCTGTATGTGTATTGTCTCATTTAATTCTCAAAAGGACCGTGTGTAAGAGACTGTCATCCCATTTTGGGACCCAGTGCGGTCATCCCATTTTACTGATAAGAAAACTGAGACTCAGAAAATTTCTGTGACTTGTTCAAAGTAATAGATGGCAAAGCTAGGACTTAACTAGAAGTAGAAGTATTCTGATCTCAAATCTTTCTATCATATCTCTTCTCCCTTTCTCAACCAAACTGCTTGAAAGTGTTGTTTATACTTACTGCCTCTACTCTTCCTCTTCTCAAACTTTTGCAATCTGGCTTCCAACCTCACTTAACTGAAAATATCCCCAAATTTACCCCAAAAGATCCAAAGATCTCTTAATTGCCCACTCTGGTGTGTATATATTTTTTTAATCTATCCTAATCCTTCTTGACCAATCAGCTACACTTAAAGCTGTTGACCACCAACCACCATCTCCCCTCTGGAAACACCAATTTCTCCTGGTTCATCTGCTACCTGTTTGATCACTTCTCAGTTGCCTTTGCTGGTTTACCATCATCTATATCACAAGCTTTAACTATGAGTGTTCCACAAAGATTCTGCCACTTCTCTTTTCTCTATATAATGCTCTCTTAGTAACCTCATCCAATTTCATGGATTTAACTATCATCTTTATGCACATGACTCCCAGATCAATAAAACCAGTCCATTTCTCCCCAAGCTTCAATTCTGCATTACTTAATGTCAATTGGACATTTCAAGCTGCACATTCCAGAAGCACCTGAAGCTTAATACATCTAAAACTGAACTCATTGTCTTTCTCTCTCTTGTTCCCTCTTTCAGATTTTCCTTTCTGTCCATGACATCTCCATCCTTCCAGTCTCCCAGGTTCATGATCTGGGCATTATTCCTCACTCTCCCTAACTTCACATATACAACCAGTTGCCAAATCTTATCATTTCTACCTTCATAACTTCTCTCCCATTTAATCCTTTCTCCCCACTCACACAATGACAATCTTAGTTTAAGGCCTCATAATTTGCCTCTTCCCTAAATTATTGGAAACAGCTTCCTCATTGGTCTCCCACTATCAAATTTCTACACACTGTTGTCAAAGTAATTTTCCTTAAGCACAGATCTGACCAAATGACTCTTCTACTCAATCAACTCTGGCTTCCCATTATCTCTAGGCTAAAATATAAAGTCCTCTGCTTAGCTTTCAAAGCTCTATACACAATGGTCCCAACTTAGATTTCAAGAATTATTAGGCATTATTCCTCCTGTTATTCTCTTCCATCCTGCCAAACTGGCCATCTCTCTGTTCCTCACACCTGACACTTCATCTATCATCTTTCTACCCTTGTATTGGTTATCCTTCATTCCTGAAATTCACTTCCTCTTCATTCCTTCCCTCTACCTCATAGAATTCCTTTGAGATACAGCTCCACCACCATTTTCTCCATGAAACTTTTCCTGATTCTCTCAACAGTTAATGTCCTTCCTCCCAAACTTTCTACATTTACTATTTTGTATATATTTTGTATTTATTAACATTATATTTTTGCTGAATATTTTTATATGTTCTTGTTGTCTGCTCCCCTCCCCCATTAGAATAAAAGCTCCTTGTGAGTAGGGATTGTTCCATTCTCAAATCCTCAAAACTTAGCCATATGTTATACATAGTAGATACTTAACAAATACTTGTTAATATATTGTTATGCCAGGCAGCCTCCCTATTAAGTTATGTTAATTACCTTTGTCTTGAAACAAATGCATATGTATCAGAAAAATTGATAATGAAATTGATAATTAATAACTGTCCCCTGCCTCCAGAGAAGAAAAAGAAACCTAACTTTAAAAAAAAAACATATATAATTCTGATAGGTCAATCTTATGACAAAAAATTAATAATGGCTAGCATTTAAATAGAATTTTTAGATTTGGAAAGTACTTTACATACATTAGCTCATTTGAGCCTCACAACTATCCTGAGGTAGGTACAATTGATGATAGGACAGGATAAGGATAAGGAACATGAGGCATAGAGATGTTAAATGATGTGCCCAATGTCTCAGAGGTAATAAGTGTCTGAGACAGAATTTGAACTCAAGTCTTCTTGATTCCAAGTCTGGTGTTCACACTATACTATCTAATTAATTCAAAATTAAAACACTATCTCTTTTATATTTGATCTCTAATTATCTCAATTTCTGATCAAAATATTGAAGTTTGACAAAACAGTAACATGGTGCACTAGAAAGAATACTACTTGAATCAGGAGATAGTCTTCAAATTCTGGCTCCACCATTTGCAACCTATGTGATGTTGGACAGGTCCCTTAGCCAGTCTAAGTCTCACTTTTCTTATCTATAAAATGTCCTTTGAGGTGTCTTCCAGTCCCAGATCTATAATCCTATGATTTATTTGAAAGAAAATTAAGTATCGTTGGACACTGTAATAGATAGCTGTTGGGTAATAGAAATGTGAAAAACCAGCTTCTTAGTATTATAGCAGTGAGGTCCTGAATTTGTACTCACTACTTAGTACCCCATTAGAAAATGTTAGAGGGGGAAAGGACTCTGGGAAGATGGAGGAGTAGGTCAGAAAATTCTAAGCTCTGAAGATCTTTCCCCACAAAAGAGTTAAAATAGCACCTTAGGGTGAACAAAGTGTGGGTAGAGATAAATAAGAACTGGGGCATAACCAGGGTCCTCCTGGACAATTTAAGATCAGAAGAAAAATTCCAGGAGTAGGTTTGGTCCCTGTGAAGAGTAAACACCTCCAGGGTAGGTTCCCTTTTAACAGTAAGTGCAAACACTGGGGTTAATTGGTTGGAGAGATTCCCTAGGCCCCAGCCACTAGAACTTTTACTCCCGAGGATAGTGAGGGGAGTTGGGCATTTGAGCCCAGGAAGATCAAGGGAACTTCTGCTGACCAGGAACGCCAGACCCAGCTGTGCTGCGAAGTTGTAGGGGCAAGAAGGAACCAGCACACACCCAGTGAGTACAGAAGCAGTGGGGCAGAAAAACCCTGGCTGGGGCTACTTAGAGCAGGCTGGAGGTTTGACTTTGGGTTCAGGCTAGAGGGGAGAACTGAAGATTTGGGGTAAGAGGCACCATTTCCCATACCCTTGGACCAGAAGTGACTACAAATAACTAAGATATAGCCACCAAAAAAGAAAAAATGTACAGGCAAAGGAGAAAGAATCCAACTATAGAAACCTATTATGGTAATACAGATGACTGGGGTTCCTCTTCAGAGGAGGAAATTGAAGTAAAGAAACCCCCAAAGAGTAATGTCAAATGGTCACCTGCCCAAAAAGAATTTATAGAAGACCTTAAAAATCAAATGACAGAGATGGAGGAAAAACTAAAAAAGAAAATAAGAATAATCCAAGAAAAACAA
>CM053580.1:122615137-122635157 GCA_028627135.1 Pseudochirops cupreus | reverse complement strand
CTTATTTGGTTTTCAAAGTCCTTCTTCAGCTCATCTCTAGCTTTAAGGCATTCTTCATGTTTATTGGAGGCCCCTGGTGGGGGAGCTCTGGCTGAACTCTCCTCCTCCCTCTCTTTGCCATGATCTTTCTTTTCCCCAAAGAAGGAATCTAGGGTTTGGTTGCTGTCCTTACTTTGCTTCTTATGCTTACTCTTACTCATGGTTGGTCAGTCCGTGATTTTTTTTTAAAATCTCTGTAGGGCTCTGCTTCCAGAAGGGAAAGCTCTGGCCCAAATTGATGGGATCCTCCCAGCTGCCGTAGCTCTCAGGAAGGTGCTGGGTCCTTTTCCTACTTACTTCTGGCTCACTAGATAATGAAGACTCCAGGACTGAGGCCCAAGACCACAATGTGGATCCAGGCTGCTCAACGTGAGAGCACTTGGCCTCTGAGCAATAGCTTAGTCCCCCTGCTGTCTGCAGGCCATGGGTGCGGAAGCTGCAATGCGGAGGTGGGTGCAAAACCTCTGCCTTTTGCTTTCCAGCCTTGGAGGCCTTTTGACTGGACTGCTTTTCTCCCCTGATTTTGCAAGACCCACTGACCGAGTTCTAAATGCTGCTGGCAGCTGCCGCTAATCTAAGGTTCCTTGGCTCCTCCCATCCAGCTGCCCCCAGGGCTCAGCCAGGGCTTCAGGCCAAGCCGGGTTTTGGTTCACAGTGCTGATATGGTTCCTCATAGCCCAGCTGACTTTAGTGGAAAGTATATTTGTGTGCATTTTGGAGTTCTAAGATTAGTTTAGAGTCATATATTATGGGTATTTTGGGGTGGCTATGTGAGAGCTGCAATATGTTGCTGCTCCTATGCTGCCATCTTGGCTCTGCCTCAAGTTAATCTTTTTTTTAAGGTGTTATTTTCTTCAGTCAGGTTGTTGACTCTCTTTTCATAATTTTCTTACATTGTTCTCATTTCTCTTCCCTATTGTTCCTCCACTTCTCTTATTTGGTTTTCAAAATCTTTCTTAAGCTGATCTATGGCTTGTAGGAAGTCTACATGTTGATTGGAAGCTTTTAGTGAGGAAGTTCTGACCGTGTTGTCTTCCTCCCCTTCTATGCTTTGATCCTTCTTGTCCCCAAAGAAGGAATCTAGAGTTCAGTTGCTGTTCTTACTTTCCTTCCTTTGCCTGCTCATGTTGGCCAGTCAATTACTTGATTTTTTAGCTCTGTGGCACTCTGCTTCCAGAGGGGAAAGCTCTGTCCCAAATTGCTGAGGTTTTCACAGCTACTGGAGCTATTGGGAGGCTGCCATTTCTTTGCAGCCCCCACGAGGTTTTGCTCACTGAAAATGTACCCCAGGACCACCACCCAAGACCACGATCCAGATCCAGGCCACTCAATGCAAGAGCACTTAGTCTCTGAACGATTGCTTGGCCCCCCTGCAGTCTGCAGGCCAGGAGCTCTGAAGCAGCCACGTGGAGGTGGCTGCAGGGCTGCTGCTTCTCCAGTTTCCTTGCTCTGTAGGCAGTTTGGCAGGACTGCTTTTCTCCCCAAAATTTAGCTGAGTTCTACTTTGTCCTTTCACTTAGTCCTTGTTTCTTATGGCTTGATAATTCTGGAAACTGCCATAGCTGCCACTGATCCACTCTCCTGAAGGCTGCAGCTGTGGCTCGTCCTGGCTGCCCTGAGCCAAGCCAGGATTTCAGGCTGGACTGATTTTGGCTCCCAAAATGCTATGATGAGCCGTTCTTGCCAAGCTGCCTTCAGCGGGAGATTTGTTTTTCTGTATTTTTGTGAGATTTGGAGCCCTAGAATTTGTTTAGAGTCATATTTTATGGGTATTTGAGGTGGCTGTGTGGGAGCTGTGGAACCTTGTTGCTTCTACATTGCCATCTTGGCTCCGCCCCCAGGGGCTATCCATAATTCATTTTTTGATGGGTTCTATAGACAATAAATTGAAAAAGAAAAAAAGAAATTTAAGACATTGTGAGTACTTCCAAAGAACTGACAATCTAGTTGGTGACACATAAGAAATAACAATAATAAATAACCATTCAAAATGGTAGGGGCAGGGGCCTTTTAAAAATTATCTTCTTTTTTCTCCCCTAAGACTTGACAGAGTGTTTTGTACTTTGTCCTTAATAAATGTATATTGAATGAATAATTGAACTGGAGAAACATCTGATTAACGCCAAATTAAGGGCTATAGACATATTATCTTCAATTCCAGAAAAGGAAGAGATCAATGTGATTAAGGTAGTTAGAGACAGTCTTATGGAAGCAATAGGATTTGAGCTGGGCCATGAGGAATAGGTGAAATTGTAATAGTCAAAAAGAAGGAAAAAGTATGTTTAGGAAATTGTATGAGCAAAGGCATGGGGGTGGGGCAGACAGAGTAGCATGTGGGGAAGTAACAATGAAGAACCCTACCGATATAGCTTATGTTTGGGAGTAGTGAGTGTTAAGTATGTTGTGGGTCTTCTTTAGAAAGTCTGAGAATTTTAGACTTTATCTCTTGGCAGTGAGGAGCCACCTGTAGTTTTTCAATAGGATTATGTTAAGCAAAATCAGTACTTTGGGCAGATTAATATGGCAAGGCCATATAAGATGGATTAGAGGGGAGAAAAATTGGGGTGGGGGAACCAATGTCAGTTGATTGGTTATTGCAATCTCCAGACATTAAATGACAAGGACCTGAATCAGAGTGAAATCACTGTGAATGGAGGCTGAGAAAAAGACTCTGAGAATTTGATGGGACATGGTAACTGCATATAAGGAATAAAGGGCAGGGAAAAGATAAAGATTCTAGTCTAAGTTACTAGAAAAATGGTGAGATCATTGATAGAAATAGGGCAGCTGGGCAAAATAGCTAGTTAAGAGTAAAGAAGAGTAAAAAAAAAGGTATAAGGGTTAATGACAGAAAAAAATAATAAAAACTAAATCTCACATGGAAAATCCTTTAAAACAATTATTATGTTTTTCCCCTTTGTATAATGACTATTTGCAAAAAAAAAGGTGAATGAAATCTAACCAAATGGAAATGAGTTTCCACTGTCCCCTGTCAGTAGTTTTACTTTGACCATGTTAAAATGTGGCTGTTTGAAAAGTTTAAAAACATTTGTAGGATATTGTAACAAATTTATTAGAAAGTTGTTGGAAGAGATCTCAGGTAGTTTACTTACTTTGGTAACTGGATTCTGAATATTTAACTCAGACACCTGTGTGCACATATGAAGTAGAGTCACTTGGGCAAAGGGACATAATGCACAAGTTTAGGAGGCTTAACTGTGGAGACTTTCAACTGATAATATGACACACCATCAATTTATAAGCACTTAAGAATAAACATCAGCCCTCATTAACTTGTGTGCTAACACATGTTAACATTGTTTGCTGATATACCCTCATCTTGTGCATGGAGATCCAAATGCCTTACTCTGTCATGGAGATAAATAAACGTATATGTGCATGTGTTAATATATTAGTTAGAAGTATATATCTTTCTTAAATGTGACAAAGAGCGTCCATCTTAAATTATATTTCCTACTGTAGCTGAAAAGGTTATTTTAAATAGTTGATATGTATATGTTGGTACATGAATGTAATAAATTATCACTGGACCAAATGTTAAAAAGAGCATAAAGATGAACTGTCAAAAGGCGAGAATTTAGGGGAAAGACTTTCAAGCAAAATCTGGGGAAAGAGCTATTTACAGAGTCAAGAATCAAGGAAGGGTGACCTTAGAAGTCAGAATGGTTCTAGTTGTGAAATCCAGGAGGTAAAAAAATTAGGTAGGAGTTCAGGTTACTTCAAAGAAACATAATTGACATGGAAGTATGAGTGATCGGGACCCCAAAATGGGAGAGAGAAGGGGCAGTAGTATAGGGAGGGGGAGAGGGAGAGGGAGAGGGAGAGAGAGAATACATTTATCAAGTGCTAGACACAGTGTTAAGCAGAGGGGATGCAAATAAAAAAAAACAAGTTGTGCCTACTCTCAAGGGGGTTATATATAAATAGGAGAAGATAAAACATAGAGGAGAGCTAGAAAGTGAAGAGGAGGAAATGGTTGAAGAAGGGTCAGAGAGCAGATCAACAAGTAAGTTGAGCTGGAAGTGAAATGAGCATATGGCTAATGCCTGTTCAAGAAATAGCTGTCAATTACAGTTATATTTTGAAATTAGGTTGAGTGATTATAATTTACTTGAATATAGTTTTTATCCTGAAATTACTTAAATTATGGTAAAGTAGATTTTGACTGATTTTGCATGTGATATGTTGCTAATCCATGACAAAGGAATAGTTTGGAGAAGTATGGGGCAGGATTATGCTCCTAGGCTATAAGTTCAGAGAAGGAAACCTTCCCACTCTGTTCATTAGTGACAATATAAGGCACCAAATATAGGTTTCTCATCATTGGACCTTCCTCTGCCTTTTCATTAGGAAAACACATAGGTCTATTTATTTACATTTGTGAGAGAAAATGCTTCTAGGAATACATTGACTGACTACATAGGGCTATTTTGAAGTTTTCAACTTGTCACAATTCTTTTTTCCTTGGGAGCAAGAAACAGGAGGAATACATAAACTAGAAATATGGAAGAACTGAAGTTAGAGTATTAGACTGTTAAATTGCATATTTAAATTTTGCCTGTAGAATAGCACCTTTGTAGAGATTACAAGCATACAGAATCAACTTTCTTATGTGATATTAAATTAGATTTGAATTTGTGATCGTTGAAAAGGAAAATTAATCTAAAAGTTTGATATAACCTACCCAAGTTTGGTTTCTGAAGTGTGTTTTGCATTAAGACAGTTTTTAGTAATTTGCATGTTTACTAAAGAAATTAATGCTATCAAATCATTACCAATATGCACATTAATACTGTTGGCAATTTGAAAACTCAGCAGAATTCAGTGGTACTTACAGCATCTTTTCTATAATGAATGGGGAAAAAGCAGTAATAAAATAATTTCTTTCATCTCTTCATGCCATACATCAGTGTCTCTTTGTGACATGAACATTTAAAACTTCCCTTTAGCTCTTCCAATACCTTAAGTGAAAGCAAAGAATTTGTAAATGTGTTTGCAGGGCTGAGGAACCTGTGCAACTAAATCATTCACAAGACCTTGCAGAGGAAAACATCTTGTGAGCAATGATGATCAGGACCTGGGACAGCACCAAGTAGAGTTCTCTGCATTTGTTAAATTAACCTGCTATTTTAATGTTAATATGAGGGTAAAGAAACTTGGCAATAAATTTGTGGGGGTGTGTGGAAAGGGAATCAAACAATTCAAAATGGCAGTGCTACAAATAAAAAGCTCTTGACAGCTGTCACTAGCAGATGATAGAGACATACTGTTAAAATAGATTATGATGTATTTTACTTTAGTACACAGAAAGACATGTTTATTTTCTGGTGAGATAACATCAGACATTTTTATCTATATCAGAACTTAGCTATTTGAACATACTGGCTTAGAGTGAAGCGTAAGTACTGTTAGTGGAAAGCCCTGAGAACAGACTTCTCAGTTTACCTACAAATTTGTAATTCCCCACCATCCCCTTCTCTCTCCTTTTGGGGAAGATGATACCATACCAGAAGTACTCTGTGTTGCCAAATAGGGTAATATTGTCTAACTGCAGAAAGCAGCACCGACGATTGGTTTCAGATCATAATCTGTTGTTACTAGAACACTAATATAATGATACATTTTATGTGATTTTTAAGTAAGGGCCATTCTGTATGGTTAGACTCAGTTGATGCAAAGTAGTCATTTCATTTTTTTGAATTCTTCCTTTTCCCATGTGCACTGGTCATATACCCACAGATTCTGTTCTTATGTGACCACAATTAGAATATCATTAAAGTTAAACTAACTTGTAGAACATTAAAAATTACTCCTTCCTTAATCTTTTATTTTCCTTAACATGTTAATTAACTTCACTTAGCCTGTTTTTTTCCCCTGGAAATAAAACATCTCTCTTTAACACCTTAGAAAGGTAAATTGATCGATAATCTCTTCTTTTACAATTAACGTCTACATTATTTTGCCTCAAATATGAATAGATAAAGGACACTGAAATGCTAATTTAGCTTTTCCCCCTCCCCAACATTATATTCCAAAAGAATATTTATAAATTAAAATGTGAACATGATATACACATAAGGATATCACTTCTCTAATTCTCTACCTATAGTGGCCTTCTAATGGATTTCTAAAGTAAAGAAATTTTCAAATCTGTAAGTTGTTAGGGAAAAAAGAAGAGTTGTTTTGATCATCTAAAAGTATTTGTCTTTTAGAACCTAATAGAAACAGGGAAAGGGGAAGGGGAAGGGGAAGGGAAAGGAATAAGCATTCGTATAGCACCTACTATGTGCCCAGTACTGTGCTGTGATGGAAGCCAGGGAGGTCAATAGTTAGAGTGGAGGAAGGAGAGTGTATTCTCTCTCCCATCAGGGATCTAAGTGCTGGGTATGTACTAACTAATTTGCATCAGGTAAATAGCGACTGTCTCTAAACACTGGATAAAATACAAACATGTAAGCGCTGAACATGACTCAGCTATGAGTCATATTGGGAGTCAGGATAGCATAACAGAAAGAGTGCTAGAGTTAGATTTATGAGACCTAGGTTCAGAATATATCCTATGCACATAACTGTGTGACCATGGGCAAATCACTTAACCTCTCAGAACTTCAGTTCTCTCATTTGTAAAATGGGGATCATAATACTACCACATTTCATAGAGATATGGTGAGAAAATCAATATGCTTATCTCCTCAGTATCCAAGTGATGCCTTGAAAGTAAGTTATTTGCTTATGAATGGAAATGGACTTGATTGATTCTGCCATTACTTCCTAGGGAGATTCATACATATTGGGAGAATCTGGTTCAGAATGTCAAGGGGACAAAATGCAAAGTCCGAAGTGGTTGAGCAACAATAAATATTTATTAAATGTCTTTGTTGTACTAAATACAATTAAACTTTTCTTTTATTGGAAGTTTAGATATGAAGATGAGTAAATAATAGCTTAGTTGAATTTAAACATAGGATCAAAATACCTTGTTTCTGGAACAAAAACAAAAATGATGTTAGCTTCTTAGTGCAAAAATTATTAAGACTATGTACTCAGGCACAATAATAATAATCTATTTTAAAAAATACATTTTATTATTTATTCCCCCTTATACTTAAGAAGCAAATTTATTAACCTGAGTAGTGACTCAACACTTTTAAGATTTTTTTAAAAAAATCATTAAACATTACATATAACTTGTAAAATAATCCTAAGGAATTATTTAGAATTAGTGTTGGAGGTAATTTTAGAGGTCTCACAAGAGAAGAATCAGCTTAGGTAGTTGTGACAGGTAGTCACACTATTTCTTCTTGAGCACTTTCCGGTACAGAGAGCTCAGTATAAGACAGCCTATTCCATAACTGGAGAGCTCTAATTTTTAACATAGTCTTTCTTTATGTTGAGTTGATATCTATTGACATTTTCTACCTCTTAGTTCTAGATCTTTGAAACAATACAGAACAAATCTATTCCCTTCTTTACTTGATAATGCACCAAGTATTTTCAAGACAACCATTGCATCTTCTTCCCAGTTCTGATAAATCTTAGAATAAAATTAATAAGACAGCATGCTATAATTTTGTGAAATCCTGTATTAAAATTTTTGATACACATTAAATAGTCATTTAAAAACCAATCAATTTAATTACATTTCAGGCCAGGAGAGACAAAATCAGAGTGACAGTTGTTGCTTGTTAGTCTTTTCCATGGTGAGCCTGAGTGTAAGATTCACTGTACAAGCCTGCTGTAGTTCTATGATGATTTTTTAAAGTTCTAATTAGCTAAAAGTTTGTAAATGTTGAATTGCATTGATAAATTGTGTTCTCCTTTACTCATTTTTAGTTCTTATTTCTCAGTCATTAAAGCCATGCAATATTTATATCTCAAAATGTACTTTGTAATTATTATACAAACAAAATGCTGAACTTGAATAATTATGGAGATTTTCATTAAAAAAAGCAACTGACCTATCTGAAAGACAGTTTGGTGCAATGTCCAGAAAATATCAAGAGACCTGGGATTTTTTAAATAATTGGCTTTCCAGAAAAAAGTTCACCTCATACACTTAGCAGTTTAAACTGCATTATTAATATTTTGTCCACCACTGTCTTAAGTCTAGGCTACCAACAGAACAATAAATCAAACCTGGATTAGACTTGCACGAAATAATGAAGAGTGAAATGAGCAGAACTGAGAGAATATTGTATATGGTAACAGCAATATTATTTTAAAAGCAACTTTGAGCAAATACATTATTTTGGTTATTATAAATACCCAAATTAACTATAGAGGACCTGTGAAAAAGATACTACCTGCATCCAGAGAGAGAACTGATAAATAGAAGAATGCCCAGAATAATTTTACATGTATACATATATGTGTTTATGCATGTGTATATGTGTATGTGTGCACATATGTATGTGCATGTATACATATATATTTGTGTCTAATGGTGTCCATTTTTAGGGTGAGGGGAAGAAAAAAAAAGAAATTTACATGATAACTTGGTTGCATGTTTAAAAAGGAATAGAAACTATACACAGTAGATTTGCTGTATCATATGCAATCATTTTTTTATTGTACTGTGTTATGGAAATGCTTGTTTTTTCCATAAATAAAAATAAAATAAATTTAAAAAATTTACTAACAGCTATGCTTATTTTATCAGCAAAGCTTGTGTTTATTGATGCCTTAGGAGTTGATCCTTAAATATTATTCATCAAAATAAGTAATAAATCATTTTAATATGGGGGAAAGAGCAAGTTTTCTAGGTCAGGTTTTACATTTAACTGAGATGTCAAGAATATTCAAATGCCTCTTAATGGGAACTCATTAAAGTCTCCTTCCTCTGACCTTTTGTTGAAATGTTCATCACTTCCCATCCCTCCTCTTTTAAAAAAATCTGTTATGACTTAATGTCAGGTAGTAACACTGTTTTGTGGAAAATTCTAAAAATAATAATCCTGAGTAAGTGACTTCTAAGTAGCAAGGTAATTGATGTCAGCTAGGAATGAGGAAGGACATTGTGCTCACTCAACTGTTACCCCCGCTATCTTGGTTGTGAAGTTGGATGGCACTATAAATGGCATAGCCTGCCTTCTCGGATGGAACAGAATTTTGAGGCCTGCAATAGTTTAAGAATTTTCTTTTAATAGGCAAGTTATTTTCATTTTCAATTTGTATTTTGCCTTCCTCATGGTCATGGTATACTGAACCTGGGCATCCTCAGGGCAAAAATGAGCAAGCTGACATAGAGAAGACATTAATAATAACTTATAGATTTGTTAGGGTAAGAAAGTTGGATGACTCAAAATTACAGCACAAGATTATGTGGGTTAGATTGGCTATTGATGGAGAGAAGCATGTAGAGTATGCTGAATCTGCAGGAGAATCAGTACTGTGTGTCTTACTGGGTAAATTTTTATAAGGAAGGTGGCTCATGACCTGGACTTTGAAAACAGAATAACCTCTCCATTTCATGGCAACCCACAACCAAACACACTTAACTTTCCAGGAAATACCATCTGGAAGAGGCCTCAGTAATACAACAACAAACACCCTGTTACAGTTGGGACTTACCCTGCTGACTTACTCTTTGAGAGTGTGTCCCCAGAATTCTGACAAAGGGGCATCAAATGTGGTGAATGTGTGAATATACTGATCAATGTGACGTGATAATGATTCAAATTTCATTGAAAAAAATATTAATGAGAACCAAAAAACATCCCAAACAAACGAGTCCTTTTATCATAATCTGGAAAAACAGAGATAAAAGTCATGGTATAAAGCTAGAGTTAGAAGCAGCCTTAGAATTCACCTAGCTACACTCTCATGTTTTACAGTCTATTGCTCAGCTTGGTCCCAGAATTGTGTCTTCAATTTACTATTATACTAAATGTATCCTTATGGTGCTCTTGAGCAGGTGAAAAAGAAAAAAAAATCTAGGAAAGATTTTTATACTAAAATTATTAGATTCTCTGTTTTAGCTGATTCTGTGTGTCAGTAGACAGTAAAGACTGTTAAAATTCCTGCTGAATGTTTTATTCATTTAATATTTGCACACTTATTTTAACTTCTTTGGACCTTATTTACCTCATCTGTAAAATAATGGGTTGGATTCTATGGTCCTCTATAGTTACTGAAGTTTACTCTAATGTGATCTTAATTGGTGATGGTGCTATGATCCTACTATGACCTTCATAATTAGATTATGTTTGTCCTGTTCAACATAAAACTTTAGATAGAATTGACAAGAGCTATTCATCCATTCATTCATGTATTTGCATATTTATATTCATTTAACAAAACTTTTTATTATTTTTGTTATTTACCCAACTTTTATTTTTGATGTGTCTTCTGTTAAAACAAAGAAACCCTTAAGGCTATCAATCTCCCAGTCTTCACCTCTTTAAAGAGAGGAGGGAGGTATGTTGCATCATCTGCTCTCCCAGACCAGGATTGATCATTATAACAAATTTTAGTTAGATTCTGACTTTAGCGTTGCTTTCATTTATATAATTGCAGTCATTCTATATATATATATTGTTCTCCTGATTGTTCTTACCTTAATCTATAGCAATTAATATGAGTTTTTCATGTTTCCCCCTAAATTCCTCATGAATATCTTCTAATAGCATGCAAAAATTATTCTATGACATTCATGTATCATAATTTGTTCAGTGAAGAGAAATGAGATGTGTCTTGTACTCATGAAGCATACTGTGAAGATCCATACTTTCACTTCAGAATATGAAAGTGTTTTAATAATAATAGTAACTAGAATTTACATAGTATTTTAAGGTTTTCAAAGTGCCTTCATATTATCTTGCTTGATCCTCACAATAAACCTAGGAAATAGATGCATTTTACATATGAGAAAACTGTGGTGGATGGAGATTAAGTGATTTGTTCAGAATCACACAGCAAATATCTGACTTTGGATTTGAACTGAGGCCTTCTTGGTTCTGGATATAGCACTTTGTTCACTATGCCACCTAGCTTCCCCTGAACTAAAGTAAACTACTCCAGATGGCTTAAAGGAAAATGTGAAGGGAAACAAGATGGATTCAGGCTACTTGCATATATTAAACTGAATTGCCACACAGAATCATATTATAACTATTTTATTGATGACAAAATGAAATAAGAGAGGTTACTTACTACTAGCTCTTTTACTTTTTTGCATATCCCTAGTGCTTAGTAACGTGCGTGGTATGTGACAAGCACTTTTAAAATGCTTCATCTGTCAATCTATCTAAATTAGATTTGGGGGATATGAAGAAAAAAAAATAGTCCCTGTCCTCAAGGAGCTTTTTTATACCATAGAGAGGGGAGGAGAACATGTAAATAAATAGCAGGATTAAAAATGCCTCATAAATGCCACAAGGCAAGATTGCATTTACCATGAACAAATTCATAGCATTATTTTTGCTTTGCTAAAAGATTCTTTTAGTACCTTGATGTTATAAATTTTCATAGATGTTTCTTTTTCTTAGCTTTTTATTTTCCTGAGTAACCTCCCAACTCCAATGAGACTGATTTCTGACAAGCTAAATTACCTGCCCACCCCTATGTACAGCATAGCACAGCAGCAGAGGCTTTAGTAAATATTGTATTAATTTGTCACTAATGAATGTTTTGACAAGCATGACTGCATTGAAAGGAAATAGCTTTTAATAGGTCACCAGAGTCCACACTCCTGGCTCAGTTCTCTTCTCAGGTTTGTGTCTGAAAATAGCAGTCCATAATTCAGAGGCCTTTTATGTTATTTTATTGGTCCTAATATCAGCTCAACCCTGAAAGGGAGAAATAAGATTTATCAGTTTCATGAGACTGTTGATTAGTGAGTGCACAGAACATGCTCCCTCCTTCTTTAAAAGTCTCAGTGCAGCGCCTTTTGCCACAGATATCTCAGAACCTGTCCTAGTTTAACTAAAACCCAGGAGTTCATAATATAGCATGCTAATGCTTAACTAAAGAAATCCAATTTTTTAAATTTTTTCGTTGGAAAATTCTTTCTCTCAATGGCTTGGCTTTGGAGTTGCTATCCACAAACAGAATTTGTCCTCCTATAGTGGAAAAAACTTAGATTCAAATAGCATTTTTATTCTATCAGTTTTTTTGTTTTTTAGAATTGTTTCCCATTTCCCATTTCCACCCCTAATTCTGGAGCATTGTTAGAATAACTCTTTTTACAAGGGGATTGCATTTAAATCTCAGAGTTGTGCCTTGATTATCACTCTTGGAATTTTCTCTCCCTCTCTTCAGGTGTAAAGTAGATATGTGCCTCTGAAATTGCTTTGATTTGTAACTATGGACAAGTCATCCAATCTTTTGGAGCCTCTGTTCCTCATCTCTAAAACAGAGATAAGAATGTCTATAAAGTCTTTACCACACAGGATCATTGTGATATTAAATGAAGTGTATGAAGTAATTTTGCAAACTCTAAAGTACTCTATGTATCAATCATTACTCATATACATGAGTGTTGAAATATATGCCCATTTTGTTTTCATTCGGAGCTGGGATTTTGTGATATGGGGGCATCTTTGTTTAGAAACTCCCTCTAATCATTCAGATTGTTAACTATCTGTAACTCTTAGTCTTAGAGAATTGTCTAGGGTACTGAAAGCTTAAGTAATTTGCCCAAGATCTTATAGCTCATATAAAGTCAGGGGTAGGATTTAAACTCGGGTCCTTGTGACTCCATAACCATTCCTTTATCTACCATGTTACACGGTCTTTCATCTAAGACTTAGTAAGGAGCTTTGGAAAAGACGTAGGTTGTAGAAATGAATGTAGTGCTTGATTAAGTTCTAAGCCCTGGGCTGAATTCTACTCCTGTTACTTCCTACTGCATATCATGGTGGTAAGTCACTAACCCTGAGCCTCAGTTTCCTCATCTGTAAAATGAAATTTGTTGAATTAGAACCTCTAAGGTCTATTCTCTCTCTAAATTCATGAGCCTAATACATACATGTGTGCATATGCATACATATTTGCATATATCTTTAAGATATGATCCCTTACAATTTCATTGGGGGAAATAAAACATAAACTCATAAAAAAAATTAGGTGCTAAATGAGTCATAATGAGTCACGTCCATGTGATAAAGCAGTTCTGCAGAGGAAAAGGTCGTTATGGTCTGTAGTGATCAGAGAATGTTTGGGGATGGGGGAGTGATGGAAGGGTCTGAATCAGGCCTTGAGGAGTTGCTTTCAATAGTTAGGAAGGACATTGCAGCCAGGGCAAAACTTACTGTGCAGAAAAGTACTGAAAAGTGAAGAAAAGTGCTGAATTAGGAATGTGCAAGACTTATTGGGGGAACAGGGCTTAGACTAGTTTGAATGGATTCAGTAATTTGTGTTGGGGAATCATGTAAGAGAAGGTTGATCAAGATGACTGGGACCAGATGAATGGGGAGCTTTGAAAGTCAAACTAAGGCACTTTATCTAATAGGTAGTGGGGTCCCTGGGAAGGTTTCTGTGAAAGCTACAATATGATGTCTCAGAAATTTTATTCTGGCCAATTTTTGCATATTGGGTTGGAGAGGAGAGTAACCAGATTGGAGAGAGCAGTTGTATGAAGTAGATATTTCATTATCTAAACTAGACTGGTGGAAATTGGAATGGAAAAGCAGAGAAGAATATGAACAATATTAAGAAGAGACAATAGGGAGAATATGATGTGCAAGGAAGAGTGAAGAGTACAAGATCAGAGATTTAAAGCTGGAAGGGACCATGGAGGCCATCTGCTTATAATATCATATCAAGAATTGAAAGGGACTTGAAAGGTCATCTGGTCCAATTTCCTCATTTTATGGATGAAGAAACTGAGACTCCAAGGAGGTTAAGTAACTCACGTGAAGTTGTATAGATAGTATTTATCAGAGGCAAAATCTGAACTCCTCTGGCTCCAGAATCGAGATCCAACCTTGGTAAGTGACTTGTCCTACTTACGGATAGTAAGTAGCAGAAATACATTTCTGATGCTAAAGTCAACGTGGTGCCTTCTCTTTTTTTTTTTTTTTTGCATTTTTTTTTTGGAGGGAGAAAGGCAGCACAATTGGGGTTACGTGATTTCCCCAAGGTCACATGGCTAGTAAGAGTTAGGTGTCTGAAGCTGGATTTGAACTCAGGTACTCTTGATTCCAGGGCTGGTGTTCTATTCACTTTACCACCTAGCCACCCTTTCATGGCACCTTCTTAATGATCCAAAGGTTTAAAAGTTATAACTTTATATTTTTATTAAATATTATAAAATTATAGAAAATATATAATTATAAAAGCTTAACTATAACTATCATAAAAATTTTAAGATATAACTTTATGGTTTTTTTCCTGAGATGATGTTTTGTGTCTCCCAACTCAATTATAAGCATCTCATTAGTAGGGAAAATATCTTATAGATATGTTGCACATGTGTATACTTATATAAACACATAAAAAGAATGATGTAAATGAGTGAGGAGTAAAAAGCCAGCTATGAGAGAGTGGGGGGAAGGACGGTTATTTTAGCAATAATAGCTGGCATTTACACAACTCTTTAAGGTTTGCAAAGCAATTTACATATATCTTATTTGATACTGACAATAATCCTTTGATGGAGGTGCTATTATTAACCCTATTTTACAGATGAATAAATAGGGGCAGAGAAGTGACTTGCCCTGAATCCCATAGCTAGTATCTGAAGCAGGATTGGAACTCAGGTCTTCCTGACACCAACCATTGAACCAACTAGCTGTTTACATTTTGGTTTTAGAATTTTTAGTTTAATTTGATTGAGGGATATCTCAGTGGGCTTGTCTTGTAGGGGTATGGAAACTGGGAGCAATTTATTTACCAGAAATATATAGTATAGTTTTGTATTTACATTGTATTCACATAAAGATGATTGGATAGTTTTAGCTGTCATAGTATCTGTCACCCCATTATAGAATTATCTCTGAAGGAGAAGAGCAGTGGACTAAAGATATACTTCAGAATATGTCTTCAGTTAGGGGCAGGGAACAGGAAGAGAAAGAAGGCCAGTAAAGTGATGTAGAAGAAGTCTGATATGACCAAGCCTAGCATGTGTTATAGAGTCCAAGGAAAGAGGCTATCTTAAGCAGAAGGGGGATGGACAACTACATCAAATACCACAGAAGGGTCAATGCCATAGAGTGGGGAAAGAAAAGTCTTTGGGTGGAGTAGGGATTGGGGGAGGGAGAGGGGGAGGATGACAACAAATATTTCTGACTTCACAGTTTTGCTGAGGTCTGGCTATGATCCTCCAGTATAAACTAGAAACTTGCCTCATGCCAAATGAATTCCCTATTGTATCAATGCTGCATAAATTAAGAGAGACCTGTAAATCAAATATTAGAGAAACACAAAGTATTCTTAAGCTCTGTTTACATACCATTGTTTTCCTCTGGGTAATGATAGCTTACATTTGTGTAGTGCTTCATACTTTCCAAAGTATTTTTATATAAATTATCTCACTTTATGCTTATAATAGTCTTGTGGGTTAGGATAGGACAGGTGCCATGTCCCCATTTTAGAGTTATGACAACTGAGATGCAAAGAAATTGTGAGTTGTCTAAGGTTATATAGGAGTCAGAAGGAGAACTTTCTTCTTCCTCTCACAACAAATAAATCCCGTCCAAGTAGCTGGGGCTTTCTAGAGAAAATATTGAGTAGGAAATAGGACCAAATTCAAACCAAACCATGAATATTTTTGATAGCATTCTACCATGTGCCAGGCACTGTGCTAAGCACTTTACAAATATTATCTCATTTGATCCTTAGAAGAAACATCATTTTGATTTTTGCAAATTTTTATTTCAAATAGTTGCTCCTTTTGTTCAGATTGTTGTGCATTTAATGGCCATTTTGCTAAAATGAGCAAAACCAGTTGATACCCAGAAACTACATATGTTACGACCTGAATAGCCAATAGGTGTATTTATGTATGTGTGTATATATACACACATACATATATACATGTACTCATATATATATAGATAGATAGATAGATAGATAGATAGATGTATATATACATATATGTATGTATATGCTTATGTATATGTATGTGTATCTATATATCTATGGGGGACAGGGAAAGCAATGTTCTTTTTTTTAGAGCATTTAGAGCTGAAATTCCTTGAAAGATAGAACTCTTTTAAGAAACTGTAGTTTTTTGACAGTTAATTTTTTCCTTAGTATTTTGACAACTGACTTGATTAATTTAGTTTTAAATAGTTGAAGGTGAAAAATTTAAAGTTATAACCACAGGATTATTTATTCATCCAGGGGACATATTTTACAAGTGAAGTATTTCATCCCTCCTCCTCTGGTAGAAGTAAAAAAAAAAAAGCATGTAGATTGCAGCTGTAGGCTTAATAATTTTACTGATAACTAAGAATGGAACAGATCTTGCTGGGAATTATATAATCAGCTTAAAAGCTCACCATATTCTCTATGTGACAGAGTATAAAAAGCACAAGGCAGAGAATGTGGTTATTAGATTTTTTTTTCTGCAAATGGTTAACCACTTTGTATTTAATAGTTTATTCAGAGATGGATCAGGTTAGAACAATCAGAATAGCAGTTCAAGGAATGTATTTTTACATCACTCTGAGTGGCTTTTCTGTTTCCTGCCACAGAACAGGGCAAAAAGAATGACCATTAGAACATTCTTAGGTTCAAGTATACTTGTTTAGGAGAAGTAGATACTACATGCCAGTGGAAGACTTGACTTGGGTATGGAATTAGGAGCTCATTTAAACTGAATTATGCAGAGAGATCCTTAAAGATGCTTTTCCTAAAAAGTTCAGCTTAGACCATGTACTGTTGCCAAGAACTTGCTTGAGTTTTTTTCATCAGCCTACAAAATTCTCATGAATCTTCTCTATACTGGATACAATGAGATAATATGTAAAGTCCTTTGCAGATCATAAAGTAGTATGCAATACTATCCATCTATTACCTAGTTATCTATGATCCTTATTATTATTACTCATTTCTCTTTGACGTTGCAGGCAAGTTTAGCAATGTTGTCTTATAATTTCAGCTGTTATACATGTTGTCCCAAATGATACACTTGGGACAAGTCAAGAAACTAGCCACTAGGTTCAGTTAACTATTTTCTTGACTTAGATACAACATTCTGTTGGGATCTTCTCACCTCAGATCCCCTACTGGCCCGCCTTCCTCACTCACTCTCCCTGGGGTCTTCAGATGTCTCTGGCTTCCACTTCTCGAACAGAACGCTCCGCACACATGGAAGTTTAAGACATGCTCTTTATTGTTACATCTTCTCTTCCCCTCTCTCTCTCCTTTCTTTTACCCCTCTCCCTCCCCTTGCTCCCTCTTTATCTCCTCCTGGGCAGACTATGTCACATGCCTCAGCAACAGGGGCCAGAAGAAGGGGGGGGCGCTATCCCATTAGATGATGTATGCTCAATGCTGTTAGTCCAAAGTTCATATTCTGGTAAGGCAAACAGCCTCATCAGGGCTCAGGCTCCTGCCTTGGAATGCAACAAGTCACTTAGAAGGCAGCAGGAGGGAACAATGGGGGTTGGGGGCCCAACAACTCCCCCTTTTCTTTTTAAACAATACACTAGTGGGGGATTCACAATCTGGGTTTTCAATGTCCCCAAGGAGTTTCGTAAGACATGTATAGCACAACGTAAACATATGGGAATACAGCACAAGAGGAGCATCAGGCACAACAAAACAATCCCTAGACAGAGCATAATTTTCCAGCCCCATGCCCACCATGGAGTAACCTATAATTTTCATAAAATGTCATCTACCACATCATGGGGTGTCAGCTGAGAACACTTGGCATGGTTCAAATCCCAAATAAGTTGATCTAAATCTAACATGTCACTTGTAGCATTTCTGCCTTCAAGAAGGCTGTGGAGGTGGTTTTTAATAGCTTGCCAATGCAGGGCAGATGCATTATAGGGGGTAGGGAAGGCACAGAGTTAACCTGATTTCACAAACTGATGGTTTGAAGTTACCACTAACTGAAGTTACAACTATGCCACAAAATTCACCCCAAAATATTTACAAAGGCCATCACGTCATTTTCTCCCCTTAACAAATTAGACATAAATTCTTTTGGGGATCAGGGACGAAGGTCTCAGCTTCTCAGGCTGCTTCATGCTGAGAATGGACATGGAGCTGTCCCTGTCTCAAATAGATCAGTCCAGAGGACAGGGGGGCTGTGGCCAATGTCTGGAACTTAGTAGATGCCAGATCCAAGGGGGTGTTGGGTAGCACTTTGGGCAGTAGTTCATCTCAAATTGGAATGCATTCAGCCTAGAAGACACAAATCTAGCAGAGAGATTAAACAAACAAGAGCCAAAAGCAGTAGGAAAAATGACCAGAAGCAGAGTGAGCATGGGCTAGTATAATCCATTGCTCAGACTATTTAACTTAAGCAAAAGAGGTTTCTGACTTAAACCTCACAACTGAATAGCAGACTCAGTTACAGATGTTAGCTTTTGCTTAGTTACAAATTCAGATTTAAAACAGCAAAGTGTCTTCTGCAAAACATCTTCTCTAGAAGTATTTCCTGTATGAAAGCAACATACAGTATACCACAAACGTTTACCAGGACTCATATGCATAATTAATTCCTGTTCTATATTCCAAATTATATTCCAAATTATTGCCAAAAACCAATTAGTAGAAATCAATTATAACAACTTTAAAGAGCCATTTTCAAAAGTGACTCATCAGTGAGGCTTTTTTTTTCTTTTTCTTTTAACTGCTGCGCCCTCCCCCCCCCCCTTCCTCATGGGGGAGTGGAAAAATTCCCTTACTTAATCTAATAAGGACTCCATAAGCAGTCTGTCTGAAACTAAAATTCACAGTAAGTTTGAAAATTACAGAATCTATACACAATTAGTAAAATGACCAGAAATCTTACAAGGTCTTTGTATAACTACTAACTTTCCCTTTTTCAAAAACAATTAACACAATTTCTAAATTGTCTGATCATAAAAATCTTTCCCACATAATTGACAAAACTTAGGGGGTTTCACTGGTCTTTTCTTCACATAGTTCATAACACAAGTGTTTACCAGTAACACAATTATTATGTTCTTATATTTAAAGCTTTTAAATTCAAAACCCATTTAATTACCAATCCAGTGGCCTTAATTCAGCTGGATGTATTTTTCAAATTGAGCTACATACCTCTCTCTATATTCTTAATCTGCTCAATAACAGTTCTACAAAAACACATTTCCAATTCACGTTGCACAGAGGATCATTCATAACTACAGGTAAAGGTGTATATACCTGGTTTTGTGAATAGCAGAAGCAACAACATATTACATAACATTTTACACAATTTTTTCTCCATCTTTTAGTTTCAACCCAATTCAGATTAAAACTGACAGCATTCCTGGCTCTCACTCCATTTTTTCACAATATACGGGGATTTTGCAATTTAGATACCATAATAACACAATGACATTATAATATTAATTGCATTTCCAAAATGGGTAGAGGCTTTTTTCCTCCAGCACTGCCCTTCTTAGGTTTCAGCAGGCAGGCTGGCCAGATCAAGATTATAAGGTTACCTTATTTTCCAAATTACAGTTATTTCAGAAAATATTACAGCACTCAGGTCAGACTGTCCCATTCCCCATATTCCACTCCTTTGAACAACATAGTTCCTAATTCTAATAACATTTAAACAAACAAACAAAACAAAAATTGCCTTTGTTACAACATAGACAACACCCATTCCTGCTCACATTTTAGATACCAAATTACAATATGCTGGGCTAATCATGTTAACTGCTTCTTTTGGTTCTAGTGACAATTACAAATATCTTTAAATTCTAATTTCTTGAGTCCAAAACATTACACACTTCACCTATATCCAAATTAACATACATAACCAGATCCTTAGATTTCCAAATTATATAATTTAGAAATGTTTAAAACTTATATTCTACTAAAAAAA
>CM053580.1:122601330-122615037 GCA_028627135.1 Pseudochirops cupreus | reverse complement strand
AAATATCTTTAAGCCAACACATAGCCTTTCAGCATGTATGATCTTCAGTTTACCTTAGACTAACTGGGTGGGTTATCATTTAACTTCTCTCTCAAGCAGGGGGCCTTAGGAATTTTAATGATTTTCTGAACTTTTTAAACTAAATTCCAATAGACATTATCCCTTCTGACTTCCCATGACTTGGTTTGTAGGTTTTGATGTCAGGCTGTGTTGCAATGGAACCCTAGGCACTTTTCCTTTGGATCTCCTCCTCGACTTTTCCCTCTGCCAGCCTCCCAGCAACTTCTGACCACTGTCCCAGCATCCCAGGACAGAGGGAAGAAGACACATGTGACTGACCCAGCATAAGGGCGTCCCCTTACACGAGAGTCCACAGTCTGACTGACTGCCCAGAAGTCAGTGGAGCTTCAGACGCTGCTGGCAGTGTCTGGGTACTTCAGGGGTCTCACTGCTAGGGAGACAGTAGGAGCAGAAAGGTGTGGGGAAGAGAACAAAGAAAAGAGTGCTTACCTATTACCCCAGTGGCTAGGGGAAAATCAGACCTTCTTAGCCAAAGGGAGCTTTATTAATGAAAAAGCATGTGGGCCTGAGACTTAGTAAGGATGATATAATTTTAGGATTTCTAATGGGGGTTGGCACATAAGAGCTTTCAAAACATTTTTCTAACAGTAAGGGAGATCAAAGTAACACAATGAGAATACAAAACAGTAAGCTGTAGCAATTCCTGTGCAGGGTCTGGAGAGGCAATTTGCATCTGATGTCTTCCTTTCCAGGTCCCTTGGCTCAGAGGTTCACTCAGGAGCAAGGATATTTGGTCAGATCTGCCAGGGGCTCACAGAAACATGATTTAATACCAAAGGCACATAGCACAAGAAATTCAGTTTTCTAGCCATGCAGGGCTAGACACAATAAAGTTTCACAAGCAGTTAAAAACATTGCATCAAAAATCCAAACTTCTAATCTTATTACTATACGTGCTCAAGTTTTGAGTCTCCATGATAGAGAAATTTTTTGAAAGCCAATCTTATACACATATAGTTTTTAGAAGAATCAATTTGATCCTGTTGCTTTACTCAGAATTTTAGAGTCAAGTTACAAATCTTTTCTGCTTTCTAAAAATACTTCCTCACACACTTTGAATGTACTTAAACCTTTCTGAAACTGATTACCCACTATCTGGGGCTTGGATAAAAACCCTCATTTGTCCCCAAACTTTCTTATCCAGTTTATTCAGCTTTCCTTACATTTGTTAACCTCAAAACAAGATGGTTCAAATCTTTTACTGACTACTTGCTTTGATCATTGAAACTTGCTGTAGAAGGGATAAGCAGGGACATATGACATTCCAAATATGACAGGATAAAACATCCTTGGCTCTGTTTAAATTCAGGTAAAGTCACAGATGTCCATCCGTGTACCACCTCATAGCTAGACTCAGGAATAGGTGGGAAAACATTCCTTTTCCAAGGAATTTCATGGGTACACAGCCAGAAGAGGTCCTATCCTAGACCACGCTAAGATTGCCTCTTCAGCTTTTACCAGAAGTAGACTTCCACCAGTGTTTCATAGGATCACATCCTCTTTGAGTAGCTTTGTGGCATTTGATACAGGCACTATACCCAAATTCAAACTCCAAACAAAAGTTTTAGTTGTGGTCCCAGATGCCTTTTACCTCAAACAACAAGCTTCACTAACCACAGCTTAGCACCAGCTGTAACTGCAATAAGCAAAGAAAATTTTTCACCAGGTGTCACAAAGGTAAGGAATTCCATTTACTTGTTATTCCTATCCCTCCCAGAATGACCTTGCTTAGTAGAGATAGCTTCTAGAGGCTTTGGCAGTTTTTACAACATAAGAAATTACTGAGAAGGACTTGAGGGAGGGCTGGTGAGGATACCTCTGCTTTTTCATTCTCATACCTGCAGGGGAACTGTTCAGAAAACATTTTTATCAGTCTCCTCTTTTCTACACACAGTACCAATGAACAACTTTTGGTTTGAGCATTAAAACAGTTGCCCAAATAACTTAGTTCCCAATCCCACAAGTTAAGCACAAGACTCTCAAACACTGCAAAAGGAATCACAGATAATACAGGTTCAAACTTTGAAATAAAACCCAATTAATTACTGGTCTGATGACTTTAAAATTCCACATGAAATTACACAGAAATAAAGTTTAAACAGCCGCGCTTTTTTTCCTCTCCCCACCTCCAGGGGCCTAAGGATGTTGTGGGTGGGGCCCTCAAAGGAATAGACCAATCAGGGGCTTCGGGAGATGGAAAGCTCTGCCCCAGGTAAGGGAAGGACAGAGAAAGGGATTCTGGGAGTTGTAGTCCGTGTCTATGGGAAACATAGCACCTCCCCTTCCCAGCCTTCTAAGTAAAACCGCCCACCTAAAGTGGTGCATGAGTATGGGGGAGACCCCGAGGTTGGACTGATGGACAAGCTGCAAAGCCTGGGCGTTAGTTGGGTGATTTCCTGCTGGAGTAGGGCTTGCTCTGTTTCACTTTGCCCAGTATCACTGCGTGGGGTCAGGGTCGGATATAGGAGCATGGGTATTGTCCCTTTGGCTTGAGCTGGAGTGGGGGGTGGATTGTCTCCCTCATCTAGCAAATCTCTTGTCTGGCAAGTGGCCGCATGTAGCAAAGGCATGAGGGGCACACCCATGAGGGCAGCCCTCACTATGCCAAACAACATAAAATCCTCATTATCCAAAAGACCAGGGCTAAACTCCTCGCATGAGGTCACTTGACTCCCCACCGCCTCCCACCTCTCGGGATCCAAGCCTGTGTGCTCCAGCCAGAGAGATACAATCAAGATAAGTTTGACAAATCTCTTACAGTTCTTTATGTCTATAGTAATTCCTTGCTTTCTGGTTAACTTGTAAATTTGCCTAATGTACACATCTGTGGTGCTTGGGGCAGTGACAGGGAGCTCTAATCCCTCTCCCATTGTCGTGTCCACACTCGTGTGCTTCCTCCCTAATGGAGGGCTGTTTGAGCTTCCCTACTTAGCTAGGGGTCTTGGTGGTCCCCATTTGGGTGCCAGGTGTTGGGATCCGCTCACCTTGGATCCCCTGCTGGCCCGCCTTCCTCACTCACCCTCCCTGGGGTCTTTGGATGTCTCTGGCTTCCACTTCTCGAACAGGAAGCCCTGCACACACAGAAGTTTAAGAATGCTCTTTATTGTTACATCTTCTCTTCCCCTCTCTCTCCCCCTTCTCTTATTCCTCTCTCTCCCCTCACTCCCCCTTCATCTCCCCCTGGGCAGACTAAGTCACGTGCCTCAACAACAGGGGCCAGAAGAAGGTGGGGGGGGGCTATCCCATTGGATGATGTATGCTCAATGCTGTTAGTCCAAAGTTCATATTCTGGTAAGGCAAACAGCCTCATCAGGGCTCAGGCTCCTAGTGCCTTGGAATGCCCTCAGAAGGCAGCAGGAGGGAACAATAGGGGTTGGGGGCCCAACAAATTCAATCAATTTTGGCTCCTTGTTCCAGATTACAGTGTGCTCTCTCACCCTACACATACATAAATACACACATGTACACATTCCAAAAAAAATCCCCACAGCAATGTCCTACACTGATATATCTTGTGCTGTTATAGAACTTAGGATTTGGGATGTGTGTGAGGAACCACCAACATTGCGTCTAAGCTTCATTGATCAGTCAATAAACATTTAGAGCCTACTCTGTGCCAGTCACTATGCTAAGTGTACACTGGGAATTAAAAAAAAAAGACAAAAAAAATCAGGCTTACAATCTGCTCTCCCAATTATTTACCTAAAATCCATTCTCTTTACTTTAGGATGAACCTATCTATTTACTTTTGGCTTTGGGCCAATGCTTACTTGCAAGACCATATTATTTGTCCTCTCTAGAATGTCAAAGTTATTTATCCCCTTGGGGAGGTGGATCTCCTTCTCTCTCTGTGAAGATAACAGCTTCTCCATACCTTAAGGAAATGGTCTCCCCAAGTAGCCCAAATAAAAAAAAATCATCCTTTCTGGTAATGGGCCCTTCAGAACTTAGCTAGTCTGTTTTTTTTAGGAGACATACAGTATGGCAGGGTCAGGGCTAGAGTTGGGGGAAGATTACTCAAAGGGATTCTCTAGTACTCAGACCATGAAGCTTTTAAGGCATCAAGGATTACTTTCACACCATGATCTCCCTGAAGGGAGGACCTATTTCACATGGCTTATCTTTAATACTTAAGGTTGTGCCTGGTTCTTTTCATTTTTTGGATCAGATTTGTAATTTGTAATAGATATACATACATATAGACTATGTATACTTATAGATAGTATATATATTTATATAGATGTATAAATACAAGATACATACTTATTATGTTCTAAGAACTTTACTCAAGTGGGAATACAAAAGAAAATGAGAGAGTAACTATCCTCAAGGAACTCTAATTGGAGGAGACAACACATGAAGGAGATTGCATGTTCATATTCAGTTCATAGTAGTTGGAAAGGCAGGTAGTTTCTGGGTTCTGATAGGGAAAGTGTCAGTGACACTATCAAGGACCCAAGGTCCATGGGGAGCAATGGTGGGACAGCCAAGTGAATAGTGGGGCCAGGGGTCAAAGTGGAGATGGACTCTGGAATAATTTCAGTGAAGATGGAAATGTGGGGGTTGAAAATCCAACTTACAGTAGAGGTTCTATGCCTGTTTGGAAATAGGCAATATGGGAATGAGTGTTGGGTTGGGGAAAGAAAAAGTCCATAGCTCATACCTAGACCAGAATATGCTCCTCTTTCCACAACACCTTGTTTAAATCCTAGGAACATTCTAGGTCAAGTTCAAGTCCTATTTCCTTTCTTGTCTCACCTGGTTCCACCCAGAGACAGATTTGGAACCTGCTTAGGTGGGAGCCAGATTGTCTTTCAAAATGGAATTTGCCTCAGGATATGACAAGGGGTGGGACCAAAGATGATAGGCATACCATGAGGGCAAACTTGAAAGATTTGTCAGTATATGGGCTCACAGTATCTTGGAGTGAGATTTGTCTTTTAAGTGCATCAGAAAGTTGGATCAAGAGATGGCAAGCAAATTTCCAGTAAGGGTTTAGGTTAAGAGAAATGTGGTATAGTGGAAAGAGCACTAAACTTTGAGGCACGACTTGGCTTTGAGCTCTGACTCTGCCACTTATTAGGTTGACAAGTTGCTTAATCTCTCTGAATCTCAGTTTCTTCACCTGTAAAATGAAAAAGTTGAAACAGATTATCATTAAAGTCCCTTCAGATGAAAAATTCTATGTTACTAAAATAGAGATCCAGTTGTGGAGTAGTAGAACAATAGTAAGGGAACCTGCAAATAGCATCAAAGGATAAGGATTATGTGTTCATGAGCCTGAGAGAACTAAACTTCATCCATCTTCTGAAGTCACTGAGTTGTGTTTTGGAGCAAGACAGCGGAATTAATGACTGTCTCTTCATTTTGATAATTGAGCTACAGCCATTATTGATGGTATGAAGGCTTCTTTAACTGTTGTCAATGGGAGTCCTTCACTATCTAAACTAGGAGAAACAGAATGATCCAGTAAAGGGAGATTAGATTTGGATCCAAAGAACCTAAGTTCAAATTCCACTGTCTCTTACATTTATTATCTGTGTAAGCATGGACAAATGAATCACTGAACCTTCCTGGATCTCATTTTCTCATTTGTAAAGTGAGGAGGATAGACTAAATGATCTCTACAATCCTTCATAGCTCTAATTATGTCATTTGATGAACTCATAATAGTTGATAGAGGCAGAAAGTCAATATAGTATTACATAGTATTAAATATAGTATTAAAGGCAATATAGATAGTATACTAGGAGTGGAGTCAGGAAGACCTGAGTTCAAATCCAGTCTCAGACACTTAATGATTGTGTGATCCTGGGCATGTGACATAATCTGCCTGTCTCAGTATCCTCAACTATAAAGTGAGGACAACAGCACTTACCTCCCAGGGCTGTCATGAGGGTCAAATGAGATCATATTTGTAAAGCACTTAGCAGAGTACCTGGTACCTAGTAGGAACTTAATAAGTGCTGGCTTCTTTCTTTCCTAGGTATAGTACTTATAAGTAATACACTTTATCATTTCATCATGCTTTGTTTTCATGTGCCTTATTTCATGTTTATTCTTTTTTTTAACCAAGTAGATTATATACTTCTTGAATGTAGACATTGTATCTTATACTTTTATTTTTTTTGCATAACAGCATAGTCATACTTTGCTTTATTGTACTTTGAAGATATTGCATTATTTTTTACAAATCAAAGGTTTGTTTCAACCTTGTGTTGAGCAAATCCATCAGTGCCATTTTTCTAACAACATGTGTTAATATTGTATTTCTGTGTCACATGTCTCATAATATTTCACTTTTTCATTATTATTATTATCATATCTGTTATGGTGATCCTTCAAGGACTTTATATTCCAGCAGTAGATATAAGACAAGTACATAAACCATTCTAATATCAGTTGTAATATAAAAGTGCAATAGAAACAGTGCAAAGTAATAAACCAGTTCATAGAAGAAATGATTGCTTAGGAGTGGATCAGGAAAGTAGATCCTTAGTTAATATGGGCTGGTTGATTGATTACCATGAATATTTTGAGAACTCTTGCTCTTTGATGGTCAGTTAAAATTGCATTTTTTTAAAGAAACTATCAGAAAACCCTCAAGAATACATTCACCATGAATAAAATAATCCCTATTTTTTTTTCTTACTAGAACTTTGGTTCTGATGAAACAAAGTTCTTTGAAACTATAGCAATACTGGTCTCATAAAAATAGTTGTGTAGTGTTGGGGCAGGATAGGAGATTAGAGAACAGCTAGCCCAGGGGTGGGGAACCTATGGCTTCAAGGCCACATGTAGTCCTCTAGGTCTTCAGGTGCAGCCCAAACTTCACAGAACAAATCTCCTTGATAAAAGTATTTGTTAGATTCTAGTCCATTAAGTATACCTAGTCTTCATCTTAGAGATGAAAGAGTTGAGTCCTTGACAGGAGGAAATGACTCATTCAAGGTCACCCAGTAAATTGGGGCAGAGATGGTATGAATAAGAGTCTGGATTTGACTCTTTTACATCTTTTTTATTGTTTCCTTCTTCTAGTTAGTGTTCCTAAACCTCACTTACATACTTATATTATCTCTTCTTTTGTGTAGGAAAGGTCATGCCAGTTACAAATTATTCTGCAGGCCAAAGAGTCTCATTATAATGGTAATCCTTGGCCGAAGTCCTGAAATGGTTAATAGTATTTTTTTGATTGCTAGAATTAAAAAAAAAATCATGAATTTATGATAGGAATTCAGGCTTAAGTGTTGAAATTTGTCCAAAACCCCCTGGAAATGGGGAACAAATACTTTTGTTTTACTGATTAGATGAGGGAACATTTTACAAGCTTAGGTTTGCAAAGGAAGAGCAATGTTATCTGTGATAACAACCCAGATACAATTAAGCTTGCCTATTTCTGATCTCTCCCAATTTGAGATTTCTTTTTTTTTAATATGAAATACTCAATTATTTCTCTTCTTGTCAAACTGTATTGTTTTTCACTATGAAGTTTGCCAAAGTAGCAAGATAAATACTGATCTAAGCGTATAGAAGATTGAAATTGGAAGTCATTTAAATTCTTTATTTCATTGGAAAGAATTGTTGAACTTCTGGCAGACTGGGGAGGAATTACCTTTCATTCTCCCAGGTGATTTCTCTCAGAAGATTTCATCATGGGTTAGGGTGAGAGAAGTGAGTGGGCAGTTAGGAAATGAGCATAATGGGTGAAGATTATCTTTAGGAGTTGGAAAGTGAAAATGAGATATAGGTTGATGTCTTAAAGGGATGGGAGAGTCACATGAAGATTTTTGTCAGAATGGAGTAAACCTAGGCATGTTTGTGACCAGTAGGGAAAGATCTAGTATGTAGGGAAAGATTAAATATAATAGAAGGAGAGGAATTGATCAATAAGCAAACTCATGGAAAACTATGGGGAGAAATAAGATTCAGAATACAGGCTGTACTTGACAATGAAAAGGGCTACCACTTTTTCAGAGAAAAGAGTAAAAAGAGGGGAGAATGGGTGATATAAAGAAGTATATAGAGGCATAGATTGGGGGAAAAGAGGAAGTTCATTTTTAGCTTCTATTTTCCCACTAAAATAGAAGGCATGGATGTCTGCCAAAGGGAGTAGAATGGGGGAGGCATAGAGAGCTTAAGGAATAAGATTAATATTAGCTTCTGAATTTAGTAAGATAGTGAATCAAGGGGGGAAAAGAATTTCCAAGTAGTAATGAGGGTTCAGTTGAGATTCAATAACATGAATTTGTGATACATGTAGTTAGCATGGAGTGATTTCCTTGAGCATTGTTCAAGTAGTTTATGACTAGAAATAAAGAAAAGATGATGAGGGTAATCTAGAGTTGAGGATGTACAAGGTAGGAGTGGTAGCAGGATTGGATGACAAGAGATTCAAGGGGATATATATATATATATACATATATATACACATATATATATATATATACACATACATATTTGTGTATATGTATATATATTTGTATATATGTAGATGTATATGTGAATTGGTCAACCACTGGCACAAGACTATAAAGAGAAGAAAGTTAGGGCAGGGCAAGGATAACAGGGAGGGATATAATACCTGGAAGTTGCCATAAGGATTAACAGGTTCAAGAGAAATGAGGAAGAAGGGAATATGGTTGGAGAGAAGATTATAATTATGGGAAAATTCTGGAATTCAGAATCAAGGCAAACACACAGTTATGGGTGGTTGTGACAGCTAACATAAAACTATCCCTGTGAATGGCTGAGGTAGAGTAAAGATATAGGTGACTAGAGTTGAAGAAGTTAATGAACTAGGAATTCAGAATGTTTGAATATCACCATGTATACTGAAATCTCCAAGAATGCATTCAGATAGTGATCAGGGATGTAGTATTTTCAAGAGAATAGTATCATTTAATGTTTTTAGCTCAAAAACTTTCCAGACTATTCACATAAAATTACAGACTTGTGAATATTATACATGAAATAATCTTACTAGCACTTAATAATTTTTCAGATATGTTTCATTTTTGAGAAATCCGTTACTTTCTAGTGAACACCCCTCTCAAAAATAGCTTCTCATTAGACAACAAAAATTTTAGCAAGCCTATATATGATATAGTGATTGACAGAAAATAAACTTTCCATTTTTGTAATAAGTAGTTAATTAGAAGAAAGGAAGGTGTCTGCTTTAACTTTAGTAATTCGGAACCATTGCATTTCTTAGGATTATAGATTTACAGAAAGAAGAGACCCTAGAAGCTGTTAAATCCAACTCCTTATTTTATGAATGAGGAAAATGAAACACAGTGTCATTGGGTCATAGAGCTACAAAGTATCTATGCAGGATTTGAAATAAAATCCAAATCTAGTACTTCATCCACTATATCACTTGGCCATCTTATAGACCTGTCTTGCTGTTATTAGTGTTATTGTCATTTACATTATGTCAGGCATTGTGTAAATTATTTTCCTGCCTCTGTTTTATTTTGTTCTACATCAGTTCATAAAAGTCTTCCTATGCTTCTCTGAATTTCTCATTTTTAAAATTATATAATAATATTCTACAGTTTGCACATAAAGGCTTACCATTAGTCTCTGAATTCCTTATATTTTTCATTTCTTACCCTGCAATAATATCCCACAGTTTGTTTAGCCATTCCCCAATCAATTGACATCCACTTTGTTTCTAGTTTTCTGCCATGACAAAAAAAAAAGAGTTCCTGTTAATAATTTGGTACATTCCTTCTATTATTGAGCTTCTCGGGGGTTAATCCCAGCAATGGGATAACTGAATCAAAGGCTATGAACAGTCTGAAAATTTTTCTTTTAAAAATTCAAAATTGGTTTCCAGAAGAGTTGGTTCATTCTTTGACACTAGAATCCTAAATGTATTTATCTTGAAAGAGCCACTGAGTTTATTTTTAAAATATGTGCATGGCATCTTATCAAGATAGGTGGTGACCCCTTATAGATAGAAAATATTTCTCCTGCCAGAAACATGTAATCCACTTAGAACCCGTTGACCTATTGCTGTGCTGGTGATTTCCTCCTGAGAACCCGGGTTGGAGGACTGCCTACCAAAAGCACTTTATATTTACAAAAATATCTACAGGATGATCTTAATGAGAAGCCAGATAATTATATGGAATAATATCATATTCTTGGGAATGAATCAAGGTGGAAGAGATAGCTGATGAGAGTCCAGATTTAATGTTTGCACCAATACTGCTGACGTTCTTTTTCTTACTCATTTAGTCTTCTGCTACTTAACAGAAATGAATGAAGGGTTATGAGCTCATCATGTACTAGTTTATTGGATTAGCTGGCTGGAATGAAGGGCCCTGAGGGAATGTGACACAAGATAGGCAAATTTTTATTGGAGGAAAGTTGGTATATAGAAGGAAGGGCTCAAAGTGTAGGAGGACACAGTGATACTGGTGCTAGGGAGCCAGAGCTTTTTGGACATCAGTGATGGAATAGAATCATGCATTTTCATTAGTTGTGTGACCTTCGAACAGTTCATCTCTCTGATCCCTTGTTACTCCCTCTACAAAGTGGGGATAATAATATTTACATTACTTGACACAAAGGAGCAGGTTGTGAGGGAAGTATTTTATAAATTAAAAAGTGTTATGGAAACATGAGTTGTTAGGAAGGGGTGCCTCAGTGGAGTGGGGAGACATTACGAAAATGGAGAGGCTGTACAAACTAACTTCTTAAAGCTGTCTAGAACTTGCCCTGGAGCCCAAAAATGTTCCATATTATAATTATTCTGAGTTTTGAACATCTAGAATACCCTTAAATCAATTTTCTTTAAGATAACCAAATACAGAAATTTACGTAAGAGTAGAAAAAATCCCAAACTTAAAATATCCTAGAAAACTTAACCGAATATTCATATTCATTCTTAACATATATACAATAAGAAATTGGAATTCTGATCACCAAACCACCTATTTTCCTTGATTTCATCCTAATCTGTAATGACTCACAGCACCTTGTAATAGATCATCAATCTCCATTTCCACATTAGGCTGTTGTTCAGGCAAGATAGAATGAATTGTTTTTGTTTTATCTGACTGAGACGACATGACACTATTATTTCTGAAAAGGCCCTCGTCATCTGCATACTTTACTAGGGAAGCCCTGTCACAGGACTTAGATGAATCTATAAACTGAACAGGTGGGGCCCCAAGGATGGCTCATATCATTGGCAATGCAAAGCTGAATTTCCATTGATTTATTAAAATGAATTGGTTATATGATTATTGGGAAGAGGGGGATGAGCCTGAGATAGCCAGGTTAGCCTTTGGATTGTAGGATCAGAGATTTCGAGCTGGAAGGAATCTGAGAGGTCAGCTAGTCCCGTCTTTTCATTTTAGAGATGAGGAAATTGAAGCCCCATAGAGTTTAGATGGAATACCCAAGGCCATACAGGTCATAAATGGCTGAGATTCAGACTCAAGTCTTAGGTTCCTAATCCAGGAGTCTTTCCATTGTACCAAACTGCTTTACAGTTGTTTTTTCTAAGTCAAATTAAGTACAAATCCATGACTAAAGTAAACTTAATTGCTAAGAGGAACTGAGTAAGGTACCCTCCCCCCCTTTCCCATCCCTTCCCCTCAGCAGAAGAAATAGCCTGATTTACCTCAGGTGCCTCATTAGCAGGGCTGGAGCGCGCTACTTTTGACATCATCTTTCTGTGTGTGTTTGGAGCGACTGGGACCTGAACAGATGGCCTAGATATGGGCTCCCATGACTACCGGGCATGCCAAACAGGCAGATGAGTGATCTGGCTTGTTCCTTCTCTTTTAAATTGCTGTCAGCCAGAGAAAAGTGGTGAAAATAAATCACTGACTCCCTCCTCCAAACCCAGCATGTACCTTTCAGTCATCAAAATAAGAAGCATCCTGTAGTGGCTGTTGGGTGATTTCCCTGATAGGAAGAGCCTTTCACACACTCAAGATTAACAAAACAAGTGGCCAAATGGGGCCTCAGAAAGGGCATTTTTGTTGGGGACCAAAGTGCTGGCATCATATGGGCTACAGCAGGCTTGGATGAATCGGTGTTTATTCTCTCCCAGACGTTTTGTGTCCTTTTCCATTGGGCACAGTATTTTTGGTAGCTGGAGGAAAACTCTGTTTGCATATCCCAATTATCAGAACACAGGAAATCATAAACAGGAATCATGCTGAACACCTTTGGCAATATTTGCCATCACCTAGAGTACTGGGCTCCTATCTCCTCTTTCATAATCTGTATTTTAGTTGTTGATGGGGTGAAATCGTGTAGTTAGGGAGTCCACATGCCTTTAGTTTTATTCTGCAATTAATTAGTTAATTGTGAGACCCTAAGCCACATTGTTCTGTGTTAGAATCTCTCCCTTATGCTTATAAATTGACATAATGAAGCAGTTAAATTAAATTCCCCAATGCCCAGGTATTTTCTAGTTTCAAGAAATAGACATTCAATCTGTTTTTAAACAATGAACATTTTCTTCACATTAGTAAAGGTTGCAATGGGTTAAGGTGAGAAGGAAGTTACTTTGGGAAAGAATTTTGTATATATACAAGTGATTTTCCAGTTTTGGAAGCTTCATCTGGCTTGTGGGAGGTATGTCGGATTTCCCAAGACTTAGAGCAGCATTATATTCTGGATCATAAATTGTATATAGTTTAACATACAGAATTGGCAATGTTTCTAGAAATACCATGTGTAGAAATGTCTTTATCAGATCTTATGATATGTTCTATATTCGTATCCAACAGTTAGTTATGAGGGTTATTGGTCCATTTAGATCAGGGAATCAGAAATAAGACTTCTGGACTTGATCCAGATTTTGCTATCAGTATATTAATTTGTTTTTGGAAAAATGATTTGATTTCTCCAATTATTTTGACCTATTTATAGGCAATAATTATCTCACAAGACTCTCATGAAACTTCATAAAGACAACTTAAGTACAAATAGTGGCTGAAATACTTAAATACTCAGAACTGTTATGAAGAATGGCAGAATTTCAATAACTCAAGAAGAGACAGGTCTGCTGTGAGTTAGTCATCATCTTTGGATGATGTATTTCAGGACATGATGCACAGCAGTTGAATTTATCAAAAATGTTTGTAAAGCTTTCTGGTGAAATCATAGGAGGCAGCCTGAACATTCAGAGAAAATGGAATTTTCCCTTAGCTAACAGATATTGCAGTTAGTGATCCTTATCTTTTGCTTATTGGGGACCTATTAATATTTTACATAGATAATACAGGCCAATAAATACCTTTGGTAATTGCAAGATAACCCTGCGTCTCGTCTAAAATCCATTGTTTTCATCCATTTTGAGACAATATATTGGGAAAGTGGTTGTATTTTAATTTTGATAAATGATGTCACTAGTGTAGGTTCTCCTACTAATACAGGTCACAATGTTTATGTTTCTGAGTAGATCACCTTAATGACTTGGAGTAGTTAAAAATATTCATCATTGGGTTGCCCACTCTAGTGAGAAGGCTCTCCAAGTTTATCTAAACTCCTCTTTGGGTGAAGACTTATAGTATGTTGCTAGTTCTGTATTTAAAACCTTTCCATTTGGTAACATTTAAAGGTTTTTAAAAAAATAATAATTATCATATCATACATACT
>CM053580.1:122575611-122600830 GCA_028627135.1 Pseudochirops cupreus | reverse complement strand
AAAATCAAATGTTAAAAATATATATGTGTATATATTTGTGTGTGTGTGTGTGTGTGTGTATATATATATATATATAATTATCATTAATATTACTTACATGCAACTTGGAAATAAGATATACAAGTACTGGGATAAAGAGATCCATCCTGCTCTACCAGAAAGTCAGAGGGGCGAGGGGAGGACATAGGAGAGAGCAGATTGGGGGAGGGGCTATACACTGCGATGGCTGTTTGGGGGGGGGTAGGGGAAGATGGGGAGAAAATCTGTAACTCAAAATCTCATGGAAATGAATGATGTAAACTAAAAATAAACAATAAATAAATAAATAAAAATTTAAAAAAGAGAGAAAAAAATAAAAGGACCGGCTTAAAGCACTAAAAAGTTAAGTTCCTTGCCCAGGGTCACAAAGCCAAGAGGTGTCAGAGATAGGACATGAACTCATGTCTCCCTGACTTCAAAGCCAGTCTTCTAGTCACAATACCAAGACTCCCTTGCTGTAATGTATGTATACATATATATTATACACATATAATATGTATTCTATGTATGTGACGTATAATATATATCATATGTATACATATGCATATATATTGTCCACATTTAAATGTGTCCCTTGATAATTCAATTTGTGGAAAAGGGAGGCCAGAGAACATTTAACTATATTGTAATTAATTACACATGCAAATGAATCATCTAAATTTGGATGCCCAATTACATGTCTAATCACAGTTGGCAAAGGTTGAAAATTGCATGCTTGGGCTGATGAGTTTGCCTCCTGTCCTGCGCAGGTGCTCAGACATCACTGGTAGCAGTATATACCTTACTCATTGCAAATAGCTTAGAATGCCAAAGAGCAAACTAGGAGAGCTATGTGGTGCAACGGATAGAGTGCTGGGCCTGTAGTCAGGAACACTCATCTTCCTGAGTTCAAATCTGGCCTCAGACACTTACTAGCTGGGTGATTCTAGACAAGCTGCTTAACCTTGTTTGCCTCAGTTTTCTCATTTGTAAAATGAATTGGAGAAGGAAATGGCAAACCAACCATTCCAGTATCTTTTCCAAGAAAACCCCAAAAGGGGTCATGAAGAGTCAGACACAACTGAAATGACTGAAGAAAAACAACAACATCAGATTCTGAAATAAGAACATGCTTTGTGGTGTTCATAAAGTTTGTGGTGTTCATTTCCACACATGCTTTGTGTGTCTCTTTAGCAAACTGAATTAACACTGGTAGCTCTTGTGATGGAAAACACCAACATTAAAATGACTACCATAAACCACTTCACCCAATTAAAGAAACAACATGAAAATAAACCTCCTTTTCTGGTGCCTATTGAATACCAAACACCAAATACAAAATATTGGATACCACCAAATGTCAAACAGATAGGATCGAGCACATTTAGTATTTACACTAAGTTTTGATGCAAATCAGAGTAGGTTTTGTGGAATGTGGAGTGGAGCCTTCGGGATGCCCCAAGCAAAGGTCAGACCACAGAGGGCTGTCTGTCAGTCTTGCATCCCTCAAAAATACAACCTATAGCCTAAAACTAATAACCACCTCTACAGCTTAGGGGTATTCATAGTAATACATGGATAGAGGTGAAAAGAGAGAGAAGAAACAGAGGCAAAGAGAGAGAGATAAAGACACAAGGGAAGAGAAAAAGTACTCATATAGCTCCTACTATAATGCTAATCACTTGATAAATATCTCATTTGATCCTCACAGCAATCCTGTAAGAAAGGTACTATTATCTCCATTTTACAATTGAGGAAAGTGATGTGAACATAGGTTAAATGACTGGCCTAATGTCACACAGCTAGTATATATGAGAGACCTGAATTTGAATTCAGGTCTTCGCAACTTTCAGATCCAGCGTTCTATCCACTGCACCACCTAACTATCAGAGATGGAGAGACAAAGACAAAGAGTATTTGAAACCAGGTCTTTTGACTCTAAATCCGGTATTCTTTCCACTGCATAACCTCATCTCTGTGATCTTTTCTTTCCTTTTTTATGTCAAATCCTCAAGTCAAGTCCTTTTATGTGGACTTGGTCAAACATGCTAGTGAGGAATTTGATCTGATAAATTCTTTTACACCAAGATACTTTTGAGGAAATTTGTTATTACTTTCCGGAGATTTTCCATTGCCTAACACTGATGGTATGATTTAGAGAACATTTTTGTGGGCTGTCTTTCCAGTGTCAATCAAACAATACCACATAGTGAGTCAACCTCCTTTTACCTACAAGGACACTTTTTGTTATAACGAGGTCTTTCTGGGATTCCTGGTAATCAAATTCCCTTGGAAGGGGTCCAAGTTGAACTATATCAAAGTACATTTTACAAAATGGCAGGTTGATATCCAGGTTATACTCATTTCTGGTTGTGGATATGATTATAACCCTGCTTAATTAGTGTTGTCCTGTGTTATATGTTCTATCCCCCAAACAAATTGTAAGCTTTCTATTTAGAGACCATTTTTCACTTAAATAAGCATTTATTACATACCAAGTGTTGGGGATACTAATACAAAAGTAAGACAGTCCTGCCTTCAAGGAAATTACAATCTCTCATGCATTTTATTATATTCCATTCCCTGTCCCTCCTTTGATCACCTAAGACAAGGTTCTCAACACTCTCAGCAGGTACTCATTAAATACTGCCCATGAAACAACTTCCCAAATCCAGTTACAGTAATCAGTGCAGTCTTATCTACATTATGGGAAAACCTGGGATAAGGCATTTATGCAACTCAGGAAACCTTTATTTGAAAATGGTGATCCACATAGGATTTGAAGTTTCATTCTAATAAATACAATTTTATTTTTTCCCACAAAATAAACACTATTGACCATGGAGAGCAGAATCTTCTGGCATCAAAATATCATTTATTAGCAGTGCATAGAAAATAACCTTTGGCATACCTTCAAACATATACATTGGATCACACATTAGACCTTGACTTCACTTTAATTTTGAGACATGTGGAAGCTGCATGATTAGGCTATTTACAAATGTGGAGAAAATATAAGAGTTATTTAAAGGATTTTTTACTCAAACTTTGAATGGTACAAAAGAAAAACAACTGGTCTGGCATCAGGAGGCCTGTTTTCTCAAACCAAATCTGCCACAAATTGGGACTTTGTCATTTGACCACTCTAGGTGTCAGCTTCCTCATCTATAAAATACATAAAAGTTTGGGTGAAAAATCTCTAAATTTCCCTTCATCTCTAAAATCTGATATGTGACAGACAAGAGAGTTAAACAACCCTTGACAAGTGACTTATAGCCCCTGTTTGCTCTGCTTTTATAATTCATTTAAACCAAAGATGGTCAACTCTGTTTTCTGGATAGAAAGTGGAAAAAGGGTCAGCCTCAAAGTCAGAGATATCTAGGTTCTAGCTCCTTGCCCTGCCCACCCTGGATTCTGACATGAAGTGGATGTGTGTCTCTGAGGAAGCTAGTACCTCTACTAAGTGCTTTAGCCAGTTCTCTAAGACTCTAAATTGCAGAGGAACTGATGGCCTGTATTAGTAGAGGGAGTTTCCTCCTAAAGCAGTGGTTCTCAACCTTCCTAATGCATCTGCTTGTGGGCGGACCTGCTCTGAGATGGATAGAGGAGCAGTGTCTCGGTTCCTAAGACCATTGAAAATATGTGTTTTGCGATGGTCTTAAGCGACCCCTGTAACCTCTGTGAAAGGGTCGTTTGACCCCCAAAGGGGTCACGACCCACAGGTTGACCTAAAGGAATTTTCCATTTAAGGACCTAAAGGAATATGAAATCACAATGTCCATTCTCTATACTTAGTAGTCCTTCATTTCTTTAGAAATCATTTATATAGCAAATTATTCAAAAGAGAGCTGAGAAACCAGAAATAAAAATCAAGGCTCCAAATAGCTAAAACTGATGTTGTAATGCCCATGTTCTAACTTACTTAATGGAAATTTCCTCAGGTTCTTATTCAGAAGACCTTATTTTATGCTAGATTCCAGCAAACTTGATCATCTGTCTTTTCAACTATAGCATTTTAGGACCAAATGGAGGGGGAGAGGGGAGTGTGATTGGTGCATGTTTATCATAATACACTGACGGAAACAAGAAATGAAAGCACATCTGCTATCAAGAAAGGAAACAAAAAACTATTAAAAGTAAACATGAGATTAAAAAAAAACAATAGCAGGCAGTTTAGTACTTGGGTAAAGATTGCCACATGTCACTTACCCCTGAAACCACTAGTATTTTTACTATAACTCAGTACAATAACTGATGTTAATAATTATGATCTTCATTAAGAAAAGGTTAAATTATGTGTGCTGTGCTCTATTTCAGAAGCATAGAAGCCATTAAGAAAGATTTCCTTAAAATATTTTATATTTTTAAAAAGTTTTGATGCTTTAAAGGGTAAATTCATTTATCTTTAAATTCCATTTATGTGAAATAGGCAAATCAAATAATGTATTCTCTGGTTGGCTACAAGTTACTATAGAGCAATTTCAAGTTCTCAAAGGATTAGATAACACTGATAACTTAATGAGCACAAGTTAATCTTTCTATGATGATTCAAAAGGCATTTGGGAACTTTCTGGCTCATCATTAAGAACATATACCATGAAAATACTATTAAAGGAAATGTTTGATTGAAAGAATGCTGGAACACAGGCAGTTTATTGTTTCCAAACTGGATTTCATTGTTCTCTTTATTGTGATGATCACAAGGAAAGGTAACTTGGTTTTTTGTGCTCTTTCAAAATGATAATATTTCAGTTGATTGTTAGTGGCTCAGTGTCTTTTTTCTAAGCTTTGGTTAGGCTGAGTAAACAGGTAAACTTACATACACAGAGGTTGATTTCCATACAAGATCCTTACAGTATATACTAATTGTATAAAAATTATGTGAATACATTTCAGATTCTGTAATCAGTAAAGATTTACAGTTTTACAGGCCAATGAGACATATTTTAAAAGAAAATTATTATTAACATACTAGTTTTCTAAATCCTTTTTTTAAAAGGTGGTCACATTGCAATTAAGAAAATATTACAAGAATCAAAGTAGGGCCTTTGGCATATTTTGATAGATCCTTTATGAAGATGAATGCAAAGGAACAGGCATGAATCATATAATGTGAATGACACTGGAAGGGTTACAATACGCTGGGTCATAATCTGGGTATCCTTTTCAGTGCCTCATTCTCTCTCACCCTCCATGCCCAATCTGTTGCCAAATCCTGTCAATTCTATCTTCACAATATCTCTCACATATGACTGCTTTTTGATAGTACCACCACCCTGTTACAATCCTCCCATTATCTCACACCTGGACTTTTTGCATGAGTCTACTAGTTGGCCTCCCTGCCTCATCTCTCCCAATTCCAGTTCATTTTCCATTCAACTATCACCATGATCTTCCTAAACCATAGGTCTGACCATGTCATCCTTCAATTCAATAAACTCCACTGGCTCCTTATCATTCCCAGAATCAAATATAAAATCCTCTGTTTTGTTTTTAAAGTATCTTGACTCTTTCTTATCTTGAAAAAAGTCCAAGGTCTTCCACTGCATCTGGAGCTATCACCAGTCATCTTGACTTATATTCTGCCATTGAACTCCAATGTATCTGGAGGAAAAGAGTGGGACTGATGACTTTACACAGCCCTGTCTCACGTAAATTCAATCTACTTGCAAGTCAAGATATCTCCTTGCTAATGTCATTGGTCCCCTTCAAGAATGAAGGATGAATAACAACAAGTCTTCTTGAATCTTATTTCCCTCCAGTGACAGTGGTCCTATTGCTATTCCTCTCACAAGACACTCTATCTCCAAGACTCTGGGCATTTTCTCTGGCAATCCCTCATGCCTGGAATGCTCTCCCTCCTCATCTCTGCCTCCTGGCTTCCCTGATTCCTTCAAACTTCAGCTAAAATCCCACCTTCTGTAAGAAGCCTTTCCTAATCCCCCTCAGTATTAGTGAGATTTCTCTGAGATTTTCTCTGAGATTATCTCCAATTTATCTCACATTTTTCTTACTTATACACAGCATTTGAATGTTGTCTCACCCATTACACTGTTAGTTCCTTAAGAGCAGGACTATTTTTGTCTTTCTTTGCATCTCTTATGCCTAGAACATAATAAGAACTTAATAAATGCTTGTTGACTTGATTTTATTTGATTTGTACCAATGGAAGGAGTATCTACATAAAAAGAGTGAACTTTTACATAGCACCTTAATATTGACAAAGAGCTCTATGATCTCAATTGATTCTCCCGACGCCCTTGTGAGGTAGGTGCTTTTATTATGCCCATTTTGCAGATGAAGAAATTTAAGCTGCAAGAGAAGAAATGACTTGCCTAGGGACACACAACTAACAAAGTTCTGAATAAAGACCCAGCACTCTATTCACTGTGATATCTAACTTCATCAATCATAGATCCATTAATGTAATATAAAAATTCCTTAAGACCAAAGCTTGTCCAGAGATATAAATTTTAAAATCATAATATACTATAGATGTAATTAATGATGCTGGTTTGGGGAATAGAATTAATGTTTACGATATAGGTAAACCATATCAAAGAAGACTTTTACTTCATGTTATTTTGTTTGTGGGGGCTTGATTTGACATGTGATGCAAATATTATAAAGAGAGATACACATATGTGTATGTATTATGTACATTTATATATAAATACATACATGTATACATGCATGCATACGTGAACACATACATCTGCATATGTGTGTTTGTGCCTATATGTATGTATTTAGTTGTTAAATCCATGTGTTGTATAGGTATACATATGTAAATGCCTGTATAATGCATATATGTGTACATTTGTATATGTATATCTATACACATATAATTTGTTACATAAAATAGCATTATCTGAAATAATTATTAGTTTGAAAATGCTTATATGGTACTTGCAAATTTGTTTCTTTTGATGGCGTATAAAATAGAGATGGCATATGGTATTGTACAGAGAACCCTGGACTGGCAAGAGTTTCAAGTTTGAAATATAGCCTAGTCACTCTCTAGTAGCACGGGTCAAGTTATTTCAAGGCCTCCATTTCCTCTTATCTAAAGTACATAAGTTGGCCAAAATGATCTCTTAGATCCCTTCCAACTTTAGTATTCTGTGAAACAAATTCTGTCTCTTGGGGAATTCATTTTGCCAGTACTGTGAAAACAGTTCATGTGACTTTTGTCAATATACTCCACTGGAAACAATAGTCCAGATACAATTGTTTTCTTCTGAAAAAAGAAAATAAATCCAAGGAGAGATCTTCTAATCAAAAATTCATCACAATATGAAGTCTAGGGTCAAATACTAAAATATTGGGTAATGTCAAAAATGCAAAAGATGATTTGGTAATATCTTAAATACATACATACAAACATATGTATGTTTTTATATTCCTTTAATAGTATATGGAACATATTTTTATTTAAAAATAAATTTTATTTTAAATTCTAATTCATGTTAAATATAAGTTTAGATAGCATATGTATATTATTTATATTAGTACATTTCATACATAATGGCATAGGATATTACTTTAATAGTAAAATAGGAATTTAGATCTGGTCAGATGATAACTGGTATGCCTTGATTCAATCTCCCACTTTATTACCACTTATAAAACCTCAAAAGAAAGGTTAAGCCTTTTTAAATTTTGCTTCCAGGGGCTCTATAACATAGATTGACCTAGGAATAAATAAAATTTGCTCCAGCAGATTCAGATGATAACAATCAGTCTTAGCCTTGTTTCAGAATTGATCCAGGTACAATTATATGGGGCTTAAGATGACCAAAGGAAGAGAACATTTCCAAAATGGTTTATCAGGCATGTCGCATTTCCTTCCAGGATTCACTGAAATGAGAAAATCACTGGAATGGAAGATGCCTTCTAGGAAATGCTTAAATATTGCTTTACCAAATACCTCCTACCGGATACCCCTCAAAAGTCACAGAGAGATATGCTATTTATGACCATGAAATCCTAGAGTAGTCAACCTAGCGGCTTACTACTTTTAACTTGTTTATTAGTGCTAAGCTATAATTGTCTGAGAAATTCCTTGACACCAATAGCCAAGCCTCAGCATGATTTTGAGGAGGTCAAGAAAATACAGGACATTCCAAAATTCTTAGGGCAATTTCAAGCTACTGCAACTGAAGATTGGACATCTTCTTATCCTATGTGCCAGAGTCGTAAAGTTAACACATAATATAAGAACATATCCATTAACAATAGAAAAGAGTTATTAGGACTGTCTATCACTCTGCCAATGTAAAATTTATTCCTATGGTATTTAGGATTCCCAAGAGGGCTATGTCTTTAATGGCTAGTGGTGAGTAATGGGCTTATGCTTATGGGGTTATGGACCAGGGTGACTCATTTGATCTATCTGTGGAAGATGCCTATGACCTGGCCCGAAGAGCCATCTACCAGGCCACCTATAGGGATGCCTACTCAGGAGGAGTGGTCAACTTCTATAATGTCCGAAAGGATGTCTGGATTCGTGTCTCCAGTGACAATGTAGCTGATCTGAATGACAAGTATCAGGGAGCCGCCCTCTGAAGGAGGTTGAGGGGGTTGCTTTCTGGGTTTCTTGGGGTGACTGATATTTGATGCCAGGGAAACAGAGTTCACCATCCAGAACTGGAAAGGGACCTGGCTCTTTTTCTTGTCTAGGACTTGATTATTTTTTAAAGCAGCTCTTCATTGACCTCTGTATGTTATTGATTTGTTAATAAGCTGCTACAGAAGCAAATGTTCATTTTACTTTGTTGTTAACATTATACAACTCAACCCCCCCCCCAAAATGAAGGTAGAATATTGAAATGACTATTGATCAGAACTCTTGAGATCTCCACAATCTTAGAAAATATTGTTTTATCTGTTGGCTAAAAGCATATGAATCCAATGGCTTCTCACTTTCATAAACAATCGTCAAAGATATTCCATGAGCAGTCTTGGTCTGATATTTCGCTTTTCCTTCCTCCATTATTTCCTGGTCCTTTTTTCATAGATATCACTCTTTCTGTGTACTTTCCTTTTTTTTTTTTTGATACATCCTATTCTACTTTGTAGGCAGGTTTTGGGTAGCATGGCATAACATAAGCAATATAGAACTTGGAGTAAAGAATTTGAATTTTCACTCAAGCATTTACTTAGTTGTGTAACCATGGGCAAGACACTTAAAATCTCAAAGCCTTAGTTTTCTTAGCTGTCAATACTTAACACTACTTCCTTTATAAGGCTGTTGAAAGGAGCAAACTTTGTCCGTTTTTAAGCACTTTGTAAGTATAATTCATTATTATTACCCATCTTATTTTCCCCACAAGTGACTTGAAAGTCATTTACAATCAGAAATCTCGTCTTAATCTTCTTTATCTTATACATAATAAGGGCTCAGTAAATAGTTGACAAATCAATCAATGAATTAAAGAAATTCATTCCGTAAATTTATTTGAAACCTAAAAGTGTTGATGCATATGGTATTTATCACATTACTCTATAATATGTACAAAGCAATCTCAATATTTTATTACACAGATTATAAAATGTATTTGAATGTTAGAAGCTTCAGAAGGAGAGAAAGGGCCGAGTATACATTCTAAACCATGCTTCCCATTGCAATTTACCTGGGGTGGGAAGGGATGGGTAGATGGAAAGAATATCTGACTGTATAAAGCAAAGATGAAGAAAGCAAGCAGAATTCTACACTTTGACCTCTTGGGAATGCTTTTTCCCCCCCATAAAGCAATACTGATACCAGCATTGCCTAAATTGGCAAACAGCAAAATTCAGGCCCTGAGTTTTCTGGTGTATGATGTCAATGCGGTTATTATGGACTGAGCTCCACTTTCCTCCTTTGCGCAAGTGAATTGTCTCATCCTAAATAAACAATTGCTATAGAGGCAATGTATAAATTATTACTAATACCACATCAGCATTCAGCACTCCTCAGGGAACAGAGAAACACAGGTGAAAGTTGTCACATGTCAGCTCGAATCCCATTAAACTGCATTAGTCACCAATCCTCAAAGAATGCCTGGAATTCTGGGTCTTCTTTGGAGAACCACCTTTATCAGGAAGCAAAAGCTGCATCCTCTACAGTCATAAAGGATTTATAAAATTGTCTTCACAATTTGGTTCCTTTTTCCTATACTTCCTTTCTCCCAATCTTTATTAAGAGAAAACTAAGCCAACAAGTGGCTCTCTTCATAATTTCCAGCTATTCACATAAAAAAATAAAGACCAGTAATCGCCACATTCAGATGCTATACCAATAAAGATAAAAAATAACCTTGTCTCAGAGTCATACTGAAATCAGATAATATATACACAGTAGTTTGAATTTATGAAGAAACTTGTTTTATCTCCTTTTTGCAAGTTCCACCTATGTAGAAACTTCCTTGAAGCAACTAGAATCCTCTTTTTATAACTGCTACCCACAAGATTCTGATGAAATACAGTTCACAGCTATGGTAACTTTTTGCCCCTCCCAAATGGTGATAGAGTCTGGTGATTTATAGTAATGTGTGATATATTTATTCTTAATTCATTGCCTTGGAGCAAATTGGTGTAGACTGCATTAACTACTATTCTATTATTCATTAGAATAAAATGAACAGGAATGAAATTAACCTCAGGTCCTAGTGGTAGTATAATGTTTTGCCTTTGACGGATTCCAATGCAGGTTCTGAAATTAATTTACTACTTTGTCATCTTGCAAATGTTGCCAGTGCTATGCGATAAGCATATTTTAGTAGAAGTCAGGGAATATCTGGCCAAGGCCTAGAATTATTTGCTTAGGGGATCCTGAGTAAGTTTTAGCTCAGGGAAGTTCTTATAGAATATCAGTCCATTATTTTGTTTGACAGGCTTTTGTTTGTTTGTTTGTTTGCATTGTGGTAAGTCATTGTCAGACTATTGACTGACATAACTAAGAATAATATTTTGGGGACATAAAAAAGACTTTCTAATTAGATTTTTAAATATTTGCCCAGGTACAAATGACTATAGCATCTAAATAAAAATGGAAACTTTTCATTCCAGCATTATCATCACAACAAAAGCATCATTAAAGAGAGAGCCTGTGGGGTGTAGCCAAGATGGTGAGGAAAAGGCAGGGGCTTGCCTGAGCTTTCCCAAATTCCCCACCAAACCATTTTAAATAACAACTTGAAACAAATTCTAGGGAGACTGAACCTATAAAAGGATGGGGTGAAACAATTTTCCAGCACAAGACAAGAAAGGTATGACAATGGGGGTGAGAGTAGAGTCCACTCAAGAGCAGGCTGTATGAGTTTAGGTCGCACTTCAGCAAATAGCAACAGGCTTTGGCAATGACTGAGTCAACTGCTATACTGGCAGCTTCTGGATCTCTTAGCCCACAGATAGTAAAGAGTGGCAGACAACTGGTCAGAAGGAGATTCTAGGAGTCTCTTTCCTGGCACTGGGTGTGGGACTCTGTTGCACTGCCCATAGGCAGATCTGATTTGCAGTCCTGGTTCATAGTCCCAAGGTGAGCAGGAGCCCTAGCACATCCAAGATTGCATCTGCAGTGAAGTGAGGACCATGGTCGTAGTTGCAAGGCGGAAAAGAGTGCTTATAGTCGCTCACAGGCCAGGAGAATAGTGAACATGCTTCTCCTTGAATCATACCACTTTAGAAGAACTGAAAACTTTCAGACACCCAGAGTTAACTCTGAAAACAGAGGCACAAAAAACCCAAAGCTTGGTCCGATGCCTCCTCTACTCCTAGACGACAGCCCGACTTTATCATAAAGTTTAAAGTCAAGAAATAGGCTGGCAAAATGAACAAATAACAACAAAAATATCTCGACCATAGAAAGTTACTATGGTGACAAGGAAGATCGAAATGCAACCTCAGAAGACAACAAAACTGCCATATCCAAAGTCTCAAAAAAAATGAATTGGTCTCAGGCACTGGAAGGACTCAAAAAGGATTTTAAAAATTAAGTAAAAGAGATAGAGGAAAAATTGGGAAAAAAAATCATGAAGAAAAGAGTCCACAGCATGGTAAAGGAGGTACAAAAATATACTGAAGAAAATAACACCTTAAAGAACAGAATACGCCAAATGGTAAAAGAAACATAAAACTCCACTGAAAAGAAGAACTCCTTAAATACAAAATTGGCCACATGGAAAAAGATGTACAAAAATTCACTGAAGAAAAGAACTCCTTAAAAAGTAGAATTGGCCAAATGGAAAGGGAAATATAAAAGTTCATCAAAGAAAATAATTCCTTAAAAATTTTAATTGAGCAAAATGGAAACTAATGGTTTTAGAAGACATCGAGAAACAATGAAACAAAATCAAAAGAATGAAAAAATAGAAGAAAATGTGAAATATCTCACTGGAAAAATAACTGACCTGAAAGAGAGATCCAGGAGGGATAATTTAAGAATTATTGGACCACCTGAAAGCCATGATAAAAAAGAGAACCTAGACATCATCTTCTAAGAAATTGTCCAGGAAAACTGCAGTGATATCCTAGAACTAAAGGGACAAATAGAAATGAAAAGAATCCAGGAATCAACTGCAAAAAAAAAAATCCCAATATGAAAATTCCCAGGAATATTATAGCCAAATTCTAGAGCTTGCAGATCAAAGAGAAAATACAGTAAGCAGCAAGAAAAAAAATTCAAATATCATGGAGCCACAGCCAGAATAACACAAGATTAGCAGCTTCTACATTAAAGGATCAGAGGGTTTGGAATATGGTATTCCAGATGGCAAAAGGAGCTAGGATTACAATCAAGTATCACTTATCCAGCAAAACTGAGTACAATCCTTCAGGGTATAAAATAAATAGTTAATTAAATAGAGGCCTTTTAAGAATTTCTGATGAAAAGACCAGAGTTGAATAGAAAATTTGGCTTCCAAATATAAGACTCAAGAGAAGCATAAAGAGGTAAACATGAAAGAGAAACCATAAGGGATTCAGTAAGCTTAAACTGTTTACCTTTTTTATTCATTTATTTTAAACTTAAATACATAACAAGAAAAACAAACATATTACAAAATTAAATGCAAAATAAGAAAAGAAAAAAGCATTTCCATGTACACAGCAGAATGTAAGAGAGAACTCAAAATATACAGCAATAAATTTCCATTTCAAGAAAGCCTATATAATAAATACTACACATTGTGTTCAAAACTGTCCATCTTTGCTTCCTTGTAAGTTTTCTTTTGTTCTGTGTTGTGTACTTTTTACTTTATTCTTTGTTTAATTTGTTTCTTTTTTCCTCCTTCCTTCTCCCCCCCCAAGAAGGGTACAATTAAGCATGGATATATGTGTGTGCATGTGTGTAGATACATATATATGCATATATATACACATGTATACATACATATACAAATATACATACATATACACATATATACATATACTTACATATATAAATTTAGATATCTATAATCATACTCATATATAGACATATACATTCATATGCATCTATGTAAGACTGTACTATACTTGTTTGTCCTTTATTTCTCTGAGGGTAGATCACGTCTTCCTTCATAAGTCCAAGTCTTTCCATATTTTTCTAAGTCCGCTAACAAGCAATATTCCAACCTTATACTGTCTAGTTATTTTAAATAGTCTAAAACAATATTGATTAATATGACAGACATATAATGTAGTTCCCCTATTTTTCTCTCTTGAGTAAATCTATTTTAGCTTTAACTTTGTCTGAGATCGTATTTACCTTTATATGAGAAGATGATACTTGTAACTCCTAAGAATTTTATCATTATTAGGGCAATTAGAAGTAGTTTAAATAGACAAGGGGCATAGGTCTGAGCTAAATTTGATGGGATGATATCTAAAAAAACAACATTAAGGGTTGACAAAGAGGAATACACTGAGAGAAAAGGAAAGGAAGAGATAGAATGGGGTAAATCATCTCACATAAAATTGGTGTGGAGAACATTTATGATAGAAGAGAGGATGGGGAGATAGGGAGGGAGCACTTGGACCATACTGTCATCAGAACTGGCTCAAAGAGTAAATAACATATACAATCAGTTGGGTATAGAAATCTCTTATCCTACAGAAAAGTAGGAGGTGAAGGAGACAAGAGAAGAGTGGTGGGGCTGATAGAAGGGAGGGTTGATTGGGGGAGATGACAGTCAGAAGCAAAAAAGTTTAAAGGATGGACAGAGTGAAAGAAGAGAGTAGGATAAATATGAGAAAAAGTAGAATGGAGGGAAATACACAGCAATCATAACTGTAAAAAAATTATATCAAGTTTCTCTGACAAAGGCTTCATTTCACAAATATATAGAGAACAGAGTCAAATTTATAAAAAATAAGAGACATTCCCCAATTAATAAATATTCAAAGGATATGAACAGGCAGTTTTCAGATGAAGTAATCAAAGGTATCTATAGACATATTAATATGATCTAAAACACTACTGACTGGAGAAATGAAAATGTAAACAATTCTAATGTTACCCTATACCTATATTGGTTAATATGACAGAAAAGGAAAATGATCAGTGTTGAAGGGGATGTGGGAAAATTGAGATATTTATGCTCTATTGGTAGATCTGTGAACTGTTTTAACCATTCTGGAGAGCAATTTGGAACTATACCTAAAGGGTTATAAAACAGCAATGCTTATACTATGTCTGTATCTCAAAAAGATGTTTTTTTAAAAGAAAAAGGGCTTACTTATAAAAATATTTATAGCAGCTCTTCTGTGGTGGCAAAAAAAATTGGAAATTGAGAGGGTGCCCTTCAACTGGGGAATCGATGAATAATGGTGATATATGATTGTGATAGAATACTATTGTACTATAAGAAATGATGAGCAGGACTCTCTCAAAAATCTGGAAAGACTTACATGAACTGATGCAAAATGGAATGAGCAGAACCAGGATAACACACAGTATCAACAATATTGTATAATGATCAATTGTAAATGACTTAGTTATTCCAAGCAATACAATGATCCAAGACAATTCCAAAGGCTTATAATGAATGCTATCCATCTCCAGAGAAAGAATTGGTGGAGTCAGAGTGAACATAGTAGCATATTTTTAAAAACTGTTTTTCTTGGGTTTTTTTTTCTGTTTTCTTTTACATTACTAATATGGAAATGTGTTTTGCATGGATACACATATATAACCTTTATCAAATTGCTTGCCTTCTCAATGAGGGGGGAGAAAAGGAAGAGATGAAGTAAATTTATAACTCAAAATTTTTTAAAATGAATGTTAAAAAAAATGTATATGAAATTGAAGAAAAATATTTTTTTTAAAAGAAGGGGGGAAAGCATCATTCCAGGATGAAAACAAAACAGGCCTAAAATCAAATGAATGACTCAAGATGAATTTATTAAGTTCTTACTATATGCAAGAAAGACTAACAAAAGGAAGTAGCCACTCCGTCAAGGAGTTTATATGCATTCTATAAGGGTAAGAATATGTATAACATGTACTTATATCTACATACCAGATAAACATAAGTTAACTTAGGTGGTAGATACTAGCAACTGAAGATATAAGGATGAGCTTTGAAGATAATTTAGGATGCTTAGAGGTACAAATGAGGAAGAAAAAAATGTATTGTGCCAAAGGAGGGGTTAAATAAAAATTTGTTGTTGATGATAACAATGAATAACATGCTGCTTTTTGAAAATGCTGGGACTCACACACCTGCTAATTCTAGGAACACATTTTTCCCTCTAATGTTGTTCTTATATTATTATTCAGTTAGAGCACCCTCATATACTTCCTAACAATTTAGATCATAGATATCCACTAAAGTCCTACTGTGATTGTCTTAGGCATTTAGGTGAAATCAAGGTCTCAAAAGTATAGTCTCTCACAGGTTTGCTCAAGTTGGTGAGAATTTCAAAACAGGCTCAGACCTGAGGACCAAGCTAGCTATACTCAGAAATGCCTTTAATTAAGGCTAACAACTGGCTAAGGGGTTTTGGGTTTTTTTTGGTTGGGAGGAAAAAAATAGCAGCCCATGAAACTGTCTCCTAAGGCACAGGAGAGTTATAATTTGTGCCAAAGGAAGAAAAACTCACATGGATGAATTTTTCTAAATTAAATATTCTTTCTTCATGTGAACTTAATCATCAAATATACTACTTCAGTATATCAAAAAGAACAAGAAATTTCTACTTCCCAAAATAGAAGCCTTCAAAAAAATACTTAAAAGTACATCAAAACAAATCAGCATCTTGAACATTTCTGAGAATGAATATAACAAGGGTGGCTAGGTGGCACAGTGAATAGAGTACAGGCCCTGGAGTCAGGAGGACCTGAGTTCAAATATGGCCTCAGACACTTAACACTTACTAGCCGTGTGACCACGAGCAAGTCACTTAACACCATTTGCCCTGCCTTCCCCCTCCAAAAAGCAAAAAAAAAAAAAAAAGAATGAATATAACATTCTACATCAGGAGTCCGTTACCTTCTGGCATTCTAATCCTAAAATGACATTTCTCTCCATTTTCATCTCTTGAGTACCTCCAATCCCCAACTGTTTTTTTTGTTTTTTGTTTTTTGTTTTTTTTAATTTTTATTTATTTAACTTTTTTCTTTTTGGAGGGCAATTGGGGTTAAGTGACTTGCCCAAAGTCACACAGCTAGTAAGTGTGTCAAGTATCTGAAGCTGGATTTGAACTCAGGTCCTCCTGACTCCAGGGCCGGTGCTCTACTCACTGTGCCACCTAGCTGCCCCCAATCCCTAACTGTTAATGGGAATTAACTTCCCCCCTAAGGTCCCAGTTGGTTTTCTACCTCAGTAATTTTTTTTTTAAAAAGCACATACTACTGGGCATGAGGGTTGCTGTGTATGATTTATTTGTAGCCTAGACAACTAGGGCAATGTAATATCAAAACTTGGTATCTGTATCTGATTGCATGATAACCCATGGTTTATGAATTAATTTTCTGGGAGTGAACTATATTAGTAAATAGGAAATTATTGTTTTAATTTTTCTTTTTCCATATTTCTTCTTCATTGAAGAGAGGATCACAGAATCAATCTATTTCTCCAGATGGTTATGAGAAGAAAATCCAAGGGGGTAGGAGTGTGGGGGAAGAAGGAGAGCTAAGTGAAAATGAATGAAAAACTGCTTACAAACTACTTGCCACAAAAAAGTCAAATTTTTAAAAATAATAATAACCCCAAGTGAAAGAAATGAACTTTTTCAGCGTCCCAGACAAGGTGGACTTAAGGGAACCTATTTAATATACTTTGATAAATGTAAAATCAAGACATAGATCTGTGGATGAAAAAAATCAAGGGCCAGAGTTTAACATTCCTGGTTAACCTAAAACCAAGGATCTTCATAAGTGAAAGAGATCTTAGCAGTAATCTAGAGCAATCTGTGCCAAACCACGAATCCTTTCCCCAGAATACCTTAATAAATAAACATCCAAATTTCACTTGAAAACCTCCAGGGATAACCTACTACCTCAAAAGACAGCCCATCTCACTTTTACAGAGCTCTACTTGTTGAGAAGTCTTTCCATAAGCTTAGTCTAAATGTGTCCCTATATAGCAGCTACCATTGTTTTTAGTTCTAGGGTCAAGTAGAACCAATATAATCCTACTTCTATATAGCAACCATTAAAATACCTGGAAATGGCTGCTGTGGTTTCATTTCTCCCTCCATCCATCCCCCCCCCCCCCCATTTAAGTCTTCACTTCTGCCTCATATGTCATCATCTCCAGACCTCTCACCATCCTAGTTGCCTACTTTGGGACATGCTATGTTTCTCCTAAGTCCTCTCTAAATTGTGGCTCCAAACTGAACACAATACTACAGATGTGTTCAAATGAGATAACTAAAAAGCATTCAGCATAATACCTCTCATATAATAGGTACTATATAATTATTAGCTATAATTATTACTGTTGTTGTTGCTATGTATTCTCACTGGGAGAGATTACAACAGAACTGTCAGCCTCTGTGTTTCAGACATCATGTATCTTTTGATGCAACCTATGACCACATTGGGTTTTTTGGTTGCCATATCATACTGTTCTTCATAATGAGTTTGTGGTATAGGAATTTTATTGACCAAAGGAATCAGTCCATTTGGCATGGTGGTCTGAAATTCCAAAGTTACCAACTGTGAATAGAATATATATTTCCTGGTTGTAGGAAGTAGTAAAAAAAAAAAAAAGTAAGGAGGGGTGGCTCCGGTGGCTCCATATTCAAAAGGCTGATCTGCTCATAAAGTTAAATAGAACCCTATATCCCTAAATAAATAACAAAGAAATGCAGAACATGGGTGGAAGGGAAAGAATAAAGCCCCAAAATGCCAGATAAGTTCAAAGAGAGTTGATAAATAAGAAAAGTCTTCATTCATATTTTCCTATTTCAGTCAAAATACCATAAGTCTACTTGAATTTGGGAGATCTCAATTAATACTACCCTAGGAAAAGTAGAGAATCTTTGCATCTCCATTCAGTTTATAACAGTTCAGGGTCACTTTAAAAAACACAGTCCTCAAACCAGCTTTATTCATCTATGATCCATGGAAAACAATCCGTCTCATTTCTTAGAAAAAGCTCCAAATCCAAAGATTATCCCAATCCAAGTAAACATGACAAGGTTGCAAAATTGGCCACTATTCATCTTCAGTATCTGATAGAACAAAGACAATATACGGAACCTAAGGAAGGAGTTCATTTTCTAAAGTTATCACAGAAGTTGATGTGTGACACCCAAATGAATTCAGAGGAATAGGGTCAAATATTTATAATTTTTTTAAACTAACCTAGGTTGTAAGATAACAAAGCTTTTATCTTCTTTCCTACTACCATAAAAGGAAGTGAAGTAAGAAGGGACATTTTCATGATCTAAGCAGTGCTTTAAGACTAATAACACATTTTTCCCCCATGTTCTCCTATCTGGACCAAGGCAAATCTAATTCTTCATCATCACTAGGATCAATGTGACACAGTGGATAAAATGTGAAATTTTAAAGTAAAAGAAATTCAGGATTGAATCTTCCTCCTCACATGTTAGATATGTGACTACAGACAAGCCACTTAACCAAGTCATCTGGTTATCTGTAAAATGGAGAAAACTAGTCCTCTCTCATAGTATGTGAGGATCAAGTAAATTGCAAAGTGTCATATGTGCCAGCTCTTATTACAATTATTTTAATTAAACATTATGGAAAATGTAGTTCTATTGTTTTGCTTGGGTATGGATTAAAGATAATCCCCATTTTTTCTTTTAAATATAAAATTTGATTATTTGTGAAGAAATAGTTAAGAATTCTAAAGACCCAATATCCCATATTTCTCCAGAAATCAAACTTTCTATGGATAGCTATGAATTCTTTTCCTATTACCTGCCCAAGATGTTTACATCTTGATTTCTATAAAAACTTACATCCTCAATCTCCCTTAGGGAAAGAAATTCAATATGGCAATTGATGCAACTATTGGAAAAAAAAACTCTAGTGTTATAACCAAATACTCTCACCAAACTGAAAATTGTGTCTTTGGAGGAAGAAAGTTCAAGAAAAGCCAAGGCCACATAAGAGAACTGAAAATAATTATTTTCTGCTTACATTCTAAATTGTTTGACTTTCTAATTCATTTGCACCATGGAGCATGAAAAGGTGTAGTACACATTTAGGCAATTTAATAATCATTAAATTTTAATTTATTCTATATAATAATTCATTTTATTATTAAAAGGCAATAATGAAGAATATATTTAATCCATACCCAAGCAAAAGTAGTAGCCAAGTAATTTCAATAACCCCCTTGACTTTTCATGATTGCATTCACATAGTCACATTTGTACAACAAGGTTCAGTAGTCACTGGCCATCTTTTGTCACATTATTATATATTTTGTCACATTATTATATATGTTGAATTTGATAAGCCCTAGTGTGTAGAAACCCAAAATATTGATAACTTTCATGTGTATATCATTATAAAGAAAGCCATCACAATCTAGAACTTGTATATTTTAGATATATTAGGTAGACATGAAGCTGGATCATTTGGTCCTTTGTTCCATCTGTAGAGTTCTATGGTTTCTGATTCACCTCAACCTCAATAAACAGATGAAAATGGAAAGTTTGAGCTAAACAAATCAAATTGGACATAGTCCGTCAGGCCTATGAAGTAAACCCTGAAAATTAGCCAGTCTTCAAGAGAAGTTTCAACCATAGATTTCTAGATTTTTAAAAATGTTAGAAGAGGCTCTGATAATAAAAAGGACAACAGACTTGCAATGAAAAGACCTCAGTTTAAGGCTTGACTCTGCCGCTACTTAGCTGTGTCACTGGGTAAATCACGGTACAGAAATTAACTGCTGGTAGAACTATGCAATTATTTAGTCTCCTTCCAACTCTATTCTGTTAATTCTTAAGGTTATAATGCAATTGACATAAGAATCACATAATAAAGTCACACAAATGACAAAAATAAAAGAGAATTTCAAATTTATCATGAGTGCTGTTATTTTTTTCATGTGGTTTTCATCAGAACAGGGAAATCCTAGTGTGGAAACTTTCTCCCCTGCTGCTGATTGGCATCTCCTCTGTAATTTATGTTGCTAAAGAGGCACTGAGAAGGTCTGTGGATTACTCAAGATCACATAGCCACTATGCATCAGAATCAGACCTTGAACTTTGGACTTCCTGATTTTAAGGCTCTTTCTCTACTATTTCCTCTCATCATAGGAATAACTGTTTTAGGTCATTTCCTCAAGAGTCCTGAATTTATTTTTTTTCCCATGCTCTGAATTATACTAGGTAGCATAGCAGATAGAGCTCTGGACTTGTAGTCACTAAGAACTGAGTTCAAATCCTGTGGCAAGTCACTCAACCTCTCACTCTCAATTTACTCCTCATGTATACAATAGCACCTATATCACAATTTTTAATGGGGATCAAATAAGAGAACATGTAAAGCACTATATAATCTTAAAATGTTGTATAAATGTCAGCAGCAAAAACACAGTATTTGTATCTATCAATCCACACCCACCTTCAAAGCACTTTACATACATTGAATTCAAATACCTGAACTAGCATCTACAAAATCTATAATCAAAAATCTACCTCCTCTCAGAGAGCCATGACTGCAGCCAACCCCACTGTCTTCCTGGTGATGGTGAATGCGCAAGTGGAGAGCGGCCAGTTTCCTGAATTTAATGACCTCTACTACAAGTATTTTTTTGTTTATGGCCAAGACTGAGTACCAACATCTGGTTTAGAAGAGGGAATATTGCAAATTACTTCTAAAAGCCAAGATAGACATCGAATCTTGGTGTGGAACTTCCCTATTGATATTACCTTTAAAAGTACCAATCCTTATGGCTGGCCACAAATAGTGATAAGTGTGTATGGACCTGACGTTTTTGGAAATGATGTGGTTTGAGGTTATGGAGCTGTACACATGCCTTTCATTCCTGGCTGACACAAAAGGACCATCCCTATGTTTGTTCCAGAATCGACATCTAAGCTGCAAAAATTGACAAGCTGGTTCATGGGACGATGGCCTGAATACACAGACCCCAAGCTAGTAGCTCAGGGTGAAGAAAGAGAAGTTACAAGGGTTCACTCCCAGGGCTTTGTTACCATTTTGTTGAATGTGATGACGAAAGACATGAAGAAATTAGACTATGATACCAGCCCTTTGGACATGCAGACCTCTTCAGTGATAGACCTGTCAGAAAGCATTCTGAAATAAATTTGAAATACTACCCATATCCTTTAAGTTAAATAGCATTTACCTTTCGATACGTTTATAGTTAGCCTCTTTCAGCCAAACTGCTAATGTATACTAAATTTACCATTGTTATGTTTATTTACCTTAAGTATTATTATATCCAGAAGCAATAGCATCTGTAGCCGAATATTTTTATATAATAAATGATTATATTATTGGGGAAAAAAATCCACTTCCTAAAATCTACAAAATTCTATGTGTGAAAATATATAGAATAATACAACAATCTTGATCAAAAGATATTTAACAATAAGAGAACAGAAAAATAATCCAGTTACCCAATTCTCTGATTTAAGAATGACACCACCTCAGAAGTTTTCTGACTCAGAGACTCCACTAATGTTCTTGGACTAAATTTGATTTTTGATTGATTCTGTTTCCCTAAATGCTTGGTAACTGCCACATCACTATCCCAGTGACCTGAGAAGTTCTTATGCTTCTGAAGCCAACACACACTTGTCTTGACAACACATAAAGGGAGAGACAGAGTTGAAGAAATCCACTAAATGGCAACAGTCAAGGAGCCTTAGAAATGTGGCCACATGTTGTTGGTATTACAAATATCACCTATTTTATGGTATTGTAAAGAAAAATGTGTAAATTGCAGATATGAAAATGAGCTATTAGCACAGTGCCTAGCATGTAGTAAAAGTTATATAAATGTTACCTGTTATCATATTGTACCTTAAGATTTGCAAAGCACTTTATAAATATTGTCTCATTTGATCTTCAAAACAACCCTGGGAAGTAGGTGCTATTATTATCCCCGTTTTACAGATAAGGAAACTGAAGCAGACAGAGGAAAAATGTCTTGGCCAGAGTCATAGATAGTAAATTTCAGAGGCTGGATTTGTTCTTCCTTACTTCATATTCAACACTCTATTGCATCATCTAGCTGCCTTTAATAATATTTAATAAATTGAAATATATGCACAATGCACATTTGTTAATTTATTTCTATATATTTTCTATATACATATATATGTATTTCTATAATTAGACTGAAATACCTCATTAGCTTGAGAACTAGGAGTAAAGAGAAATCAGGCATTCAGTCAGTAAATGCTAATTAAGCTCCTGCTATATGTGCCAAGCACAGTGCTAAGCAAGGAAGAAAAAAGAAAGTCAAAAAACAATCCCTGCTCTCAGGAGCTCAGAGCATAATGGGGGAAGGCAACACACACATAATGCACATATGAAATATTTAAGTACATACTTGTATTACATACATATGAGCATATATATGTATATGAAATATTGGGGATTATTTCAGAAGAAAGGAGCCAAGATTCAGGAGGACTAGGAAGGGCTTCTTGCAGAAGATAGGGCTTTAGCTGAGACTTAATATGAATTTAATTTATAATTTAATAATAGTTCACATCTGTGTAACCACTTTGTGGTTTACAAAGCATTTTCTTCACAATAACGCTTTGAAATAGATGGTGCCAGTATTATTATTCCCATTTTACAGATGAATAAACTGGGGGGTTAAAAAGTATTCCTTAGCCCAGATTATACAATTACTAAAGGACAAGAGTCAGACCTCTCATCTAGGTCTTATAACTTGAAAACTGGTGCTCTTAAGGGAATAGATAATCTTCAATTTTGCCACAGGATGAAAAGAAGAGGCACCATGGCATAGTGAATACAGTACTGGACTTGAAGTCAGGAAGCTCTGGATTCAAATCCTACCTCAGATACTTACTAGCTGTGTGACGTTGGTCAAGTGACTTAACCTCTTTAAAACAATGAAGTTGATCTATATTATCTCTAAGGTTCCTTCTAATGACCCTATAAGTCATGTGGTCAGAACAGGTCAAGCTCTCACTTGATAGAAGAAAGCAAGACACTTGGAATGTGGATACTCAAGGACAAAAAGTATCTTCTATAACAACTAAGATAGTGCTTTGCATATATTGGGTGGTCTATAAATTTCTGCTGAATTAAAACAAAGTACTGAGGCAGACAGAAAACAAAACAAACATACAAGCCTAGAAGATTTTGAACTCAGACATTTAGCATCATCCTATAGGAGCTGAAATTCCATTATTTTTCACAACAGAGTTGATCATTTCCACAGTCCCTGAAAGGTGTTAGATTGGTGTGTTTTCAGTGATTCACTAGGGGAGGAGGAAAAAAAAATATTCTCCTTAGTATACTCATGAGATTATTAGGGCTGGAGGACAAATTTTATTTCAGGAAAATAGAGATTAAAAAATTTGAATAAAGGAAGAAAGTGAAATATGGGGAACCATCTCCTAACTCAGAGCATTTTCATTGACTGTCCCCCAAGTCTGCAACTCTCTACCTTTTCATCTTCCCCTCCTGACTTTCTCAGCTTTCTGCAAATCTCAGCTAAAGCCCTATCTTCTGCAATAAGCCCTTCCCAGTCCTCTTTAATCTTAGTGCCCTCCTTCTGAAATGATCCCCAATATTTCATATACATGCATATGCACATAGGTATATAATACACACACACACCCCATTATACTCTGAGCTCCTGAGAGCAGGGACTGTTTTTTGCCTTTCTTTTTTCCTGCTTGCTTAGCACTGTGCGTGGCACATAACAGGAGCTTAATTAATGCTTACTGACTGAATGACTGGCTTCCCTTACCCTTAGTTCCCAAGCTAATAAAGTATTTCAGTCCAATTATAGAAAAATATATATAGAAATAAGTTCACAAATGTTGTACATTGCACATATATTTCAAATTTTTTGATATTTTGAGTTTGCTGATTTCTTCCACATTATTTCTTTTTCTTTTTGCCTTTAAAAATATTATTTGTGGGGCAGTTAGGTGGCACAGTGAATAGAGCACCAGCCCTAGAATCAGGAGGACCTGAGTTCAAATCAGACCTCAGACACTTAAAACTTGTTAGTCATGTGACCTTGGGCAAGTCACTTAACCTCGATTGCCTTGCCTTCCCCCCTGCAGAAAAAAAAACAAAACAAAACTACTATTTGTTATATGGGATCGTTCCCTGGAAGGGGAAATCACGCAGGGATGGAAACTAGAGGAAATTATGGTGATGTTAAAAAAAGTCTCAAAAATTTATTAAAAACAAATAAACGAAATAAATCTCCACAAAGTCCTACTCTTTTGCCTTGTCCTATCATAGAGATTTGAGTGACCCTGGCCTCTAGAAGGCTAAATAAAGTTTTGCATCAATGGTACACAATCATGTTAATAGATCAACAATAAAACTAGCAAAAACCATATGATTATCTCAATAGATGCAGAAAAAGCTTTTGACAAAATACAACACCCATTCCTATTAAAAACATTAGAGAGTATTGGAATAAATGGAGTTTTTCTTAGAATAATAGGTAGCATCTATTTAAAGCCATCAACAAATACTGTATGCAATGAGGATAAACTAGAAGCATTTCCAATAAGATCAGGGGTGAAACAAGGATGTCCACTATCACCCCTCTTATTCAAT
>CM053580.1:122533064-122575111 GCA_028627135.1 Pseudochirops cupreus | reverse complement strand
CTATACTATGCTATACTATACTATGCTATACGATACTATACTATACTATACTATATTACATTATGCTATAATATACTATACTATACAATACAACACTATACTATACTATACCATAATCATGGGAAGCAGCTAGATGGCACAGTGAATAGAGCATTGGCTCTAGGGTCAGGAAGACCTGAGTTCAACTTTGACCTCAGATACTCACTGTCTGGTTTACCCTGGGCAAGTCACTTAACTTCTGTTTACCGTAACCCACCGGAGAAGGACGTGGCAAACCACTCTATTATCTTTGCCAAAAAACAAAAACAAAAACAAATCCACATGAGGTCATGAAGAGTTGGCCACAACTGAACTACAATACAATATAATATAATGTCATATGATACAATATGACATGATATAATATAGGATAGAATAGGATATGATTAATATTCAATATTATCATACATGCCCCATGGGTGATTTAGGTAAGTGCTTTAAAGTTTCTGCAAAAGGAGACCTCATTTTTCACTGGGGAAAGGAAATTTGATACTAAAATGAGGCATTTAAATTGTATTGGTATTTTCAACTACAACTTTATTTTGGAGTATTCGGTGCTCTATATAAATCGCGCTGAGTCTGTGTGTTTTCTTTAACAAAATTCATCCCTCAGGAGTGTCTTGCCTCTAACATTGATCATTCACTCTGGCAACTTTACAGTTTTTAGATGGGCTTCCAGGAAGCTACATAGTTTCTTTGAGAACTGTATCTTTAAGAGGCATTGGAATTTGATGAATACTTTTCTAATTAAAAGAGTATCTTTCTAAACAATTTCATTAATCTAAGTAGCCATTTTTAAAGGGAGAAATTATTTGAGTAGGACATCCCTGAAAAGCTTGTACCAGCTTCTGACATTCCCAATTGGTAGATTTAAAAATAAAATTATAAAGATAGGAAATTATGAATGACTTTCTGTGGAATTTAAGTTGGATATTTTCATGTAATATTGTAGATTTCTTTTAATTGAAGAATATGTCTTCTTTCATGTAGTTCATCCTTGTTCTCTGGGATTGGGGTGGAAACTGACATTTGGAATGTCAATTTACTAATCATAAAAAGGCAGTTAACCCATATATAAGATAAAGTCCAGAATTAACACAATTCTCATTAGATTAGAGTTCCCCCCTTACCCCTCCTTGAGAGGAAGTACTGGTGTCTTTCTGAAACTAATTCTAAAGCATTCATTTATAACCCTTAAATTTTTTTTTCTGCCATGGTTTGTGAACCTTTATTGATTTTCCCATTTTTTCTTGCGGAAAATAAGAGAATGTAAGCTCCCTGAGACCTAGGGCCATGTCTTATTTAAACTGCGTTCCTCACTCCCCCAATAATGGTCTCCTAACTGCAGGTGTTTAATAAATATTTGCTACATGAACTGTAAGCTCTTCAGTATAGTTTTTAGGGCTCATTCTTATGCTAAAGTTCCTCCTGTGAATGTGAACATTGTATAGGTAAAATCAGATTAGTTTGAATGTCAATACTCAGACATGGAAGTTATTTGTTTGCTTTATAGCTTGGGTTTCATCCCATCCGTTCTCCACCTAACTTCTTTGCACAGAGCTCTGAATGATTTCAACGGGAGCTTTGCATCTAAAGGAGAGAGGAAGGCTTCAGCCAGGGGACGGAAACCATTGCTTTTGATGTCATAGGTGGTTTCTCTTCTCTTTATATAGTTCTGAGGATATTGTTGACATTAAAAATAATGATTAGTATTGTTGGCCTGCTGTTAGTAGCTTTCACTTGTGTGATCTTGCAACGGGAATGAGGCCTCTGAGTATAAATCAACACTATCATTTTATTCTCAAAGCTGGTGCTTAGAAGAGAGTTCAGGCAGCTAGGGTCCCTGATAATATCTGGATTAATGAATTCGAATGGATTAAATGAAATGAGTTCATAGCATTTTCCCAAGTTTGGAGAAGTCATGCTTTTGGGAGATTTTGATTGGTGAATGAATAATCAAATTTTTGAAGGCATTTGAAGGTTCCAGTCCCAGACCAACTTGTGATTTTCTCTGTGTCTTTGGGAAAGTCATTTAATTATAAAACTAGGATTAGAGCATGTGCTCTTTTCACTGAACAAGGTAGTCATGAGGATAAAATACAGGAAATCTTTTAATATTGGACATTCACAGAACACTTTAATGTTCATATTGTAATTCCCATACTTTCTTTGACCCATCCAAAAATCCTGTCAAAAAAGAACATTTTTTGGCCAGACCTGTGATTTCCTAGAGGTAGAGAAACTCCTAGTGAAAAAGTCCCTCAACTTAAAAAAATGTTGATCTTTTTTATACTGCCTCATATCCTCCTACATCTCTCTATCCTCTCCCAGAAAACCATCCCTTCTAACAAAGACTTCTTTTAAAGGAAAAAAAATAATCAAAATCAAACAATGCATCTAAAAAAATCTGACATACACAATGTTTCATACTTGTGAACCCCTTAATTCTGCAAAACAGCAGGGAAGGTATATTTTCCATATTTTTTTCTTTGGGGTCAAGTTAGAGCATTATGCTTCAGCAGCAGTTAATTCCTATTATCTTGTAGTTATTCTTTCCATTCATGCTGCTGCTAAACTCCTTCTACTAGTGCTTCCCTGCAGCATATGATCTAAGAGAGCTGCACAGAGCAGTATGAGCTGAAATGATTTGTCCAGACTCACAGAGCCAACGTGTGTTAGAGTTGGGACTTGATCTCAAGTCTTTCTGACTATAAGTTTGGCTATCTATCCTCCAGACTGCATTGCCCCTTTGAGATTTGTACTCTGGGAAAGAGTATGATGTACAATGTTTGCTCAGCCACCTCCAAAAACTCCTTCTATTTTTAGGCTGCATTGATAAAAATCTGAATGTCCAGAACAAGAAAGGTAGCAGTTTCAAGAGTTTAGCTCAGACACCCCATTTTTAAATGGATATTGGACACTACTAGCAGCTAAGTGGTGCAAAGGAGTCAGGAAAACTAGTGTTCAAATGCCACCTTACGATACTTTCTAGTTGTGTGACCTGAACAAGTCACTTAACCTCTGATAGCCTCAGTTTCTTTAACTGGAGATAATAACAATATTCATCTCACAAAGTTGTTGTGAGGATCAATTGAGATAATATTTATAAAAGTGCTTAGTACAGTACCTGACACCATAGTAGGCACTATATAAATGCATATTCTCTTCCCAATGGGCAAACTATGGTATGTCTAGAAGAGGGCAACTGGAATGGTGAGGAGACCAGAATGTGGGTCATATGAAGAATGATGGATCAAACTGAAGATTTCTAGACCAGGGAATAAAAGACTTGGGTAGAGGTATAAGCTTCAAGTACTTCTAAGCCTATTATGTTAAAGAAAATTTATTTATTCTCTTTGGGTCCGAAGGGTATAACACCAAGCAAAGACAACTTCCAAGGTTTGGAATACCAGCATAGTAACTCTCCATTTACTCAGTGACAAATTAAGGCAAAACATTCACAGAACTGAGAAAATCAAAATACAGTGTAACTCAGTCATTTAGCAAGTTCTCAATTTAATAAAAAAGTATCTCTATTCAATCACAAAGTATAGAGTCAAAGTACCTCACCCCTGGCTAGTACATTCATTTAGTCAGTCACAAAGTCTCTCTTCTCCAATGGAAATTAATTTCCAGCATAAACAAAGTACAGTCATTTGATCAGTCACAGAGCACAAAAAGTCAAAAGTTTCTCACCCCTGGATCACAACTTAATTACAATTATCATAAATTAATGCCAAGCACCTTCTCAAAAGGGGCAGTGGAGAGCATATAGGCCATCTACCCCTAAGCCACAACAAGGTTAAGACATCATCACAGCATTCAACATCCAAGGAGAGGTCTTTTCTTCTTCTTGACCCCAGGCAAGTTCTCAGCAATCTCTGTTGCTGGCGAGGCAAACCTGAACAAAGCCACAATATACATTACCAGTGTCCTCATCAATTCACTCTCTGCCTGCAGAACAGTCTCAGGACCCCTGAAAACATCAGCAAGACCCTCTTCCAGGATTTCTGTAAACATACAACAATAAAATCCTTCTTCATGGCTTCTGAACCAACAGCAAGGTTCCAGGACCTCTGCAACAACAGCACTGTTCTTCACCAGCAGACAAATCTGGCACATCAAAATGGACAGAAAAATTACCAGCATCACAGTCATGCCTTCTCAGTTCTCAGCAGCTCCAGGTGGCAGCTCTCAAAAGTCCCAGGCAGCTCCAACCGGCCCTCGGCAATCTCTCTCAGCAAATCTGGCCAGCAGCAATTCTCTCTCTCTCTCTCTCTCTCTCTCTCTCTCTCTCTCTCTCTCTCTCTCTCTCTCTCTCTTTCTCTGTCTCTCTCTCTCTCTGTTTCCATGATGCTGCTCCCCAAAAGTTCTTCTGGCCTCCTCTGCTTGGGCCTGTCTCTAAATCCATGGCACCAGCTCCTCCCAGTTCAGCCCTCTCTCTTCACATCAACAAGTCCATCCCACAAGTGGGATTCAGAAGCTCTGGGTTTTAACACTTAACTCCAAAACCAAGCCAATACAAAGGGATCTTTAAATTCCATTACCATTACAAAGGGTAAGAACTAAAATCAATGGAAGGGAGGCAGATCTCAGCTAATTAGCACTGTCCAAAAATGGAATGGGATTCTTTATTAAGCAGGGGGAAATCTCTATCACTGAAGGTATTCAAACTCAGAATAACTACCTTTGAATTTCCTCCCAATGTTGAGATTGAATAATTCTATCATTTTGTGATGTAAAACAACAAATTTCTCTCCTTCCCCACCCAATTTGATAAGAAAAATTCAAATTGATTCAGATGAAAGGTTCTGACTAAGCATTTCAAATACATGAATTATATCTACTCATAGTGTGATAACACGCACAAAATATTTTTGTTAGGCACATACTTAGAAGCAAATAATAAATATGTAATATAAACATAATATATAAATGAGGTGCTCCATAATGCTTAAGGTTTGCAAAAAGACTAAACTTCTATCCAAAATGGAATCTTTCCTTGAAAGGACCTTGAAAGGGCTTGAGGAGCAAAAGAATCAGGAAAATGTTATGACAAATGTGATAATATGAAGCAGTTGACAATGGTATTGTCCATTTGGGTCTTTATCTCAAAGAAATATCTCATACCATACTTCTTCCTCTGTTAATAGCATTTGGAACAATTTTTGTTTTGTCAAATTGGCAGAAAGAAACAAACATGACAAATCCTCCTACTTGTATTTTATGGACTGCTATGAAAACCCTCCAAAGGGTATAGAATATGAAAATGAGCCATTATGGGATTGCTAAAACCCCTTCCTTTTATTGATGAGTACATGAGATGTAGAGAAGTTGTTGGGGGTGGGGGTGGGGGATGGTGATTGGTACTTATCCAAGGTCACATAAATAGTTAGTGGAATAACCAGGACTAGAACTAATTCCTAGTTCATCCCCATCCCTCACCCCCACATATTCATTCATTCTCCTCATTGTAATATCAACCAAAACACAAGGATAAAAGGTAGTTAATATTTTGGGAGCTAGGAATTAAAAAAAAAACACCAAAACTCTTTTTCCTTTCTCTTTTTACAGTATGCTCATGTGTTTTTAATGACCATTTTAAAAAATTTGGAAAATCTACTTTGGACTTTTGGGATGTGATTTAATATCCATCTTTTTATATAACTCTTTGACTCTTTAAGAGCAGAGATTATCTCACTTCATATCTCTAATGTGAAGTGCTTGACACAGAGTAGTCCCTTAACAAATGCTTGATAATTGATGGATTATACCTCAAATGGTTATAATAGATGGACACACCTCATCTATTCCAAACAGAGAAATTGTCAATATTTCATTGTCTAAGCAACATCTCATATTTTCTATACTCTTCTGATATCTTATGTAGTCGTACTGCCAACATGATGTAGTGAATGGAAACATGGTGTAGTAGATAGTGGAATTGGAGTCAGTAAGAAGAACTGAGTTGAAATTCTGCCTCCACCACATATTGGGTCCATGACCAGGAACAGTTTAACTCTCTGAACCTGTTTTCTCCTCTGTCCAATGAATATAATGCCTGTGAGTCCTGCCTCACATGAATGTTATGAGACTTAAATAAGATCACATCAGCAAAATTAGTCTGAAAAGTTTGAAGTGCCATATTAATGCCAGTTATCCTGTTTTCAACAAACAGAAGAGAAGAGAGTAATCCTTAGAGGACTGCAGAATAATCTTTGAGAGGAGGAATCTGAAAGGAACATGAGATCTATATTTTCTAATGATTCACATTCTATGTCTTTATTTTATACTACTTATAAGAAATTCCTTTAATCTCTATTGTCAATCTCTCTCTCTCTCTCTCTCTCTCTCTCTCTCTCTCTCTCTCTCTCTCTCTCCTTCCCTTCCTCCCTCTCTCCCTCTTTCTGTGTCTGTCTCCTTCCCTCTCTTTGTCTCTCTTTCACACACCATCTTTATAATTGGTACAGTAATAGTACAACTGGGCATATGAATAGTAATGATGGATTTTCCTGGATCGTCCACCTGTCCCAAATGGATGATATGACTTTTAAATTCCCTGCTGTGTGAAACCCTGAAGCGTTGCCAACAGGGATGCTGTAGGTCAGATTTAGAAAGACAGTTCTTTTGCTGGGAAGAAATAAACATAATTCTACTTTAAAGAACTCACACAAAAAGCTGTTTTCTTCAGGACTAATCAAGTAACTGCACCTATTAGATCATCAAGCTCATTCCCCAAGGGCCTAGGAAACCAGGGCAGGAGAGGCTCCCAATGCAGTATAATCTATTCATTTTCTGCTAAGGAAGGAACATTTTAGTCTTCCCTTAGGAAAATCAGCCAAATATTTCTAAACACATCTTTCCTCATGCACTATAGGACTGACCTTCATAGCCATGACCACTCTGTGAATTAAATAGATCTAAAACTAAGTGGCAGTATTCTTAGTATAGCTAAGCCTAATAAATGATTGGTTGTGTCCCTTAGAAGAGACAAGGCAGCACGGAGAATGTGTGTGTGTAATAGGTGTATGTCTGAAAGACGGAAGGAGGGAGGAAGAGAAAAAGAGAGGGAAAGAGAGAGAAGAGAGAGAAAGAGTGAGAGACAGAGAGAGAGAGAGAGAGAGTCTCAAAGTAGGCCATATGGGACTCAGCTGGGAATATCAACAGAGGTAACTCTGGCACAGGAGAAAGGACATGCTTGAATTAGGTCATGCCCTGGATGCGATTCTCAACACCTGAAGATGAGTCCCTGGCAGTCACTGACTGCACTGCACCCAAGGGGGAGCAATCTGGTCTGGCATCTGGCATCAAACATTAACTATTGAGGTGCAGGATGCTGGGCAGTGTAGGGTTGTGAGATTCTTCACATAGACCTTGACCTGTGTAATCTGACGAAGGGAAGAAGGTAGATTGCCATCTTTTGGTCAGTTTAGTACAATATATGAGAGAAAGTCCTGTACCATCGATGACCAGCATCTTCTCTGCAACAAGTCTTAGAGCTTTGACAGGAGAACTGATTTGCTTAGGGTTATGCAATTAGTATTTATCTAAGGCAGAACTTGAACTCAGGTCTTCCTGACCCTGGCCAGCTCTGCATCCATTCTGCAGCATTTACTTTTTTGGTTTTCTCACTTGCAAATGAAGGCTAGGCTTGGGCTATATGAATATAGATTGTAAGGATGGTCACATATTGAGCTGAACATCAGTTTTATTTGACTATTTATCTCATTTCATTCATGTCTCTGGTTGGGATTAATTTGGCTTTGGTCATTGGTTTTCTGTAGTAAGGGCCTATATGCCACATTAGATATGATTCCTACTTTGAGGAGTTTATAATAAAAATTGAATGACAATATGAGTGAAACTGAGAAGGTCTCTAGAGAGAATATAATGGGAAAATATGTTTGTGACTTTGCTCCAACTGTATCTCCCTTACCTTTATTTTCTTTTAAGAATGGGTACAAGTAAATTGCTTCCAGATTTCTTCTAAGCACTTAAAGCTATCATATGTCCTGAAATTTAAATATAGATTATAGAGCTATGTGAAATATTAGAGATAATATAACATCTTCCTTCCCATCTTATAGATGAGGAAACTGACTCAGAAAGACCCTGTGATACTGGGCTTCTTGCCATTTCTCCCACAAGATGGGAAAGGGAAGAGGGGAAGGAACCAGGCATTTATTAAATGTCTACTATATGAGAAACTCAGTGCTTTACAAATATTTCATTTGATCCTTACAACAACCCTCTGAGGTAGGTGCTATTATCTTTCCATTTTACAGTTAAGGAAACCAAGGGAAACAGAAATGAAGTTTCTTGCCCAGGGTCACATAGCTAGTCCGGAACTCTCTTCCTTTTCATCTCTCCCTCCTTCCTCGCTTCTCTGACTTCTTTAGCAATAATCATACTTTCTGCAAGAAGCCTTTCCCCATCCCCCTTATTACTAGTGACTTTCCTCTGATTGTTATCTCCTACTTAAGCTGTTTATGTCTCAATTCTGTCCCCATTAGCCTGTAAGTTCCTTAAAAACCCTTCTTTGTACCCTCAGCTCCTAACACACTATTGGGCACATGGCAGGCACTTAATAAATATTCACGGACTGACTGACAAAGGCCCTTTTGCACCCAGGTTTTCCTGACTCCAAGGCCAGCTCTGTGTCCGTTATGCAGCATTTCCATTTGTGAAAGTTTAGAGGTCCCAAAAAGTGAAATTAGCAAAATAAATACCAACTTTATGTTCAGCCAAATATATATATTAATTACTTATTATCTTCAAATGCCAAGCTGGCTTCATTCTCAGCTCTTGGCATAGGGATGGAAAAAAATATGACGCAGAAACAGTAACAAACAGATATATTCTCCCCCTTGTATTCTCCCCAGGGTCTTTTTGACTCTTATTTATATTTTCTTCCTATTTGTATTGCAAACTCCCTAAAGTAGGAATGTCTAACATGGGCACATGTTTCATGCACAGCCTAATAATGTATTCTGTTCTTCTATATTTTTTAATTGAAATATCAGATTAATTGATGAATTTGCAGATGGCTCTTCTGCAATTCTATGACTGGTTACCTCAGATGAATCTGACTAGCGATCTCTCCATCTCTGCAGGTTGTTATTGTATTTCATTTCCACATGACCTGTCATCTCTATTGTTTGTAAAGCTGTATGGTCCTCTGGTACAATAGCTTTTACTTGTGGGTGTCAGGTAGTGGAATCTGGCTTTAAGTAAACACCCATCATCTCTCTTGCTTATTCCTGGTAGGGTCCATGCAGGGACACAGACTCTAAGTTTAGGTGCTGCAGAGTGGGCTACTCATCAGCAAAGTCCAGTGATAGGCAAATAACAGGCTAGTGGTGCCTCTACCATCTCAGCTGGTTAAAGGTGACTTTCTGCTTGGCAGAAGCATTAGTGCTCAGAATAATTCAGGAACCCCCTGTATGTCAGCATGCCTGTGGGAAGCTGTGGTAGTGCTTTTAACAGAGCAGGATGTTCTGTGATTTGGTGCACTGCAGCAAGCTTGTATAATAGCACTGTCTTGGTGTTAGGTTTGGTTCTTTCTATGACTCTAAGTGGTAGAAACATCCACTCTCTCTTTGAGTGTTTGGAAACATAGCTAGCTTTTGTATAGCACTTTAAGGTTTGCAAAGCAGCTTACATAGGGTATCTCATTTGATCTTCAGAACAGTCCTGTGCTATTATTATCCCAATTTTACAAATGAGGAAACTGAGGCTCAGTTTAAGTGACTTGCCCAGGGTCATAAAGCAAGTGTCTAATGTAGGATTCAAACTTGGGTCTTCCTGACTTCAAGCCCCAAACTCTATCTGTTGTGCCACCTAGCTGCCATACAATTTCCTCCCTCCCCATTCCATCCTTCCTTCCTTCCCTCCTCCCTTCCTTCCCTCCTCCTTTCCTTCCTTCCTTCCTTCCTTCCTTCTTTCCTTCCTTCCTTCACTCCTCCCTTCCTTCCCTTCTCTTTTCCTTCCTTTCTTCCTTCTTTCCTTCCCTCCTTCCTTCCATCCATCCTTCCTTCTTTCCTTTCTTCCTTTTCTCTCTCTCTTCCTTGTTTATTTATTCATTCATTTATCTATTAATTTGCTTATTTATCTATATATTTATTGAAGTTATTGTTCAGATCTGTGATTCTACTGGGATAGGAAATTCCTGGTGAGAGTATTTCCTTTACTAATGCAGAGCTTCAACTGTTTTGTAAGATAATAGATTTACCAAGTTATCTGAGATGCTGAAAGGGTTAATGACTTGTTACAGGACATAAAGTCAGAGGCCAGACTTGAACTTAATCTTTCTGATTTCTAGACTGGCCTTGCAATATAGCAGATACGGTGCTGAACTAGCATTTAGGAAGACCTGCCTCAGACATTTACTAGTTGTGTGACTCTAGGAAACTGACTTAATCTTTCTTAGCCTAACTTATCTCACCTGTGAAATGGGGATTACAATAATACCGTCCTCAAAGGGTTGTGAGGAAGAGATGAGATAATATATGTAAAGTCCTCTGCAAACTTTAAAGTGCTACCTAAATGTTGGCTACTATTAAATTTACCTAATACTTCTCATTTTTTAATTATTGAAGTCTAAGAGCTATCATTGCTGGGTTTCCTGATTCAAGGTATAAAGTGGTAGGAAAAATATATGATTTGGAGTTAGCAGAATTGTGTTTCCCTTTGGTCCACTTACTCTCTATGTGACTGTGAGTGATTTCACTTAGTCTCTCTAATCTTCAGTTTCCTCGGGGATATTTGTTATCAAGACTACTTTTTTTTTTCCAGAGGTTTGTTGTAAACAGAGCTATATCTCAGAATTTTTGTGACTTGGACAAGGAAGGTAAGGCAGAACTGAATACAGAAGAGCTCACTCAGGATGCTGCTACTGGGAGAAAGAAGAGTGCTTTGACACTGTATTATTGGTACCCTGTAATTTCAGTGGCCTTTGACAAAGCTTCAGTTGCTCCTCCTGAGTTACACCTCTGATGACAAACATCAAATAAAATAATATGTGTAAAGTGATTCGTAACTGTAAAAGTTTTCTCCAACTGTGAACTGTAATTCAAGATTTGGAGTTCTAAATACTTGCTCTAAACCCAGCTACATCCTCTTTATGGGGGATCATAGACACTGAAAAGAATTTTATTTCTGATGTAATCTGAGGAAATCAAAGAACATTGAAGAAAGGAGGGTTTTGATGAGGGGGTGGAAAGGTGACTGAAACATTTTGCATTGGTAGAAAGTATTTGAAACTTTACATATTGACTGGAATACTTATTTTCTATTCCTCTTAAATAAGGAGATATCCTATACATTTTAGAGGATAAGAATTAAGTCCTTATTTAATGGTTTTGTTGTTGTTCATTCATTTCAGTCATGTCTGATTCTTTATGTCCCCAACTGGGGTTTTCTTGGCAAAGATACTGAAGTGGTTTGTCATTTCCTTCTCCGTGTCATTTTACAGATGAGGAAACAGAGGCAAAGTGGGTTAAGTGACTTGCCCAGAGTCACACAGGTAGTAAATATCTGAGACCAGATCTGAACTCAGATTTACCTGACTCTACACTCAGTATTCTATCCACACACATACACACACACATACACACATACACACACATAGATGTAGTGTGTATAAACATGTATATGTGTATGTGCATATATACATATATGTTTATATTATATATGTATATGTATATGTGTACATTTAGATATATGCACATGTGTATGCATATATACATATATATTCAATTTTTTTGATTGTGTCCAATTCTTTGTGACCCATTTGGGGGTTTTCTTAGCAAAGATAATTTAATGGTGTGCCATTTTGTTCTCCAGCTCATTTTACAGATGAGGAAACTGAGGCAAGCAGAATTAAGTGACTTGCTCAGGATCACAGAGCTGATAAATGTCTGAGGTCAAATTTGAACTCAGGTCTTTCTGACTGCAGACTTGGTGCTCTATCCACTGGACCACCTAGCTAGCCATTTGGTAGTTTAGAACATTGTAAAAAAAAAGCTGAACAAAAGGAAAGCATAGGATTTAGAGCTGTAAAGAACCTTAGAAATCAATAAGACTGATACTCTCATTTTAGAAAAGAGAAAACTGAGGATGACTTGCCTAGGTTTACATAGGTAGTAAGTAAGTATTGCTAGAATTTGAACTCAGGCCTTCTCATTCCAAATTCAGTGTCCTATCCATCACATTGGGCTGGCTCTACTATATGATTCTTCTTTCTCCTACCCAGGCTTCTATTTCCTGGATTAGTCATCTTTGTTCTTGGTCCCTTTTTAAACGAATTTTTCCGGTTATAGAAACTGAACAATCCTTAGAGGGAATAAAAAAGATGGCATAATGATAAAGTTTTCTCTGGCTAATAGATGTAGAGTTTTTTTTTTTAATAAATAAATTTATTTATTTTCTTGTTTCCATCATTCATTTCCATGAGATTTTGAGTTACAAATTTTCTCCTCATCTTTCCCCTACCCAACACCTCAAAACAGCCATCCCACTGTATAACTCCTCCCCCAATCTGCTCTCTCCTATCTCCTCCCCCTCTCCCCTTTGACTTTCTGGTAGGGCAGGATGGATCTCCCTACCACAATGCCTGTGTATCTTAATTCCCAGTTGCATTAGTTGATAATAATAATAATAATAATAACATACATATATATTTTTAACTTTTGATTATAGAACTTTAAATTCTAGATTCTTTCCCTTCCTCCCTTGTCTTCCTCCCCACTGGAAGGACAAGCAATTAAATACAGGCTGTACATGTGTAATTACACAGAACCTCTCCACAGTGGGCATATTGTGAAAGACTGATTATATGTCCCTCCTTCCTATCCCTCCCCCCTTGTTCTGTTCTCTATCCCGTCCCTGTCCCTGTCCCTTTACAGAAGTGTGTACTTCCAGCAACCCTCCCCCCAGGGTGTAGAGTTTTATCAGTCCAATATTTTACTCTTGCTACTGTAACCCTACCTTCAGAGATACAAACTGGGCTGCAACCTCTTACTCAGTTACTTAGTAAAATATCAGTTATAAAAAGTCAATCAACCACCATTTGTGCAGTGCCTGGCAGGCATTATGCTGAGCACCACAGATACAAAGGAAGGCAAATAAATGAACCCCATTTTGTATATCTTAATTGAGTGCTAGTGCAAAAGAAGGTCTTCAGAGTTTGAATTTTGAAGCTCTTGCCAGTCTGTATGCTTATTGGAATTGCTATAATTGACAATGACTCTCCAAAACAAGGTTACTTTATTTCACACCCCTTTTAACAGCTTTTCTTGAATACAGTAATCCACCTGTACCCCATACACATTTTATAATCAGTTTCCTCCCTTCCTGCTTCCCTCTTTTCCTTCCTTCCTTCCTTCCTTCCTTCCTTCCTTCCTTCCTTCCTTCCTTCCTTCCTTCCTTCCTTCTCCAGATTCAAAGCATTTTGTAGTGGAAAAAAAATACACCACTTGGTACCACAGGTCCTGGCTTTCACTACCAACTTTACCACTTAATTGTGATTCATAATTGTTGTTGAATCACTTAATGTCTATTTCCTCACCTGTAGAATGATTGTAATACCTTCATTTTCCTCTTCCTCTCTCACTCTTTTTTTGTCCTCTTTTCCTCCCTCCCTCCCTAGGTTGCACCTGTGGTTAAGAGCACTGGACTTGGAGTCAGGAAGACCTGAGTTTGAATCCTGCCTCAGACATTACTAGCTGTGTGACCCTGGGCAAGTCACTTAACCTCTCTCAGCCTCAGTTTCCTCATCTGTAAAATGGGGACAATAATAATATCTACCTCACAGGGTTATTGTGATGATCAAATGAGATAATGTGTACAATGCTTTGCAGACCTTAAAGTGGTATATAAATGCTTGCTATTATTACTCCTCCTCCTTTCTTCATTCCCTATACTTTTCTTTTGTCTTTTTCCTTCCTTCCCCTTTCCTTCCCTTTTCTTCTTCCTCTCTTTTTTCCTTTGCCCCTCTCATTTTTCCTTTCCCACTTTCCTCAAATGATTATTTTTGTGCTAATAAAAAATGAAATTAATTAGCTACTCAACAGACACTAAGTATCTTGAATGCATAGCACTATACTAAATGTACAGTCATAATTAGACATAATACCTGCTTTCCAGGAGTTTGTGCCTTATTTTCAGAGAAGTGATAGTATGATGCCACCATAATAAAATCCCTTCTAGGAAGATTAATTTTTTTGGGGGGGGGGAATTCTTTGCCAAAGGTCTTATTTGGGTGAGGGGAGAATCATTGAAATAATACAACTTTTATCTCTCTAGGTCTTTTGAATGGAACCCAGGCATTATTTCAGGACCTCTGACATCATCCCAGTTCTTTGTTATGTACTCTGTCTTGTTGTTGCTGTAGCATCAGGAGTAACAGGATGGGTTTTGGTCAGTAGCTATAGCCAGTTTCTTAGGATTTTAACTCAGTTCAATTCAATAAACATATGTTAATCTTCTAATATGGGCAAGCCACTGTCCTAGGTTCCAAGGAGACAGAAGCCCAGTTCTCAAGGAACTTATGGTCTAGAGTGGAGGAGGAGATAAGGAAAATTAAGACACAGGTAAGGATAATACCAGGGAGAGTGAGAAGTACAAAAGGGAGGCCCAGCCAAAGTGTGCTAAGACATCTGAGGAGGGATCAATTGCTTTTACCTATGGAGTGGAGAGGAGCATGGTAGCAAAGGCTTCATGGTAAAGATGGCTCAAGTTGGGCATTGAAGAAAGAGAGGGACATCAATAGTATCCATACTAAACCCAGTGGATAGTGTGAGGGTAGGATGGGAATAGGGAACAGAAAGTAATCTTGTGTGTCTATAATATAGACTAGACTGCATGAAGGAGAAGAGGAGGATGAGGAGGAAGAAGTGGTGGTGATGGAAGAGGAGGAGGAGGAGGAATAATAGTAGTAGTAGTAGTAGTAGTAGTAGTAGTAGTAGTAGTAGTAGTAGTAGTAGTAGTAGTAGTAGTAGGACTAGGGGTAGTAGGACTAGAAGGAGTTGTAGTAATAGGACTAGGAGTAATAATATAGTAATAGCAATTATTTTATCCACTTACACAATAGTTATCAAATATTAAACCTATAAAAGGAGGATGGTGGCTTGCCCTAAGTTTGTTTCTGTCTTGACCTTTATCATATGTAAAGTTGAGAAAAGTAAAGAACATTTTATTGCACTTAAAATTTTTTAAAGTACTTTTTTTTAAAGTAGGTAAAGATCTACAATATTATATCTGGGTCTCACAATAAACCTATAAAGTAGGTATCATAGATATTATTGTCTCCACTTGATAGATGAGGACACTGAGATTGAAGGAGGCCAAATGACTGTTTGGGGCTATATAATGATAACAATAATGATGATAGCTAGCGTGTGTATAGGACTTATGTGTCCGGCACTGGGTTAAGTACTCAAATCACATGCTACAATAATTATCTCATTTTATCCTTACAAAAACCCTGACAGGTAGGTGCTATTATCATCCCCATTTTACAGATGATGAAACTGAAGCAAACAGGGGGTAAGTGACTTGTCCAGGGTCATACAGTTAGTTAAGTGCCCAGGGCTGGACTTACTGATTCTAGGCCCAGCAAGATGAAACTGAGAGATTGAAATCAGATTATAAAGGGTTTTGAATGGCAGGATTAGGTAAACAACTGAACCTCACTACGTAGCCTCAGACTCTTTATTCTTAAATTGAGGAAAATGGATTAGAAAGCCTTTGAAATGTCTTCTGTCTCCTGGCTTTGGGATCTCATAATTTAACATCCATTTGGAAAATTGCAGGGGTAGTAGTGTTCAGCATAGATTAAAGAGGGGATTCACGAGGTACAGGAAGACCAGTGAATGGCATCCCAATAGTCTCAGCAAGAACAAGTGAAGACCTGAACCAGGGTGGGAGTGGTGGGAATGGAGATGAGGGTGAAGGTAGTACTCTGAGCTGACAAAGAGGACCTGGTAGGACCACAGATGCAGAGCTGGGGCAGCCTCCAGAAGCCGTTTTGTCCAGCATCTTCATTTTACATGAGAGAAAATCAGCATTCAGGAGGTTATATAATTTGTCCAAGGTCACATAGCTAGTAGTTCTCATAGTCAGAATTTGAAACTAGACCCTCCTGGTTCTAAGTCAAACAGTTTAATCACTTAAACCAAAACCCAGGGAAACTGAAAGAATAATGGTGGAATAAACAGAGAGAAGTTAAGGGAAGTAAAGATTTGGTGGGGGGGATGAGGGTTCAGTTTGGGTCTTATGAAATTTGAAGCTGCAGGGACAGGTTGGGGATAGAGATGCCAATTTCTTTTCTCTTTTTTACCTCATGTGTCGGTGATTCATACTCCAATCACATGCTTTTTTTGTAGGGGGGTATCATACGAGCAGTGACTTAATTTTCTATTTATTTATTTTTACCTAGCTGCTCCCTACAACAGAAATTTCACCAGCTTTGGAGAAGACTTTTGTAGAAAATCCAATGGATTAGAATTAGGAAAAAATAGGCTAATAGACCACTTCCTTTAATTGTTATGAAATAACAGGCACAAATTCTATGCACCGTCACTTTTTCTCATCCCAATCTTGGTGCATAGTATTTGTCCAACACTGAGTTTTATGCCCTAATTTTTCCTTGTCTTAAGACTCATTATTTTTGAAGGTTACTCTTTTCTATTGTTATAAATTGTGTCCCTATCTATATTTTTTTATCTAAAATCATCTTGTTGACTAACTATTGGCTGTATACTTTTCCAGATCGTTTAATTACATTTTTTTGCTTTGAATCCCTCTGTAGGATGAGAGTACCTGTAGCTTTAAAAAAAAAATCTGTCTTCCTCCCTGAGGTGAACTATATTTGATACATCAATCAACTTGTGAGTGTCTTACAGAAGATGACAATTTACAGGAGTGCAATTAAGGATGAACCATTCTGGCTCGTTAGAGGGTGTATATTAAGGTAGTCTATAGGGCTGCTCAAGAAACACCTCCGAGAATTTAACACATTGAGAACATGAGTGTGGTATGGTGGAAAACCTCCAACACTGGAACCAGATGGTTTGGGTTCAGATCTTGCCCCTGATACTATCTGTGTGACCTTGGATATCCCTCGCTTGGGCCTCAATTTTCTCATCTATAAAATGAGGGGATTGGGCTAGGTAGACTTTTTGGTTTGCTCTGATGCTATGTCACTACGATTAATTAAAGGCTTTTATTAAAAGAGGGGACAGAAATATTTCAGATAGCACTTTCAAGAATGGACACTTCTGGGCTACCATTCTTTCGTTAAAAGTGGTGATGGTGGTGGTGAGATTAGTTAATAGCTATGAGAGGCAGGCCAGTATCAGCAAAAAAGAGGCACAGAATTAGCTGCATTTGAACTAACAGGATGAAATTCAGAGTCAAAAGATCAGGTAGTTTAGAAGTCAAGACCAGGCAAGCTCACAGGGATGGCATTCCTGGCCTCCTCCAGTTAATTAATATCTTATTTAAGAAAACTTTTCTACTGTCCAGGGTTTTGTGGGCATTGTCAAGAGGCAAAACCAAGAGGTCTCAATGAAAGTCCAGGCACAGGCTGACAGTTACCCAAGGAAGGGTTATTTAAGCAACTCACGGGTTAGGATGATCTTGATATCTCACTGGTTCCAAATTGGGTGCTGTTTCCAGGAGTCTTCCTTTAACAAGATGAAGGGCAAGATTTTACCAGGTGCCTCATGGTGGCTTAGCAGGGTGCATTAACCTTTTCAGGACAATAGGTTAGTGCATCGACATTTACCACCAGTTGTTTAAAAATCTCAGCTTGAATTTCAAGACTTTCTATACCCTGTTGTTATCCTACAATACAACTATATTTTCTACAATTCTCCAACAACTGCCCTCTGGGAAGAAAAATGGGCCAACTCAGGCAGTAAATGAGATCAGTTTACTCCAATCCTATCTGAGATCCAGTGCCAGGCCCACCTGGGAATTTTGGACTGGTTCCTCTTTTGCATTACTATACTTTTCATGCTCTAAAACTGGACCTTTATCCCATGGCAAAACTTTTAGGTATATAGCCCTTTTTTCTATCTGTCTTCAACTGCCATCATCCCTCCCCTTTCTTGAACGCTTCTGGATTTGCCTTAGTTCACAGAAAGAATTGGATTTTTCATTTTTAAAGGCTTTTATAGGCAGTAAAGAGGCAATGTGATGATATAGAGAGTGCTAGACCTAGAATTTGGAGTGATCTGGCTTTGAATTCCTTCTGTTTTGACGCTAACTGTATGACCATTTGCACCTAACCTCTCCACCCTCAGTTTCCTAATCCACAAAATGGAGATAATGATATCTGTAACTACTCCCATGGTGTTATTATGAGGAAATGAAATAACACTTGTAAAATATTTTATAAACATTAAATACAAATTTTAAAATATTGCCATTTATATTACATTTTCATGGCAATCCAGTAAAATAAATTAGAATGATCTAGTTTCAGAGCATCAAATCCTAGCCCCAAATACTTCTTTTGTGGGATTTATGTTGGCACAAGCTTCATTAGGCTAGTATGTCTTCAATTCTATCTATGAAAGGAAGAAAGAAGAAAGAAAGGAAAGAGAAGAAAAGGAGGGAGGGAAAGATGGAAAAAAGGGAAGAAGAGAGAGAGAAAGAGGAGTGGAGAGAGAAAGAAAAGGACAAAGAATAAGATAGGACAGAGGGAAATTAAGGATGGAAAGATTATAAGTCAGACACTGTACTAAGTATACAAACATAAGACAAATAATGCCTGCCCTCAAGGAGCTTGTTTCTAATGAGTGGAAAACAATAAAATCACAATATAGTGCTATGGCGGCTGGAGAGGAATGTTTTGGGTTGGGAGGTCACAAAGATGGTGAGTTGAATAGTTGGACTCCTATGGACATGCTCTCCCCATCTAGTCAACTCTTTCGACTTCCTGTTGCATCAGAGATAAAAGGTAAACCCCTATGTTTAGATTATAAAGTCTTTTACATCCTTGCTCCAACCTATCTTTAATCCTCACGACTATTATTCCTCCTCCTTCACTCTGCAATCCAGCTAAAATAGCCTTTTCTTGGTTCTTCACACAAGCTATTCCAAATCCCTTCTGCCATTCATCATGTTGGCCGCATGCCATATGTCCAGAGAGTCCTCATCTTCCTTTAAGAGCGAGCCCAGGTACCACCCCGAGAAAGCTTTTTCTGATCCTCCCAACTGCTAAACTCCCTCTACCAAATTACCTTTATTTAACTACTTTGTATAAACCCACATCTATTAATTTTATATTTATGCTGTATATATTTTTGTTTGTGCTTGCCTCTTCCTTTAGAAAGTAAATTAATTGTAAATAGGATTGTTTCATGTTTCATTCTTCCTACTTGTATTCCTCGCGTTTGTTGTTGTTGTTCAGTCATTTCAGTGTGTCCGACTCTTTGTGCTTCCGTTTTGGGGTTTTGTTGGCAGAGACACTGGAGTGGCTTAGCATTTCATTCTCCAGCTCATTTTATAGATGAGGAAACTGAGGCAAACAATAGTTCTTACTTAATAAATGTTTATTGATTGATTGATTTTCATAAGTAATAGTTATATTGATACGATTATAGATCCCAGAGAAAGATGTAGAAAGTTGAGGGAAGGGGAAAGAGAGATTGGCAACCAGGGTAAAAACGAAAAAGCTTAATTGACTCTGGAGCTGGCTGTATTTGAGCTCCCCATGTGTACCTGCTATCATGTTGAGCTTTCCTTCAAGTTATATCTTCTCAGTCTGTCACAAAATCATTTGCTATTCTCTTGCAAACTGGCATCTTTTCAGGCTCCTCCCACCGACTTCTGGCGGCAGAACTTCCAGCTGCAATGATTCTGCAGTATTAGCACGCTCTATTCAATTCCCCAGGGCGATTGATTGATGGCTGTATCATAGCACTAAACCCCAAGAAACATGTCCTATTATAATAATCTATTGATATTTTATATACAGTCATGCCCACATAAATTTTTCTACCCATAGGAAGGGGAAGGTCACTTCTTCACAGCCTCTTCTCCAATCAGGCCACACTCTCCCAAGAACATTCCACACTCAGTCCCGCCTTTTGGCCTTTACTCAAATTTTTTGCCTTGTCTCTCCCTTTGCCTTTGCCAACTCAAATCCTGCCTCCCTCCCTTCTTCAGGGTGTAGGTTATTTGCCAGTTCTTACATGATAATTATTTTAGTCCTCACTGTTCTTCATTTATTTAGCCCTGATCCAGACTTCATCCCTAAGCCCCACCCCCTATGACTTCTTGTAGTGGAGTTATTTCCAAAACAGAAAGTCTGATTTCCCCTTTTTATTTTTCTCAGGTAGAAACCAAATGAAGTAAAGGTTGGTAAGTGTTTGGCCAATTTGATCAGTGTGTATAGTCACCTGAGACCAAATAGCCTACAGCAATATCCAATCTAACAGTCTCTATGGGCTCAGACAACCAGGGGATAGCTCAAGCTGCACTTCACCGAAAGCCACATAATTACAGCAAAGGTTAAAAGCACCATTTGGAATTAAATACGTCTTCCAACACATTTGTGTTTATATTTATGTGTAGTTGGAAAATCTAAGAATTAATTTAAAATAACACTGCCTCCGCAAACATGTTAGCATGTGACAATAATTGGGAATCACATGGAAATGGAATTTTTCCCCCAGAATGGTACAAATAGGGTAAAGCTGGTAAGTGTCCTGGTTCACCCAAATCTTCTTGACTCCCAGGCTTTGTGATTTTATCAGTATAAGTATTACTACTCCCCACCCAGCCCCAACCAAGACCACCATTCCTAATGGCTAAGAGAGATTTTTAAAGACATTCTGTGAATAAAAAAAAATTGTCAGTTCATGGCTACCTTGATGATGAACCTCTATCCTGCTTCTATTCTTGGACAGCAGAGAAATTATCCATTCCTGGAGCCTGTGCTCAAAATCTTTCTAGTTTTTCTGGACCTTCTGTGTTCTAATAGTTTTACTTCTACAAGCTTTATTCAAGGAATTGGTAATGCCATTACTATGTGACTACTAGAGGCTGCTAACTCTGCCCTCTAGTCTGGCCTAAATACAGGCACATCTTCTTTGTCCTTTAGTTCAATTGAAATGAAGAGACTATTTTTCAGGGGAAATTTTATGTGCCCCCTCCCTCCCATGTAACTTACATCCTTAAGTGGTGCTATGGCCTAAAAGACAGGCTCCATATCAGTAGTGGATTTAGTTCATCATGTCTTTGCTTGGAGTAAGAAGGCATTTTTTATCTCCGGTCCTATAATATCAGAATTGGTCACAAGTTTAATGTTTTTCCATGTTGTTCTCTTTGATATCAAAGGGGTTATCATATAATATATTTTCCCGGTTCTGCTTAGTTCGTGTTGTATCAGTTTAAACAAGTCCAAGTTCTCTGAAATTTTCATATTTGTGATTTGCTTTGGCACAATAATGTTCCATTGCATTAATAACAGGGGCCTGAAAACAACAATAGCATTCATTTCTCACAATTTGTTCAGTCCTTCTCCAAATGATAGACACCCACAATGTTCCAGTTTTTTGATACCATAAAAAGAAATGCTACTATAGATATTTTTGCATACTTGGGACCTTTCCTTCCATGTTTGACCTCTGTGGGGATATATGCACAGTAGTGGTATGACTGAGTCAAAGGGTAGATATGGTTTAGCAAATTTCCTATTATTCATTTAAATTGTTTTCTACAAATTTGAATCAATTCATAACTCAAACAACAATTCATTATTTTTTATGTGTGTTTTTATAGCCTCTTCAATGTTTACTCTTTTTGTCATCTTTCTGTTGTGATGAGTATGAGGTGAAACCTCAGTAGAGTCTCATATGGTGGTTGATGATATGTATTTCTCATTTTGAAACCCCCCCCCTTCCTATCTGGTGATCCTTTATCTATTGGAGCATAAACTCTCACAGTCTAAATTCTTTTGAATTCCTCCAGCTGCCTGCCCTCTAGCAATCTCCTCCAGCTGCAGGAAACAATTCCTACTCTATGGAAAATAAAAAGGGAAATGAGCTAATGTTAGCTAAACTGAGGCTTCCTGGTACCTTCCCACCCACCATCCACTTCTTTCACTACCTATCCCCAGCAGCTTACATCTGTATTCCAGAACTGAGAGAGTGGAATGACAGGAGAATGTATAGACTGACCTGGCAAAAGTTGCAGCCTCAGGAAGAAGGCAAGACACCAGACATCCCTTCCTGACCTTTCTTTAGCTTGCTTTTTTGCTTTCCTTGCCCCTTGTCCCCTTTGGTAATACTGTGATTCTACTTTAAAATTAGAAATATTGCTAAGTCCATGTGCAACATTTAAAATTCCTCTCAGATTTGCGTATTGCCCAATCTTGAGTAGTGTGGATCTTTGTTTGATACGTTCCTGTGCCATGTCATTCTCTTAGGAAATAACAGTTGGCCAAATGCACGAGCTTACTTTGCTCTAGCTATTAATTTTCCAGGTCAATTTTCTTGTACTGTGAGGTGAAATATCATCAGCTATTTAGAATTAGTTTTGACCACCTCAGGATTGGCTTCATAGACTCTAATTTTGGCACGAGTGGCTGGATCTTTTTTGGCCGTTTTCTTCCAATATACCCCAGACAAAAGATTTCTAATTTATTAAAGAATTCATTTTAGATTAATAGCTGAACTTGTAAAATCACAACTTCCCCCCCTTATTCATTGTATCCTCTGAGCTTATCACTGCCATAATTCTCAGAGAAATCTAACAGTTCAGTCCTTTCCAATTGTGATTAGTGATAAGAGTTTTCTATTGATATTAAAGGCTTAATCAATATCACTGAAGAAAGACTCAATTGGGAAAGGTAAGATTCATCTCAGTGATTTTGATGTAGGCAGGAAATAAAACTCAGTTGTACATTTGCTGCAATCCATCAGGTGTGTACAATTTTAGGTGTGTACAATTTTTTACCTGGAAGTTGGGGAGTTGAACCATGGTGAAGGGAATTCTTTGAAAATTGATTTAAAAATCACTTTTTGGAATTATAGAAGGAAATGATACCATGTTTTCTCAACTACTAAAATGGAAAATAAGATCTCTAAGCTGATGTCTTTGGATAAGGCCTTTGTCTTTGGGGTTTTCCTTCTAATGTCTCATATTGTTAGCAACTGAATTATCTCTTCCTATTCTGTTTATCCAATAAGGTACTTGGTATTGATTTGCTTACTCCAGGAGCACTGTTTAATTAGATGATCATCTTGTATGTCTACTGGCTAGTAGAGGTGGGAGAAAATGACAGAACTGCACAATGGATTCATTTAATACAATGTGCAGCATAAACATAGACTTGCAAGTTAAGCAGGAGGAAGAGAAAATATAGTAGAAACAATACTCAAGTGGTCAAAGGAAAAAATCTTTATTATTGGGATGGTTAACTAGAGACAAAAGAAGGCTCATTGTTTCTATGTATGACCAGATCAGTTCGATAAATCCAGATGCAAACACCTCAAATCATATGAGTAATTCAGGAAATGATACTGTTTTTGTCTAAATTATGTAGGCACTGAAAGAGAAAACAACCTGTGGTGCCTGAATTATTCACATTGACTGCTTTCTGTGCTCTGTTCCTCCTGCTGAATGTCAGCCCTTCTCTTCCATTTGGTCATAGAGCCAAAAAAAAAATTGTCCCTCCGAGATTCTTTTGAATGTTTGTTAGCTTTTGAAATTGAACTTTTAATACTGATTATCTTCTCAGGCAAAAACTGTAGTCTAACTATCTTTTGCTCTTAGTTATGGGAAACTGCTTAAGTATATTAGAAAGAAGAGACAACTAAGTGGAAAGAAGGCTGAATTTGTCAAAAGATACGACCGCAAAACGTACAGTCACTGCTTCATAACTATGTGACATTGGATAAGTCACCTAAGCCTGGGCATAAGTTTTTCTTATTTGTAAAATGAGTGATTGGTAGATTACTCCTAAATTCCTTTTCCTTCTAGTTCTAGATGCATGATCCTGTGATTTGCATCTAACATTTTGAATGAAAAATGTTTGTCATGCACTGTGCTAAGCATTGCTATATTCAAATTTAAAAAAAAAGCAAAGAAACTCTCAGCTCTCAAGTAACTTCCGTAGTAAATGAAAAACAACATACTTAGGGCATTGGGTGACCATAGATGGGAACTTTTGGTAAAGAAATTTTCCAGGGAGTGTGAGTAGAATGACACACCCCATGTAAAAACAATTAGAAGAGTTGACTTAAACATGATCCCTTTTATTCCATTTTTTTTTTTTGCTTTTTGGAGCGGGGAGGACAGAGCAAATGGGGTTAAGTGACCTGCCCAAGATCACACGTCTAGTAAGTGTTAAATGTTTGAGGACAGATTTGAACTCAGGTCCTCCTGACTCCAGGGCTAGTACTCTATTCACTGCGCCACCTAGCTGCCCCCTATTCCATGATTTTGAGTGAGTTTTGTACTATGGGGTAACTTGGTGCACTTTAAAGGGCTTTCATGATGTTTATTTAAGTCATTCAGTTCTGTTTTTCTCTGACAGTAGTAGAGTAACTATAGCTACCATATGATGGCATTATGGACAATGAAAGGAGTGTTTCCAATTCAATTTGTCTTTTATATAGTATCTGCATCCTTGATTTGCCTACCAATCCTAAGTGATGGCTATCTCCAATATTTTCTAAATATGCTGTGCCTAAATATTATGGATAGTGCGGGAAAGACTTAATTTCTCTGATTGAAGGTGAAAAGGACACTTTAAAGAATCTCTCTGGGGCAGAAATTATGACAGGGGACTGTACCCTGCCTATTCTCTCACAAAAGTTTGGTTCAGGCCTAGAACGCTGAGATTCTGTTAAACATGCTTGTTGCTTTTGCCCCCTCCCTTTCTCTGAGGTTAGAATTTTGATGGTAATTTGCATTTTCTTCCTACCTGGGAATGTATTTAGTAACAATTGACTGGATAATTGCATTGAAGCATATCAGTGGGTGATCAGGACCAATTAAGTGTTGACATGGCCCATTGCCCTGAGCCATAGACCATCACCAGGACTGAAAATAAGCCTACTCTAGTGAAAAGAAAGTGATTGAGCCATTTTCTTACCTGCAGATATCTCAATGCAAATTATAATGGTCCTTAATCTCATAAGACATACAAAAATAACTCTTCTAGTAAAGGCCCACCCTCCTATGCCAAGTCAGTCCTTTTAAGAATTATGTTAACAATAAGATATCAAACAAGACTGTCTGTCAGAGAATCAGAGTCCTTTGAAAATTTAGCTCAATTATATATGTTTACCTGGGGGTGCGGTATAGAAAAAGAGATGGCAAACTGACTCCTGTAGAATGATAGCTAGAGAAGAATATAGGAAAACACTCTGATTTCTCATTATGCCCATAAACAAGAACAAAAAGATACTAAAAAACTAGGAAGACAATGATCAAGGACAGGATAATGGTTTATCATAAAGCAATATCTTAGTCTTGTACTCCCAGGACATTTTAAAGTTAATTGTAAATACTGAAATTTGTTGTTTTAACATGACTTCCATCCTGATCATCCCCTGGTCTTGAGGCCTTAAACCTTGAACCCTAAAGTCTAAGTTAATAAAAAAGACAGAAAATAATTAAGAAAGTGTTACTAATTTGAGAAATAAGAACTTGAAAGTTATTCTGCAGTACAGACATATTTTTTAAAAATTAGAACTGAAAGAGGTGTTCAGGTCCTATTCTATAATTCTTCCATTTTACAGATAAGGAAACTGAGGACCAAAGAGAATAAGTTCTTAGCCACATAAAGACATGTCAAAGTAGAAACTTTTCTTCTTTACTGAAATGATCTAGGCAAATTACCAGTGCTTTGAGACAATTATGTCACAAGATTTAAATGAAGAAAACATCTCATGGTTATAAGTCCAAAATCCAATCATTTTTCTGTTTCACAGATTTATGGTATGGAATTATAGAATCTTGAAGTTGAAGAGATCATTTATCTAAATGCTTTACCTAAAGCATGAATCCCCTTTTCAGCCCCCATGACAAGTGATCTTCCAATCTTTGACTATTTCCAAGAGTGGGGATCTCACTATCTGTCAGGTCAGCCTTGTCTATTTTTGGAAGGAAATTCTTTCTTATGATATATTGTGGTAAAATTTGCCCCCCAGTCACTTCCACTTAAGGGTCTTAATTTTTCCTCTTGAAGTCAGAGGACAGAATAGCTAATCCTTTCATAGAACATATTTTCAAGTTTAAAGGATCATGTCTCCTTAAAAAATCTTCTACCTCCAGGCTAATCATGCCCTCATTTGACCCAGCCTTCAGTACTTTTGTCATCCTGGTTGCCCAGGGAATTGTGGATGTTGGATGTGATTTTTTTCTTCCTTGTTAGAAATTATTAGTCTATTTTACCAGCTGATGAATAATCATGAAGAATGGCTGTACCTGGGACAGGTTGTGTGTGTGTGTATTTTTTCCCTGCATGCTCAACTTGTGTATCATTGTATCATATGACATATTGAATCAAGTGCTGCTAGTATCAAGCTGCTATCAGCAGCTGATGCCAAAAATATTCATTATAACACTTAGCAGTGTTCAAGTGAGAGCACTTCAAACCACAGAGACAGAATTTCTAGCCATCCTTTTTTTTCTTTTTGTGATATTACTCAGCAAAACAAAAAGAGGATTTACGGGGAAAAGATTACTTGGGAAAAGGTTGCAAAGAGTTGTAGTCCCCTATTTTGTTGAGGCCACATGAAATTAATTGTTGCGTTGCAGATAACAATGGTCTCCTCTGGAAATATGCTATGAACGCGTGCATTTTCAACCATTAACTAATATCACCATGCAAGATAGTTTATACACTTTGCATTATGTCAGGCACCAGCATTAAGAAAACAAAGAATAATGTCCTAGGATGGGGCAGTCTACTTTGAAAGAGGAAGGTTCATAAAATTGTGTGCCGCCTGAAGTGGGCGATCCAGCCCAGGAGAGTGAGAATGAAGTTTCGCGTTCCCTAAAGAGAAGCAAATAGGAGGTGCTGGGTAAAGCTCAGTAGGACAGGCTGGCATTTTCCAACCATGAGAATGTCCAGCCAAGTACTAGGAACATTATTTCATATCAAATTGATTATGTTTTGCATATTGGATTTTTCCAATTTAAAGCCAAATGAGAGGGTACCAGAAAATGGTAACTTTAAGTAGTGCTTATGAAAATCCTTAATCTCAATATCTTTTGAACATGTTACATGAATGAAACAACAGTGAAACAGTATGTACACATACACACAGCCCAAACAAAACTAAGTAAAAAAAAAATCACACACACATACACAACCTCTACCTCCCACCCCCAACAACCACCAAACACACCACATGACTTGTGTTGCAGTGTAAAGCATGCTGAGTTTATCGTTACAGGCTATAACTGTATAACCCTGCGCTACTCATGTAAACTCTCATGGATTCCGTTTCCTCAGCTTTAAAATGAGGGGGTTAGACAAGATGGTCTCTAAGGTCCATTCCTGTGCTAGATCTATTTGCTATGATCCCATGATATTAAAGGGGTGATGCATCAGATAGAGAATTCAAGAAAAGAGATAGGGAAAGCCATAGGAACGGGCTGAGTTCACTCCTGTTTCTTTCGAGCCAAATCTTTGCTCCCTTCTTTATTAACCCTCCCAAAAGCCAGAGACAATGAGGATTTTCATCTTGGTACAATTATTAGCATGGACCAAGTTCTGCTGGAAGCTTCAGTTACTATGCCATGAAGGGCACGTGAACTGTGTCTAATGTAGGTAGTTAAATGGCCTATTTATCAAGTAGAAAGAACCCGGGCTTATCTCTATGCTCAGATGCATTTGAAGAGTTTGCCAGAGATGTCACAGGGATCTTGGTTCTGACCATGTTTACCTGCCTGCTCATTAGAACCACCGTCTTTTGGGTTGCTGTTTGAAAATACTGGGGGGAATTTGTCATTGGCCAGAGTCTCAAGTACATTGTTTTCACTGGTGAGAGATTTCTTCTAACTGGTATTTCTTAATGTTTGCTTTCTGTCAGAGGAAAAGGAACTCAAGAAACACATGAAGATCCAAGAGGGTTTTTAAAAAAATCAACCATGGTTTAAAAAAAAAATACCAAATGTTATTTTATTCTTATTAATTTTAAAACTTTAAAAAAATTAATTAAAATTAAAAGTTGAGTTAATTTTTTACATTGAAGAGCATTTTCATATGCAACATAAAACACCAAAATAAGGATTACATGTGAAACCACAACTCTCTATCATATGACTTTTTTTTTAAAGTATTACTTACTAGGCTGTTCTGTTTGTATTTCCTTCTGAAATTCCTTCTGTTCTCTTCTGTGCATTTTTAAAAAGTGTTTTGGTGATCCTGTTTTCTTCTTTTCTTTTCTTTTTTTTGGTGGGGATGGAGGGAAGCATTATTGCTAGCTTGCCTCTCTGCCTCAAATCATTAAAAAACCCCAAACCTTATAAATAGTAATATAATATAATAAACCTTTAAAAAACCCTTAACAAATAAGCATAAATAAGCAAAACTCATCTATACATTTGCTATGTCCAAAGATGTATATTTGGGGCAGCTAGGTGGTGCAGTGAATAGAGTATTGGCCTTGGAGTCAGGAGGACCTGAGTTCAAATCCAACCTGAGACACTTAACACTTACTAGCTGTGTAATGTTGGACAAGTCACTCAACCCCTATTGCCCTGCATTCCCCCCTCCAAAAAAACAAAAACCAAAAACCAAAGATGTATATTCTCTACTCTATCTTGAGTCCTTCACCCCTCTGGCAGGAGGAGGGTAGCAGCATGTTTCATCATTTGAAATTATGGTTGGTTATTCCACTGAGCAGAATTCTTAAATCTTTCAAAGTTTTTTTTTTCTTTTGCTTCTGTACATCAGTAGGTAATTCCTAAATAACATGGTTTTGTGTTTGGAAATTTTGCCCTTTGGTTAGAGTTCCTTAATTTCTCCATCACTTATGGAACCTCAGAAGCATATGTCAACATATGACAGAAATTAATAATAATAATAATTTTTTAAAAAATCATCTAACTGTCATTCATATTATTTTTGTTTGTTTTTCCCCCTCTAGTTTTCTAAATCACTTACTTCAAAGATAATTAGCAAACTAAATCCTGTGTTTCCAAATTCTTTATATATTCATTTTCTAGGGCTTTTTAAAAAAAATTAAAATCTGATGTTTATGAAATTCTTTATGACTTGCAAAACACTTTGCATATATTCTCATTAAATCTTCAACAATCCCAGAGATGAAATCATAGATATAGAACAAGAAAGGACCTTAAAGGCATTGTGTCCGCTCTCATCATTTTAAGGAAATTGACGTGCAGAGAGGTTAAATCATTTGCCCAGAGTCATGTAGCCATTAAGTATCTGAGATGGCATTTGAACCCAGGTCATCCCAACTGTAAGACCAGGGCTCTATCCTCTTAATCACACTGTCTCTCAGTAACTATTGATATTATCAACTCCATTTTATTGATGAGAAAATGGAGGCTCAGAGAGATTAAATGGCTTCCCTCATAACAAAGCTGATGAAGATTGGTTTGGGTCTTCTGGCTCCAAGTCCAGCATTCTTCCATTATGCCAGGTATACACACATACACATACAATATTTTATTTCATATATATGTATGTATATATACACACACACACACACACACACACACACACATACACACACATACATATATACACACACACACACGCATATATATTGTTTAGAACTTTATCTCCTCTAAACCTTTTGGTTGTAGTCATTCCCTTTTGATATGAGGCATCATGTGAATTGTGGATTGAGAAGTGATCAATCAGTCAGGGAGGTCTGAGTTCAAATCCTGCTTCTAATGAATGCTAACTTCATGGCCCTAAACAAATCTCAGCCTTTCAATTCTCTGGGAAACTTTTAGTCTATAAGTTGCATGCTGCTTATCTGCACTGGTGGAGGGAGTTTCTCCATTGGGAATTCCCTATACAGATGAAATTACAGGTCCAGTAAAAAGGAAAATTTGAAGCACAGATTTGCCATGCATTCTAACAAAAGAAACTTTGGCCTTAGAATTCAGTTGTATAAATCATAGACCTTGAAATCTTTCCTTAATACTATCATACAATAGTGTTCCTTTTTTCTGACATTCTATGTTTCTGATATAATGATGGTCCAAAGATGGGCAACACAGTTTACGTTGAATGAAATTCACATAGGAAAGTTTGTTTCCTCTCTCCTTTCTTCCTTAATTCTAGCTCACCTTAGACCTGTGGCATGCTTGGACAAAGCAACTGGAAATAGTTTGCCATATCACCAATTATTTTGCCTTAATATTGTCCGAAATTACCTTCCATTTACACTGAATATATTTCGTACGTACATGGTTGTTTGCATGTTGCCTCCTATCATTACTATGTAAACTCCCTGAAAGCAGGGAACATATTTTTGCCTTTCTTTGTAGTCTAGCCCTTAGCACAATGCCCAGCACATGATAAACTTTAATAAATGCTTATTGTATTTGTTGAAAAGGAAATAAGAATCTGTGCCCTAGATGGTCTTAGCTTTGTTCCCTGTTGCTTTTTTTTTAAATTTTAAAGCAAGAACTCATATTGATATGGTCCTTTACAGTTTACCAAATACATTCATCTTAGGAGTGTAGGTATCATTGCCCTCATTGTATGAGTGAGGAAAGAGGGTTAGTCTAGTTACTCTAAGTCACAGAGCTAGGAAATGGCAGAGCTAGAACTCAAACCCAGGAAATCTGACTCAAGCTGGTGTTCTATTACATCACCTAGCACTTAGCAAAGTGTAACCTGTGTATGGACATAGTAGGTGCTTAATAAATGTTTACTGAATTGAATTGAATATATCCTGATACTGCCTATAGTACAGTTCCTTTCTACAATCCTAAATAAATCACTTCTCCCAGGTTGGGCAGATGAAAGACTCTAGACTGGAGGCCAGATATCTGGAGGAATTGACAGGATATGAATTAACATGGGTGATTGCACTCCTCACCTAATGATTTCAGTTAAAAAGCCATATTTGGAATCACAGACCTTAATATTTTGAGCTTGAAGGGATCTTTGGGATTATTAAACCACCAAAACCACCCTTCCCCCTCCATTTAACAGGTCAAGAAATTGAGATCTAGAGATAAAAAACGTGAGAAAGGTCACACAATGTGTATTATTCTGACACTTCTTGGCTATCTTAAGCAATTATGAAGCCTCTCTCCTCTTTCCTCCCAGACCTTCTGGACCCTCTGGGCAGGTAACCAAGTTCTTTCCTCAAAATATCACCTAAAATTCCAAACTGAAGTCACGACATATTGAAGAGTGGCTATACTTACCTCAGTGCATAGAATGCCCATGTTGGTCTTTGGGGAAAAGCACAGGAGACTTAATGTTTTAACAATAAAATGGAAATCCTTTTAGGATCTTAGAGCAATGCTACCTCAGAGTTCATAAATATATTTTCATTTCTTCTGGAGTTAAATGAACAGTATTTCATCTTGGCCCATTGTGGAGAAGCTGAGAAGTCAGGATATCTAGTAAGAAAGTCTTTATTAATTGTGCTTTCTAGCAGTAGAATCTCTTCAGTATCTTCATGGCTAAATACAGAGAAATATGCAAAAGAGTTGCTTACACAATACCAATTACTCATTTTTATTTTATTTGTTTTTAATCTTGAAAGAGTTATGTAATGAAAAATTGAAATGTTTTCCAGTTCAGGCACTATCATCTCATTGGACCTCAATTTCTTCTTCATATAATAAATAATTATAACAGTTAGATAGCACTTACTATGTTCCAGGCATTGTGCTAAGCACTTTTCAATTATTATCTCATTTGGTCCTCATAGGCTTGGGAGGTAGGTGTTATTTTTGTTCTCATTTTACAGAAGAATAAACTTAAAGAGCCAGAGGTTAAGTGACTTGCCTAAGGTCACACAGCTAGTAAGTACCTGAGATTGATTTGAACTCAGGTCTGTTCCCTAAGATCTGCTTTTATGAATTCTACTTTAAAATTCTAGAATCATATTTGATTTGTATCATTTTTTTTAAAACTAAAGAAAAATATATTAGTCTTAAAGAAAAATATATTAGGCCTACCAAGAGAATGCATCTTAAACAAACTTGACATTCTTTCGAAAAGCAGGGTTATTATATAAATGTAGTTTTCAAATTCTGTTAGGCATTACTAGAATCTGCATGTTGACACCAAGTAGGAAGGAGTATGAATCCATAATGGAAATGCTGTCAAACTGAATGTGAGGTAGTATGGTAGGGGATAGAGCACTAGAGAGTTGGAGTCAGGAAAGCCTGGGTTCAAATCCTACTTCAAGTACTAGCTTTATCTCTGGGCTAGCTTAGCCTTTGTGCCTTTGGAGAGGATGATTCCCCTGAAGAAAGTGTGACTTGGCTGACCTCTGTGACCTTCTAAGGTCTTTTCTCCTCTAAATATATAATTCTGAACTAATGCAAAAGGCTATACATTGCTATCTGGGTCCTTTGCCTGAACACAGGCCCCTTATGGATCAAAGACAGATGCTGCCTCCTACTGAATTATAATTTTTTTTTTGAGGGGGTAAGGCAGGGCAATTGGGCTTAAGTGACCTGCCCAAGATCACACAGCTAGTAAGTGTTAAGTGTCTGAGGTCGGATTTGAACTCAGGTCCTCCTGATTCCAGGGCTATTGCTTTATTCACTGTGCTGCCTACCAAGCTACCAAGATTATAAACTTCTCAAAGGAAGGAATGTGTTTTGTTTCATCTTTGTATGCCCAGCATCTAGCACTGTGCATGGTACAGTACAAGAACCAGAGCTGGAAAGAATATTGAAGGTCCTGTAGTCCAACCCATTCCTTTTACAGATAGTAAAACCATGACTGGAGAGTTTAAGCAATTTACCCAAGGTCACCAAATTAAAGTAGCAATTAAAGACTGAGATTTAAACTCAGGTTCTCTCCAAACTGTTGTTGAGTTGTTTTCTGTCATGTCCAACTCTTTGTGATGCCATTTGGGGTTTTATTGGCAAAGATCTTGGTTTGCCTTTTTCTTCTCCAGCTCATTTTTTACAGATGAGGGACTGAGACAAATAGTGTTAAGTGATCACAATTAGCAAGTGTCAGAGGTCAGATTTGAATTTAGGGAAATAGGTTTTCCTGACTCCAGGTCCAGCACTCTAGCGCCACCTAGCTGTCCCTCACTCCAAATCCAGCACTGTTATTCTTACCCCACCCTGCCTCTGCTCTTTAGTACAGGTTTGCTGGTTCAAATTGCATTGTACTCAAGATCCTAAGAGTCCAGAGTCCTTTCTTTCCTGTTAATGACTCATTGTATTCAGAAATAAAGTCTATCTCTCTCCCCCTACTTCTACGCTATGAATAAAACCTTTATTGTCAATTCTTTCCAAATAGCTTCCCCCAATTCCCTTCTAATTACCTTAGTTTCCTCACACCAAAAGAAGATACTTCTAATTACTCTTAACTCTGTGTGTACATATTTTGCTAAAGGGTTTGAAGCTTCTTTTTTGCATTTTGCAGCTGCTTTGCCCTCTCAAGAAAAGAAGCATATTTTTATCTTTCTAAGTTGGTTGGCATTTACAGCTCTTCACCTTCCCTTTTCAGCCTTGTTATGCAAGATTCCCCTTCACACACACTATGGTTCAGCCACAAGCTGCTCTTCTTGCCATCCCTCATATACTATACTACATCTGACTTTGTACTTGCAGTTGTCTCTCATGTACAAAATGCATTCTTTCCTCACCTCCAACTCAATTAGAACCCTCATTACCTTCAAGACTCAGTTCAATCACCTTCCACATTAAGCCCAGTCTCCCAGTTTGTGATGCTTTTTCTCAAATTGTTGTCTGTCTATTTTGTATATCTCCCTCTCAAACTGGGCACTGGCACCTTGATGGCCAAGGGGCGGGAGGCTGATATATATAGCATGTTAGCCATTATCCACCCAATAAGCTGGTGATAATTTTACAGTCTCACAAAATTCAGAGACTGAAAAACATACTATTATTTAAGAAGAGGGCATTTCATATATCCAAGACTATAAAGTAATCACTAAGTGTATTAGTGGTGGTTAGGTCTTCAGCAGTTATGACTAACAATACTTGTATTAGGGGCAACCACCATAAATTATACCTGGGGCAAAGGGAAATTCTATTGGATGAGGGAGACCCTAGGGAAAGATCTGGGACTTCATTATATGATACCAGGGAAAACAGAAATCCCAGGCATTATGAGGTTGCTGCTGGGGAGGCCATTGCTAGAGAGAGAACAGGGGAGGACCAGAAAGGGAAGAAACTTATATGTACTGGGGTTTATGGAGCGAATTATTTTTACTAACTCAGCGCTAGGCTCAGTTGTTTCTTTAGGATGAAAGAATTTAAGTACTGTCAGTATCCTCTATGCTTTGATGCCCTAGAACAAAGCCTCAAGTGTGCAATCTTGGTTATGGCTTCAGTCTTTAGCTCTGGTTAAGATCCAAATCATTCATGAAATACAACCAGACATAAAGACTCAGGGTTGGGGTCAGCATCAAGCAGGAGACTGATTAAGAAATTTAGAGGCTAGGAAACTGGCAAGACAGATCAGATTCAAGGAGTCAGTCATCAATAAGACTGGCTTCCTGTGGCTCACTTCCTTTGATTTTTATTAAAAACATGGGAAGAAAGCAATTTTATTTTCTGGCATCATTTAGAAATGGAGAGGTAATTGAGGTTGTGGAAACAAGCAATATAAGTTATTATTACTCAGTTGATTCAACCAACTTTTAATTTGGTTATTGAGGAGTCATTTAGCTAATGTGATCTCAGGGTGCATTTCTGGCAGTATAATGTGCTGTGAAGTCAGGGAAAGGAGGTAATCGTCTCTTTATACTTTGTAGTGGTTAGACTACCATAGAGTATTCTGTTGAGCTCCAGATATCACATTTTAAGTGGACATCGATAAGCTGGAATGTGCCCAGAGGAACATGACAAAGGTGGTGAGGGGACTTGAAACCATAATAGATAAGGAACTGAGTACACTTAATCTCAGGAAGGAAATATAAGGGAACTTGATAGCCATCTTCTAATATCTGAACAGCCGTCATGCGGAAAGGGGAATAGACTTGTTATGTGTGGCTTCAGTGAGAAAAAAACTAAAGCAGTTATAGGAAGGTAGATTTCAAATCATTGCAAGGAAGAAAGTCCTAGAAACTGGAGCTATTCAAGAATGGAACAGAATGCCTTTGGAGGTAGTGAGTTCCTTGTCATTATCAACATTCAAGCAAAGGATGTATTACCATTTTTCAAGGATGCCGCCCAGGATATTCATGCATTGATTAGGTTGGGGAGTAAGACTAAATGACCTTCTTGCTGAGGAATTCTAAAGGAGCCTGTGTCTATTCTAGTCTGAATTTAACAGTGATAACTCACCCTTTTTCTGCAAATGTGTCATGGTCTCACTGTATTCTTAGAAGAGAAAAGAATGAAAAGAGCAACAACACATTTACCCAACACAAAATGTAAACATTCTGACTGGGCAGATAGAAAAGGCATTTATCATTCAAATGAAATATATTAATGGCTTGTAAAAAAATGTGCGTGTATCTTGAGCTAAATTTTATATCTATCTATTTATCTGTCTATCTATCTATCTGTAATGTGTGTGTACACACACACATATATGTGTGGATGTTTGTATATATTCACATATTATATATATTAATATATATACATATATGTATATATTAATATATACATATATTAAATATGCATCTCCCTCCCTCTTTCTCTCTCTTTGTGTATGTGTGTATGTATGTATGTAAATATATGTATGTATATAATTTTACTCTCCAGAAAGATACAACTCAGATCAAATCAATTATGCATTAAATAAATTATAATGTGATCTTAGTAATGTCAAAGGATGGAATACTCAAGACAATTCCTACATGGCTAGCATGAGAGTGACGATTTTGCACAACTGAGGGCACTTTCACTAGCACCATGACAGAATGGATAAAGAATCACCCCTGAAGTCAGAAAACCTGCTTCTGACACAGCCTGATTGTATGACCCTGGTCAAGTCACAACCTCTCAGTGCTCTAGGTAATTCTTTAAAATTGTCATTTGCAGACAAGAAGCCAACTTGCATTCTAGAGTCAGTTTTCTCCTCTGAGAATATTATCAAAATCACAAGTCTAGTCCTTCATCTCCAGTCTCCCCAAATAGTGCCAGCACATAATCAAGACTTAAGAAATACTTGTTGAAATCAACCGAATTTACCAATAATCCATAGGTCTCAAACTTTTTTATCCTTACATAGCTCTCAAGCTGTCACCTAGATAGTAAAGTTTATGACTTTTTCTTCACAACACTCTTTAAAGATAATGTATTAATTATCCTCTTTTACGGATGAAGAAGCTGAGGTTTGGAAGTATTAAATGATTGACCCATGTTCAAACAACTAGTAATCACTGGAACAGGATTTGTAATCCAGGTTTCTTGATGCTAAAGTCTGATTCGTTTTCAGTACATCATCCTGTCTCTCTCTGATACTGCTGATACACTGAAAATCAGTGTGAGAGAGAGAGACAGATACAGAGAGACAGGGATAGAGACAGAGACATAAATTTATAGAAAAAAAGAAAATATTAATGATACTAAATAGAGAAATCACTGTTCTAATAGGGTTAATCGGCAAGCATTAATTATCTAAACTCCTTCAAGACTCTCCTAGGATAATTACAGGGCACTATATTCTTAAGCAGAAAGCTATTTCATTCAGTCATATTTTTGGACATGACAGTACTCCATGTGTTATCACAGTTAATTCCATGTAGAGCCTTAATTTATAGTTTAATTTTCAAGCATCTTCTTCATTTTCACTTTCTTTTCCTTTTGTATCCCCCTTTTTCTCCAGTCTCTGCAATTGGATAGGAACACAGTAGATATACCAAACAAATTCCAAGAAACAGAACAGAGCCTATAAAACATTCAATGATGAATGATCAGAAATAGACAATCCATGCCGCAAATGGCTGGATAAAATTTGAGAGAAAAGGGTGGCCCACTGCACCTTAAATATCCACTTATGTCAAGATTAGTGGGTGATATTTTGCTGTGATATTAAAGAAAAGAATGCTCTTGGTCAAGATTCTTGTTAGAATTATAGAAAAGGGGGACCAAAAGTTATGCTTTTATAAGTATAATAGAATGGATTCATTTTGGTAACATTTGCTCTACCAAATCCTCATTTTCCTATAGAAATACATTACACTATACCACCTTTATTTTTGCTGTCTTCATAGTCTCATGAAAGAGAGAATGTGCCTTCCACCATCCAATGGTACTCTGACAGAAGAGACTCTGCTTTCTTGATGGGTATTTGTACAGAAAGGGTGAGGGGGAAGAAATCTGAAAAGGAAGAGGGAGAAGAGAATATGAGAGAAATTGGTGCTAGAAGTAAGTAATGGATTGTTTGGAAATGTTTAACTGTGAAAGGAACTAAATTCTAAAACTTTGGTCAGATATTTTTTATATTTTTATTTGTTCAGTAGAGATGAAGGGACCATTTATTTTTGTAATAGTGGGTGAGTGCAGAAATAGAATGTTTTCCTCAAAGTGCATATTTGATTCTAATAATGCCAACACCATGAATTATTATAATAGGTGTGGGACCTTATTTGCAAAAAAATCAGAACACATCATTGTTTTATTAATTCTCTGAACACTGCTTTGACATAGATAATGGCAATGCAAATGGTAATAACGAGGGTGTATTGAAAAACAAATAAAATATATGTGTGACATTTTTAAGTTTAATCAGGACTATTAACATTTTCTCTGTCACGTAAGTCTAAGCAGCCAACAAAACAATAAATCAAGCTCCACTTTGTAGCATTTGCTGATTCAAAAGTATAAATATGCAGAGTGATAATTTAATAATCTGCTCTCTGTTTGGAGATGGCTCCAGAGCACCCTGCCTGAATTAGTAACTTCCAGTTAAATTTTTTCAGTTTATAATTTAAGTTTATGTAAATCTGAAACCTCGAGCCAGTTCTCTTATTTAATAATTTGGTTATAATAGTAGTAATATCCATTTACTCCGACCAGGAATGGTTTTCTTTATGTTTTGCAATAAACTTTGAATTGTAACTCAATATTAAGTGATCAGTCAGTAAGTACTTATTAAATACCTAATAGGTGTCAGGTACTAAGTTAAACATTGTAGTTACAAATACAAAAGTGAGATATCTACTGCCCTGAAGAAGCTTATATTCTACTTTACTTCATCATATGGCAAATGAAAGATGGAAGAACTAAGGAAGCAAAAATTTGATCTTCTGAGCACATCAATTTATTAAGCCATGAGTGCCAAGTTGCATATAAAATAAACCAAGACCTGGTTTCTTCAGCTTTGGCACTGGACCCTGAATACAGGGGGAGATAGACTTCCATGTATCAAAAGACAACAATAATTAGGATATAAAACATGATGCATAACTAGGCAATCCAATTTCCTTTGGAGGAAAGACAAGGGCCCTTTGGTCTGGGAGGGGGGAGTTCAAATAAGCACAATACCCTGAAATCAGAAAGAGGTGTCCTACTCCCCACCAAGTGTCTGTATTTAATCAAAGGAATAAAGAAACCAGTGAGTTTTCAGATAGGACATATGGGTTGCTTGAGATGTATAATTGAGTAAATTCCTTGCATCATTGGAGATGACTGGGTTTCTGGTCAGTATAACCTAGGTCCTTAGTTGAGGGTCTCTAAGTAACAGATAGAGGTGGTTCAGCTTTCTAGCCACTCTAGGATAGATTAAATCAATGAAATAAAGTTTTGTCACAACTCCCCTAATTGAATAACTATTCTCACAAGACAGAAATAGAATTAGATCCATAATTGAATAGAAAGGGAACAGAGCTAGCTCCAGAATTGAGTTACAAGATGGAGTCAATGTGATTCACTCAGTTCCCACAAATTCCTCAATAAGGAACTTTAAGATCATATATAAGGGGGAAAGAGAGTGACTAGATTTAAATACACACATATGTATATTTCAGAATAAAGTCAATATAGAGTTAAATGCCAGTGTGATGTGTGTGGGGGGGTCTTTTGGATGTTTGTTGTCATCAACATACTCAGTTTAAAACTATATATACATATATATAAACACACAAATATATACATACATATATGTATATATATATACATGTATTTTATTCTATACTTTTTCTATTCTATCATGTATCTAGAAAATATCCATGTATTATTATAGGTCAGGGGACATAAGAGGATACTGATGAAAATGGAAGAGGGGACCCCATAGTTAAAGAGATTTTCTAAGGGTGAAACTATTTCTACCTTTCTGCAACCTGCAGCAAAAAAAATCTTGGGGTGAGGAGACTGTAATTATCTTTATAAGCAGAATAAAAAGAATGAATTAGAATTCTAATTTTTGGAATTCCATGGCAGCAGTTTCTCTTTCATCCTGCCTCTCTGAATATTTTTTTCTATTTGCACATTCAAAATTTCTTAAATTGAAAGTCAATTTTTGACATTTTTGGTTAATTAAAATACTGTGTTAACACAATAGTACAAACACTTTCATAATTCATCGTATATATGATCTCAGTGAAGAGATCTTGTGTTATGTGTAAGTTCTTAAAAATGTTTTTTCCTTCATTTATTCATTGGTTTCCTTCATCTGTTTAGATATTCACTCTTGCTATGTGAATCCCATCCATACTTTCTTATCATATGTAACTCTTATTCATGTTTTCCTATAGATTCACCATAGGGTGTCTATCTTATATTCTGAAGTGTTTTTCTGAGGTTTTTTCATGTTGTATAGATACCAATGAAGCCCACAGGCTATCTCTGCTGGTTATACCCCCTCTCACCACATATCTAGCTAAATTCCTTTTATAGTCCACAGCTCCTTGATGAAATCATGTGCTATTTGTACAATCTTTTATTAATAATATTTTGAACCCTAACCATGCTGTGTGAACCAGCTTTTCTTAGTTTTCCGTGACTTTGAGTCATATAATATCACAGGATGTTAGCATTAAAAATTGTGAGCCTTTTAATTTAAAGAGATGCTAAAAGCACAATTTCCCAAGAACGATACAACCTGCTCTCCTCCTATTCAATTTCAAATTGAGTTAATTGGTCACTGCCCTTGTTCGGCTATGGTACATGTATTTTGTCATGTGTTATATGTTATACTGATGTTTCCATTCTATGAGTTGTCCATTCAGCTGAACGTAACTGTATGAAAAACCAACATTTTTCATTTACTTAGTTTTTCTGTTGCAAAATTAGGCTGATATCATTACATGCCTTTTCTATTTTCCATTTATTCATTGCCCTCCTGGTCATTCCTAGTTTGCACTCGAAATAGTTTAGCTCAGGTAGTTGTCCCAGCAAGATTTCTGTAAGCATGTATAGTGTACGTGATTTTTGTTGTGACTCTAGGTAAAATTATTAAATATAAGTGAATAATAACTTTATTGGTGAAATGTGGATGAAAAGCATGTTGTCAATAAAAGGTATTCATCTAAATTTATAGATTTGTCAATTTACAAATTTATTTTGTGCATCTCCCACAGATAAAAAAATGAATAATGTGATAGCCTCTATTCTCTTTAACTATTTTTCTGTTCTTTTAAAATTTTGTGTTTTAACTTTGTAAAACTTTGATTTTAAAAAATATAATAGGTAAAAGACTCCTAATTCTGACTAAAAATGAATTATTGGTTGAAGTTAAGATCCTTACAAAGTTAAAACACAAGGAAAAGCCAAAGAAAATGCAAAGTCCTACACTTGAGTTTTAAAAATTCAACTTATAATGAACTAACGTTGTTAAGTAGAAAGAACAAACAGAAATGGATTATTTAGAAAATTCTATGCCTAATGTTAAAGCTAATTATTCCTTTATTTCCAAAATAATAGCTTCATTAAAACATATTATTACATATAAATGATTATGTGTTTACATTCTCTATGGATATGTTTGAATTTTGTATTCCTCATATTTTACACCAGGGATTCAGTATTGTATTGACACATGTAATCAAGGAATAGCATCTTACTTAAACTAAAAATTTTAACATAGGAATATAAACAAAATTCAAATTCATTAATTTTGTGTCACCTTAGGTATAATTCAGGGCAGCCTCTTGATTTTGCAGATGGAAAAAGTTGGAGCTCAGTGAGATTTCTTGCCCAATGTCACACAGCTAACTAGGAGCAGGCTGTTCTTTCCACTCTACTACATTTTCTTCAGACATAGTTGTTAACATTTAGATAGCACTTAGTATGTGCCAGGAAGTCTGAGGCCACATTTGAACTCAAATATTCCTGATTCCAGGCCTGGTGCTTTAAACATTGGGATACTTAGTTGCCCCAACTTGACAGAAATAATTTTGGCCTCAGACAATTCCTAGCTGTGTGACCTTGGGCAGGTCACTTAACTTCTGTTTGCCTTATTTTCTCACCTGTAGAATAAGGATAATGGTAGCACCAACCTCTTAATGTTGCTGTGAGGATCAAATGAGATAATGATCATAAAGCTTTTGGCGCTGTTCCTGGTCATTGTGTTTCATAGGTTAGGTACATAGACTGGAATGAATAGAAGGCTAGGCATGTGTAACAGCAATCAGTTTAGCAGATACTTAGTACTTAGTACCTTGGGGCTAAGTATGGAAGGCTTGAATTTTGTCCCACTGTTGAGAAGGCATGAACTCCCCTGTTGATGTGGAAGAAGGGGACTGGCTGAGACAGGAGGCCAGTGTGTGTATATAAGTAAGAATTCCAGAGACAGAGAGACAGAATTGGAACGCTGCTCCTGGTGAAGGAAGAATCATGGAGACTGAAGCCGGCTGACAGAGAGAGAGAGAGAGAGAGAGAGGGAGAAAGAGAAGGAGAGGGAGACAGAGTTTCTCTCCTAGCATCTGGAA
>CM053580.1:122485023-122532564 GCA_028627135.1 Pseudochirops cupreus | reverse complement strand
GGAGAGAATAGACTGGGGGAGGGGGGACACACTGGGATGGCTGTTTTGGGGTGGTGCGCGGGGGAAAGACGGGGAGAAAACATGTAACTCAAAATCTTGTGGAAATGAATGATGCAAACTATAATAAAATTTAAAAAAGAAAAAAAGAAAAAAAAGAAAAAAAAGAAAAAAAGATTTGTTTTTTGTATGTGTGCATATGACTTAGGTGCAAATGGAAATTTATGGTGCCATCTCATTAAATATACTCTTATATGCACAGAATTGCCTTGGGGGTTGAATGACTGACTTGTTAAAAACACAATAAGTAGCTGGGGAGTAGCAGCCAGAGAATTCTGTTAACTTAAAAATGCCTGTGTGGAGAGGCAGTGGGGTATAGGGTAAGGCATACCATGAGCTGGAAGAGCTGGCTACTCTACATTGTGTGACTTGGCATAAATTACTAAACTGTGTGCAGCTTTAGGGTCTTGAAGATACAATGGATTTGAAACTACATAAATCATCTACCTTATGGAATTGTTGAGAGACTCAAATGAGATTCTCTTTAAGAGTATGGACTTTTAATTATAAATAAATTTTTGTCTAACTACCTTCCCTCTTCTCTCCTCTCTTCTTTTCTCCTCTCCTCTCCTACTCTTTCCTCAACAAACTCTCCTGTCCAAACTCCTCCTCCTCCTCCTTCTTCTTTCTTCTCTCTCTCTCTCTCTCTCTCTCTCTCTCTCTCTCTCTCTGTCTGTCTCTCTCTCTCTCCCTTTTACATGTCCCTGTTTTTAGCAAGTACATACGTGTCTCCACCTAGTTCCCTCCCACTCCCACCCCCCATGATTTCGTTGGTATAAAAGCATCTAGGGAATAAACTCCCTCAGCCAGTGCAGACTGGCACCCACATTGCCACTTATATTCTTAAAGAGTTTCCTGGGTGTACTGAGAGGATATATGACTTGGCCCAGATTATGCAGTCAGTATATATCCAAGGTGAGACTTGTACCAATTGTTCTGACTTTCTGAGCCTCACTATCTATTACTCCATAAAGCAGTGAAGTGAGCGAGGAGGACCCGTCTTTAAGAAATAGGAAAGATTCTTTTGTATCTTGTATCATTTGTAACAAATAAACGATTCTGAAAAGTTTGGAAGCAAGGGGCTGAAAATTGTTTTTCTCCCAAGTATTTTAAACATTCCCGTTGTAGTGTTCATGAACAAAAGGTTTGTGAAATAAAGGTGAGTCCTCAGGCTAGCACCTATTGAAATGAGTAGAGATGCTGAATGAGAAGGAGCCAAAAAAAAATGAATTTTCACAGAAATTATTCAGTTAACAGTAAAATAAAGTAAAACATGCATGACATATGTGAATTTTAGTGATCAGATGTTTCACATTATAGTTTGTATCTAAATGGTCCTGACATATTGGGTAGGACAGAATAAGGTTATTTCCTTTTAATTAAAATGGTACAGAATGTGAGTCAGCATACCAGGGTTCAAATCCTACCTCTTCCACTAGTTCTTTCAGGTAGAAGAACTTTATTCTTTTAGGTTTACAGAACACTTCACATTTTATCTTATTTGATCAAATCCTCCTAATAACTTTGTGAGGTAAATCCCGTTATCAGATCCATTTTACAGATGAGGAAATTGATGCTGAGATGTTAAGATGAGACTTGGCCAGGGTCGCATAGCCAGTAAGTGTCTGATAGCAAATTTGAACACAGATCTTCCTGACTCCAGATACAATACTCTGTCTACTCCATCACCCAGTTGCCTTTAATTAGCTATGTGACTTTGGGTGAGGCACTTGCCAGAAATGGTCTCAGTTTCCCCATAGTGAAGTTATGAGTTTGAACAAGATGACTTTTCATGTCTTTAATTTAGCCATCTAAGGTCTTTAGAATGTTAGGGTACCAGGGAGATAGCTTGTCATTCTGATTCCCTCCTGTCTACTCAGAACTCATTATCTTTAAACAAATAAACAAATACAAAGAAAGAGGAAACCCCTTTTTATTGGAAAGTTGACATGCTGGTTTATATCTGTGGTAAGTTAACTTTGCTCATAATGGTTTCATGTGTCAGCTTTTGAGAAGAGAGTAGAGTTTGAGGGAATGCCAAATAAAAATTATAGTGCATGGTCATGTTTTGCTTTGATAATGCACTCTTTGTTATCTTCTAATCACGTAAGACAAGTATGAGCGTGCTGAAGATGGACATACTGCTTCTACTGCTCCTGTTGCTACTCACCATGTAAATTCTTCTGATCTACCTATAATTTGGGAGTATCATGCATGAGAGGTTGTCAGCAATTATGTCTCAGACAAATCCCTAATCAATCTATTATGAGAAACATTTTGGTGCAGTAGCTAGAGAGTTTGCCTTGAAGTCAGGAAGAACTGAGTTCAAGTCCCATCTTTGAAATATAATGACTGTGTGAATGGACAAGTCTCTTGACTTATCATTCATTTAGGTTACAGTGTTCTATTTGAACTACATTAAGGAGGAAAACACACACACACACACACAGAGCTAAACTAGCTTCTATACCATTATGACAATATTTTGGAAATCAGATTGATGAGAATATGAATTCTAGAAATTTAGGACCTATTTGTTATCTGTATATGTGTATGTATATGTGTGTGTGTGTGTATGTGTGTCTGTGTGTGTGCATGTGCACACACATGGCTTATGTGTACAGAAAATGGTCTTTGACAAGTAGTCATTAGTTATTTTAGTAATGCATCATTTAATTATGATTTTCTGACTGTGTTGTCACCCCCCCAATTCTTTGAACCCAAGTTTAAGAAAAGTGGAAGAATAATCTTATAGGTTATTTTGGAATATGCAAGACATACTCTGATGAGCTATAATTACATAGTGACATCTTGGGAACTGCTATCTGGAAGCTTTTCCCATTTGATTTATTGCTCTTTAAAGATGCAGCATTCACATGGGTACCTTCCTTTACTTTCCTTTTACCCTATTTTTATTGAACAGCTAGCAGCACTACTGTAGGTTTGCAACAGTGATTCAAAGAGCTTCTGTACAGCACGTGGCCAAGTTGAATTAAAACCTGGTGTACCAGCTGATGCAGCTAATCGTGAAACTCATGGAGGTAAAAATAAACAGCAAAATAATACCCAAGAGCCTCTAATTACCTCCAAAAAAACAATCTTTGTGCTCCAGATTTGGTGCTGAGCTTTGCTCTACTTCCACAGAGTTAAAATAAACCTGACCAAAAATCAAAAACAGCAACAAAAAACCCACAAAACAAAAAACAAATGAAAACCTAGCTAGTAAGGTATGATGTGAATACTTACACAGCAGTATTATGACTAGAATAAAATTGATGCTAAATTTTAGTGGGGGAAAAATTCGACATCTATTTCAATCTATGCACATATACAGTGGAATATTTTTGAGAGAAGTCCAGGTCCCCAGTTCTCAATGGTGGCACGCATCTCTCCTCCTGTTGTCCCTTAGTGCAGTGAACATTAATCAATGGGATGAAATGGAAAGTAAGAACAGGATTTCTTTACTTCCCTTTGGCAGGATGTTCTGGTGAAACTGAGAAGAGATACAGCCTAGAAACAGAGAAGAGAATCACTGATAGTCCCTTTGGTGAACTATCATTAATAGCTGAGTGTTTATTGGCTTGGGATGGAGGGACTGGTTTGGTGTATGATCCTCTAGAGAAAAAGCAAGGAAGAGGATCCCTTGCTTAACAAACTTGCTCAATGTTCATTTGGTATGGAAAAATGATGGCTTTGTTTTCCTTTAGGAACACTTGACTGATGTAGATCAATGGAAACTTAATGGATTTGTGGTGGGTTTCACTTGAAATAAAGACAACTAAGAGTACTCAAGTACTGGCAACATGTCCAAATAGTTACTGGGATGGAACTAATACAGCAAGACAAAATTGATAAAAAAAAATTCTTTCCTTTTTCCTCATTCTCTTAGCCAGGGGTTCAAAGCTTCTCTACTCAGATTCTTCATTGTTATTTAGTTTGAACGAGGGAACTCTCTGGATTGATAGCAGGGCAAGAAGAATTTCTTGATTATCAATCTGCTAATAAACTTGGAGCCTGGGAATATGGGTGGGCAAGAAGGGGTGTTGGGGCAGTGGGGAGTGCTTTGACAGAGTTAGTTATAGTTAGTATATTTTCAGCCTCCTTATCGACCCTGCTGCAACACAGCCTGTCTGCTGGCTCTGTCTCCTGGGCTCTGGGCCCATCACTGGGACTCTCTGCATTGTGAGGTCTGTGTCTGCAGCAATTGCATCCACACCCTTAGAAACTGCAGGGGAATGCTCTTGATATCTCTGAGAAAATATACGTAAAGCTACGCCATTGAAAGGACAGATAGCATGATATATAATGGAGACAACAGAGGGCCGATAGTCAGGAGATGTAAGTTGTTGTCCTGCTTGCGTTACAAATTGGATGTGTTACCTTGGGCAAGTTTCTTAACTGTAACAGTAAAATAATCTGTAATCTGTAAAATAATAACATTTATTAAGCTTCTACTATGTTCCAAGCACTTTACAAATATTCTCTCATTTGATCCTCACAACCCACCGAGGTAGCTTCTATTATCCCCATTTTGCAGTTGAGTAAACTGAGGCAAACAGAGATTTCTTTTTTTAAGAGACTTTCCCAAATGACTAGGTTGCCATTCCTGGGGGGGTAGGGGTGGGAGTGTGTGTGTGTGTGACTTGAATGGAATAATACAGTTTGTAATTTTTTTCCCAAGTAAACACCTCTTAGCATTCTGCCTTGAGACTACTGAACTCAAGTTCAACAGATGGCCTCTAAGGTACAATCTAAGCCTGTGATCTCATGATCTGGGGTCATCCTTGCCGGTATGTGTCTTCTTTTCTCTTTTGATGTTCCTGTTCTAGAAACGTCTCCTTTCACAGTCCCAAATCAGAATGTTGAGTGGTGCTTATTTGGGAAAAGAGGCAAACTTCATTATTCCACTTAAGCAACCCACCTCACCACATTGGCAACCTAGTGACTGCATCTGTTCCTCTCTCATCTACATTTTCTTTTCTTCTTCTTTCCTTTCATTATCCTCATTCTAAGTTCTTTTCAAAGGCATTCTTCTCTACCCAAATGTTCCCCCAGTCAGCATAGCCTTTCCTCTACACAGCCGATCTCAACTTGTGGGTCATATTCAATTTGTAACAATGAAAATACATCCTGCATGTCAGATATTTATAACAGTAGCAAAATTACAGTTATGAAGTAGCAATGAAAAATAATTTTATGTTTGGGGGTCACCACAACATGGTGAACTGTATTAAAGGGTCACGGCCTTAGGAAGGTTGAGAACCACTGCTCTACCAGCTTCTTGTGGAGAAGAGAGAAGATGTTTTGGTGTTGTAGATTAGAGGACCAGCCTTTTTCAGGAATACCTGGGTTCAAGTGTTGCCTTTTCCAATTTGAAATATATGATGTCTAAAACATAATGCCTGTATGATAACAGGCAAATCATTTAACCTCTCAGTGTCAAAGGCAGTTGCTAAGATGTTAAGTTAGAGACAGGTTACTCAGGTAGTAGAAATTGAATTATTTTCATTTCACAACTGAGAAAACTGAGGCCCAGACAAATTAAGAAGCTTATCCAGGTTTTTATGGTCAGCCCATATCACAGTTGAGATATTAGTCCAAGTTACTCAGGAATCCAACTCTGAACCTCTTTCCCATTCATCTATAATGCTTCTCAATATCACTCATTTTGTCAGCTTTTCTCTACCACCAGTATCTGAGCCCAGGCTTTGAAGCCTTCTAGATTCTCTGAATACTTGGGTGTGTGGCCTGCAGATGTGTTTCCTTCTATGGGTAAAGGTACTGTGTGTTCCATGTGTCTGGGGGGCATATGCTCTATGACTTGCTTCTCTCCTTGGCTACAGAAAGAGGCCTGACCCTTCATGGATAATCTTTTTCCTTTTAAATTTTCTAATACTTATTTACCTTCTTAGACTTCTTCCCTTTTCTCTTTTCTATTTGACATGATTCATTAAAGAGTATGTAATTGGATAAGCTTAACTCAATAAGTGTTCCAGACCCTTACTTTATTACCTTCAGATATGTGGACATGCTGGTTTTTCTCTTCAATCTAATTTTCCATTTTATGGCATATTTTTTGTTGTTGTTGCTAATTTTCAGCAAGAGTACACAACTAAAGACATTAGTAGCTGCAAGCTGCCTCAGAAAAAAGAAGGGGATGAGGAGATATGCAAATTCTGAGGTGTGATTGCCTGCCTTTCTGAGTGACAGGTTGCAAGGACAAAAATCAATCTCAATTCATGGTGCTAAAGACAGTTATTGGATAAAAATGACCTTATGAATTAAACTCTTGTCACAAAGAATATGACCATGTTTTGAGAAGCTGAATAATCTTCCGTGGCCTGTGAGTTGGACAGCCTTCCTCAGAAATGGTCATCCAGACATAATTTGTCTTGTGGGGGGAAAATGCATTTAGATCAAGGTAATATCTCTAAACAATATGCTCTAGTAACCAGTGTGCTTGAACGTGATAAAGAAATATTATATATTGGAATGTTTTCTTTTCCCCTTTCAACATCAGCACTTTATTTTCTTGTTTGGCAAAGATGAGAAGTGAAGCTGAGCTGTTTCTTAAAATGCTGATGTTAATGTGCAAAGAAGGCAGCTTTCATGATAGAGCAGTTTGGGGAGAGGTATAAAAAAGGTACTTAACCTTAGGTCAAGTTTTTGCTGTGGCATCAGCTGCCAGAGCACTGGGGATTTGGTCTCCATCCCAACTGCGCTTTAACAGCAAGGGCAGGTTCAGAACCTTCCTGATTGTTTAGCTAGGTAGGTGGCACTGTGGTTAGAGCAGACCTGGAGTACAACAAGTATTAAACCGAGAACCATGAAGCCTTGAGTTCAGATTCTGCCTCAATCACCCACTAGTTGTGTGCTCCCTGAAGTCATCTAACCACTCTCAGCCTTAGTTTCCTTGTCTATAAAATGGGAAAAAAAATAGAGTAGCAGCTTTCTCACACACAGGGCTGTTGTGAGGATCGAATTAAATAACACGTGTAAAGCTTTATTGTTTTATTTATTGACTTTTATTGTTTTTATTGATTATGAAGTCTCCATAAACACATGGTGGCTCTCACTCTTGGAAAATCTGGGTGACGGTTAATGACAGGGTCCTCCTGGGTATTCTAACTTTGATCTGAGGTGTTTCAGGATTTCCCAATTCTGGAGGACCTTCAAAATTCTCTTGAGTCTGATTTTTACATTCTACCTAGGAATTAACCAATTCTTGGGATTATTGTGGTCTCTGTTATTCATTCAGTCTGGTTGTAAGTCTTCAAGAAAAATTTTTGAGTGCCAATCCTTTGGACTTGGGAATGCAAGCAAGCCAGGATATGCTGAAGTCTAAGTGTCCATATAGGCCCAAGACATCCAGTATATGGAGGCCATCAGGGAGGACTGTATTAACACATGTTGAAGGAAGCAATCAACAAAGATTTATTAGGTACCTACTATGTATCCGGCCAGATACCTTCTTAGCACAAAGGCAAACACTGTCTTAGCTTTTCTCCTGAATACTATGTAAGCTTTGGGACATCACTTTTGCCTTACTTTGGTGAAACTGCACTTACATAGGATGGGGAAGTGGGAAAGATGCTGTTTACTCCTTTCTTCCCCCAGGAAGGTTGAAAAGAGATTAAATTTCCGAGCATACCCAAAGGTTGACTACGCTATAAAACTGGCCTGTAGGTACAATTGTCCAGTTGGCTAGACCCTACAGTTTGGGAAAAGGAAGAAAAATAAAGTGATTTTTTAATGGACTACTGAGATTTATTTAGAATTAAATAATACCGATGAATTACTTTTACCTACAAGGAGAAAGCCTTGGTATCATAGAAACTCAGATTATGGGCTTTATGTGGTAGATAGAGAAACTAGGAAAGTGAGCATTCAGTTCATATAAAAGGAGAAGCATATTTACCATTTTTATTACAAAAAAGAAATCTAGTGCTTGGTAAATATGGTAATAGCCTACTTGTCCATTGGTCAGAATTCAAATATTTGGACTATGTCCAGAAAGTAAGGGGAAAAGACCACTAAATGGCATATACAAACATGCACACACACACACACACACACACACACACACACACACACACACAAAACCTATGTGTCTCTTTCTTCCCAGACCAAGTTTTGATTGCAGCCTATTCTATTCTATTCTCTCCTAATCATATCATATTACAGCATATTATACTACATTATATTATACTATAGTATTCCATGCCACATCACATATCATGTCATGTCATGTCACATCACATCCTCTGTTCAGCTTTTAAAGCTCTATACAACCTGTTCCCAAGCTGTTTTTCCAGCCTTATTGGATATCACTCTCCTTCCTGAACAATGCTATTCAGCCAAACAGACATTCTCTCTATTCCTCACACAGGATACTCTATGTCTAGTTTCCCCACCTTTACATTGGTCATCTCCCAAGCCTGGAATGAACTGTCTCCTTACCTCTGTCTCACAGAGATCCCTGTCTTCTTGGATATGGATTTGAAGCATTATCTCTTTGATGAAATCTTTAGTTAGTAAGTCTGTTTGTGTAAATCAGTAATCATTTATTACATGACTACTATGTGCCATGCCCAGTGCTGAACACTGAGGATACAAATAAAAAATAGTAAGACAACTCTTGCCTTCGAGAAGATTACAGTCTAATATGGGAAGAAAGGGGAAGGCAAAGGAGAAAAAGGTACCCAGAAGGAGGCCAAAATGGAAAAAATCCAAAGGGATGAAGTGGATAGGAAATGAAGAAATGACTGCTCTGAGTGATCATTTAAATGGGGCTTTGGATGGAGCATAGAGTTCCAATAAGAAGGGCAGAGGGTCCTAAGGGTGCTGATGAGGCTGACACAATGTTGTAGGCTGATGAAATTCCTAAATGAAGTCACTCCTGATCGCCCTAAATGCTAGTACCCTCTTTCCTCAACTACCTCATATTTAAATATGTTGTACTGGTTTGCATTTATTCATTCTTGCTATAAATGTTTATATAAATACCTCTTATCTATCTGTCCTGTTATAACAGAATTCTGGATGTTCCAGAATCTCTCTACTACTGCTTCTGATCCTCATTCTGAGCCTCCTGATTCTGGGTTTGCATACACAGTTCTCAAAAGCTCTTTTTTCATTCTCATAGAAAATTAAAACAGTAACAGAACTAAATAAACCTAGCAGGCTGAGAGTTGTTCAGAGTAAGGGCAAAAAGCTGTGTGCACTTCATTATTCCCTCAGACCATCATTACCAGAGCATGGAATATTTGACACATATTGAAGACCTGAATCATTTTGGAATGGTTTATTTCTATTCACCACTTTCTGTCTGAAAAGTGAGGGAAGTGCATTAAAATATACTTTAGAAAGATTTCCATCAAAAATATATTTCAAAACCTGCTATTCTGCTCAAAGGAGTAAACTGCAATCTGGAAGATTCACTTAGGCGGAACAGCTCAGTCCCTGGTGATGATGGTTCATTGAGGGGTGACTGAACAAGGTGCTGTTATTGTTTTAATTTCTGTGCTACTTGATTTACCCAGCATAGCTGAGAGTAATAGTAGGAGCCATTACACAGAGGCTCAGTATAATGTAAAGAGCCCTGTGTCTGGCATCAGAGGACTTGGGTTTGAATCCTACCCTTATTACTTATTATCTGTGTGAAACTGGGCAATTCACTTGTCTCCTGCTCCAATTTTCTCATCTGTAAAGCTGAAGGGCTGGATTTGATGATCTCTGAAGCACCTTCCAGCCCTGAATCCTACCTAATACTCTATCAGTTTTAGTATAGACATCAACTATTCATGTGGTAAGTCTAAAGGTCAGGCAGCTAGGTGGCCCAGTGAGTAGAGTACGGGCTTGGAATTAGGAAGACTGATTTTCCTGAATTCAAATCTGGCCTCAGATATTTACCAGCAGGGTGACCCTGATCAAGTCACTTAATCCTGTTTTTCTCAGTTTCCCCATCTGTAAAATGAACTGGAGAAGGAAATGGCAAAACAGTCCAGTATCTTTGCCAAGAAATCCCCAGGTGGAGTCACAAAGAGTCAGACATGACTGAAAATAACGGAACAACAAAGTCTAAAGTTAACTTTTTCTGCAGTGTTGGAGGATCTATGTGTCTTGTTTTCATTTTCATACTGCCAATTAGTTCCTTTACCCCTTTAAGGTCACACAGGAAGGGAGTAGTGAACGCTATTCAAACTCAAGTCCTCATCTAGTGTCATTTCCTCTATACCATACCATCCTTTTATTTGACCATGTACTCTCTTTCCTATATCATGGAAGACCAGGGATCATATTCCCGTGCTACCACTTACTACCTGTTAGATTTTAGACAAATAAAACTTGATTCTTTGATTCCTTGTCTATAAAATAAAGATAATACTTGTACTACCTAGAATGTAAGATTATTGTGAGATAAATAAATAATATATAGATTATAGGTAATGAGATAATAAATAGGAAAAATATTTTTTAAATATAAACAATTATGTACACAGATGTTGATTGTTGCTACTACTACAACTACACAACAACAACAGCAACTACTGCTATTACCATTGCTACTACTGTTACTACTACTACCACTACTACTATGTCTCCAAGTAGAATATAAGCTTCTTGGCATCACAGACTACAATTGCATCTCTCTTTATATCGTTCACAATACTTAACATGGTGACCTCACATAGTAGGAGGCTTAATAAATGCTTTTTGATTTGCTGATAGATTGAAATGAGACAGATTTCCAGTTACACAGATTGGCCAGTGGATATATGAGGAATGTATTGGGTTGCCCAGAGAATAAGTGACATTCCTTGGATGTTTCTCATTCTCCAGGTTTTGTTGTTTTGTTTCTAGCTTCTGTTAGCTCTTCTTCTTCTTCTCCTTCTTCTTCTTCTTCTCCTTCTTCTTCTTGTTTTTCTTCTTGTTCTTCTTGTTCTTGTTCTTCTCTTTCACTTCCTCCTCTTTCTCCTTCCTCTTCTCCTCTTTCTCCTCTTTCACCTTTTTTCTTTTTCTTTTTCTTCCTCTCTTATCATTATGAGACATGATTTCCCCAAATTTCTATTAAGTGCCATAACTATGTAACTACCAGCTAATTGTATCAACAGTAGAATGTCTTGCTTCTTTACCAGAATGTTGATGGTACAACATTCTGTCTCTCTTCAAGTGCTCCTTGTGATTTGATGATAACTGAGCAATTTCATAGCTTCCATAGATATAGTGTGTTTCAGTTCCAGATACATTACAAAAAAAGTCAGAGTATCGGTCTTTTCTGAAAACAGTCCTGCAAAGTGGATGCCTTACTTTTGTTTTATAGCACTGAACATTCAAATCTATGACTTTAGCCCCACTTTTAACCCTGATTGCTAACTATATAATCTTAGCTATGCTTCATCGCTGTAGATACATACAATAGTAAGGGTGATTAGCCTTTAGTTATTTGTTCAGTTGTTTTGTTGGATAGTATTCATTGTTATCATGTGAGAAAAGAGAATTAGAAGGGAACATACCAGAAACTAAAAGACAGGGACTTTTTCTTACTAGCTCTCTGTCATTAACTTGCTTTCTATACTGGATTTTTGTTTTTGTTTTTGCTTTTTTGTCTTTTGGCCAGTGGCAAAAGACAAGAAAGAAAAGTTATTTGGGAGATACATCACTGTTTATTTTATGTATTGGTGCCTCACCACAATAATATTCCTTCAAGCCATAAGGAGAAAGAATGAATTGGAATAGTTCTAAATGAATGTAAGATGACAAGTTATTTTTACCCTCTCTCTCATTGCAGTACAGTGTTCCTAGCTTAGTGCACTACGATGTGTAGAAATGGATGTATTCCTGTAATCAAAGTCAATCTTGCTTGTTTTGTTTAAAGAGGATCATACTTGTAATGGCTAAAGTCACTGCTAGTTACTTGTAGGGACAGATGAATTGATTCTCTCTGATCCATGACTGCAGAAATCGCTTTTCCATGTAACTTCTCTCACTTGAGAATTCACAATATCTTCACAAAGGAGATAATACAGATGTTCGTATCCCCATTTGATAGATGAGGAAACTGAGGCACAGGGAGATTATGAGCTATGCTCAAGGATACCCAACTACTATGTGGCATTGTAGGGACTGATCTTAAGTTCTTCTTATTCCTCCCCTTTTCCGTTTGTAATTGAATAAGGTCTTCTGATAGCAGTTCCATTTTGTGTAATAAGAATAAAATAGTGATTTCTATTTTAAGTTGGTGAAGCTTGTGCAGTTGATAAAATGAGAGGATTTTAGAACAAGAAGAGAGCTTCAAGCTTATCTAATCCATTCCTTTCATTCCAAGGAATCTGAGGCCAAGAGATGTTGTATATTTGCCAAAGTTCTGATGGCTACTAAGGGGCAAATTCAATTCAAGCCAATCAGCATTTACTATGTATTTCCTATGTGCCTGGCCCAATGCTAATATGTAAAAATGAAATCAGTTCCTGCTTCAAGGGGCATACATTCTACTAGGAGTAGGGAGGGGCAGATACAAATATGGGCAGATATTTTAATACAACATTTGTACAAAGGAAATATAAAATTATTCCAGTTAGGTGCTCATGATTGGTAGATGGCAGGTAATAACTTGAGGTGAATGTTGGAAAGAGCTAGGGCTTCCAAGAGGAAGTGAGGAGAGACAACAGTCTATGCCCATGGGATAATCTAAGCAAAGTCACAGAGACAGGAGAAAGAATGCCACATATGCCAGAAATATCGAATAGACCCAGTAGTTTGGCTCAAATATAGCATGGCTGTGACATTATCTGAAACTGGAGACAAAGTATCCTAACTCACAGTCACCTGCTCTTTCCCAAATACGGTTTTACGGACCATCAAATACACATATTATCTATATCCCCTCCCTGCTTTATTCAGTCATCTTGGCTTCTCTTATTTGATTAGCAGATAAAACTCCCAGAGAAAGAAATTAGCTGGACCATACAAACTGCATCTGGGGTTCAGCCGAATTGTATAGTGCATCCAATTGCAGGCATACTCAGGCTCTAAATGACGTATGTTTCTATTGTGGTTTTTAGTGCTTAGAACAAAGGTCTCCTCTTTCATGAGGCAGAACAAAGAGGACGAATTTGTCTCACCAAAATAACAAACAGTGATCAAATGACCTTTCATTTATACTTATTCAAAAGATTCCTATTTTGGGGAAATATGCTAATAAAACAAACCTAAAGCTGGCAGTTTGGGTTGGCACATGCATGCAAATGGATATATTTCAAAGACTCACTGAAGAGGTTTATGGTTCTATTGGGTGACTGGATGTGCTTACTGTTTTCATGTCCATACTTTTCCCCCACCCCCATCCCTATCTTGTCCCTACAACCCCCTATTCATTCAGAGAATCATTACATTCTTAGACAGGCAAGACCTTAAGAGACTAGCTCTTGTGCTTGCCAATTTTTAAGTTTTGTACATCTTTTGGTTTTCAGGAGGTAATAGGAGTCAAAAAAAATAGGAAGATTTTGACACAATGCTAAGAGAAACTTCCTAGAGTTTAGAGTATTCTAAGAGTGGGCTGCCTCAGGAGATAACAGGTAGTAAATTTCCCCACCTCTATAGATCCTTAAGCAGAGGCTTAAAGATGGTGAGGCTATAAAGAATATGAGATTAAATGTCTTCTGAAGTCCCTTCCAATCAGCCACCAAGCAGTAAGTGCCTATTATGAGTCAAACACAATGCTAGGTTTGGGGGAAGCAAATTCATAATAGAGCTATCTACTGCCTTTGAGCAGCTTATGCTCTAGTGAAGAGAGGATAGGATGTGCATATATAAGAATGATACATATAAAGATGATCTTTTGAGAAAGTTACTGTTGTAGCTGGGAGAGGGAGTCAGTAAAACCTTCATATTGGAGGCGGCACTTGAGGTGAGCCCTGAAGGATACTAGCAATTTCTAGAAATGGAGGTAAGGAGGGAGAGCATTCCAGACACGGGGAGTGGCAGGGAGAGGCAACCATTGAAAATTTACTCAGATTCTAAGATTTTAAGTCTGAGATTCTGTGATTTCATGAATTGTGTATGATAGATGCATTTTATATATGTATTCATATATAAATATACACATACATGTACATACATAAGATAAGCCATATATGCATATGCATGCATTCATACATCCTACTTGATATTTCCTATACATGACATTTTCTCTCTAGTCTCTATATCTTTGTAATGGCTACTTCTTATACCGGAAATATTTTTCCTCCTCAACACCAACAAGGCAAGAAGGGAGAGGACTGAGAAGGCTGTTGAATTTGGTATTTTAATTGATTTTTAGTAACCAGAGAAAGAATAATTTCTACTGAGTTCTGAAGTTGGAAGTCAGATAGCAAGTGATAAGAAGTGAATGTGAGGTGAGCAAATACAGACAATGATGATGAATGACTTTATTCTAGCTGTTTGATTGTGAAAGGGAGGAGATATATAGGAGGAATCAGTATCAAGTGAAAGTTTTCTAAAAGTGATTCATTCCCTAATTGATAAATTGCTAAAGGATATAAAAAGGCAGTTCTCCCATGAAGAAATCAAAGCAGTTTATATTCAGATGAAAAAATGCTCTAAATCATTATGGATTAGAGAAATGCAAATTAAATTAATCTAGAGATATCATATTATGCCTATCAGACAGACTAAAATGATAGAAAGGTAAAGTGGTAAATGCTGGAGGGCATGTGGAAAAATTGGGACCTTAACTCACTGTTGGTGCATGTGTGAGGTGGATCCAACCATTTTGGAGAGAGATTTGGAATTATGCCCAAAGAGTTGTGAAACTGTCTTTATCCTTTGGCCCAGCCATACCACTATTTGGTCTATTTCACAAGAGATTTGGGGAAAATGGAAAAGAGTCTACATGTTCTGAAATATTTGTAGCAGCTCTCTTTGTGGTGGCAAAGAACTGAAAACTGAGGTAATGCCCTTCAATTGGAGAATGGCTAAACAAATTGTAGTATATATTCATGATGGAATATTTTGCTATAAGAAATGATGAACTCAATGATTTTAGAAAAGTAGGGAGAGACCTCCATAAAATAATGAAGAATGAAATGAGCAGAACCAAGAGAATATTGTATGCAATAACCGTATTGTTTTAAGAGCAAGTCATTCTATTATAAATACATAAACATAAATTAACCTCAAATATCCTATGAAGGAAGATGCTGTTTGAATCCGGAAAGGAATACTATTGTGGTGTAGGACATGATGGAAAATGGTTGATTAAAAAAAACATAGAAAGACTTGGACATATGAAGGAAGATGCTATCTACCTTCAGAGAAACATATGATAGGAAATAAGCATAGTACAGTCTTAGACATCTGTATATGAGTGTATATATATATATATATATATATATATATGTCTATGTTTATACACAAACACATACGCATATATACATACAAATACACTTAATTGTAGCCTTCTTTAGGATGGGGGGAGGGAAGGGAAAAATAAAGCAAAAAGTTCACAGCAGAGAACAAAAGAAAACCAACAAGGAAGCAAAGAAAAACTGAGCAGCTTTGAAAACAATATGTAGTATTTATTATGTTAAGTTTTCTTGAAATGGAAAATTATTGTTTTATACTGAATTCTGTCTCTTGATCTGCTGTGTGCCTGATAGTATTTTTTCTCTTTTTCGTCCTATATTTAAGTGTAAAAAAAATTACAGAAAAGCGATAGAGATTTTTGCATGTTTGTGGATAATAATCAGGAAAGGAGCCAATATTTAGGGAATGAATTAGTCAAAGCAAGCTCCAAGGGGAAGCTAGAGGAGACAGTATCAGCTCTAATGGAGAGGTTGGCCTCAGCAAGAAGAGTCACCTGTTTAGAAACTGAGGCAAAAGAGGAGAAAGTGAAGGATGATACTGTCCTAACTAGTCCAGACTCAGATTCTTTGCCATGATTCCACATTGCACTTTACGGGTCCTCTTTATATACTGCCTTCTCCCATTAGAATGTAAGTTCTTTAGGGTCAGGAATTGTCTTGCTTACCTCTTAAACTTGACACTTACTAGCCATAGTGCCTGGTGTAAGTGCTTAGTAACTGCTCTATCTGTCTGTCTGTCTGTCTGTCTGTCTATCTATCTCCATCTCTTTTTGTTTCCAGGGTCATTCATCAGGACTAAGTAAAAACAGAGAAAGTGACAATGGAGATAATCTAAGGTTGCAAAGGGATTAATGGTGATAGTTCAAGGGATAGGGGATTTGAAAGTAGAAGACAACTTAAAATTAAGATGGTTGACTATAGTGCCCAGGTTGAAAAGAGAAGAAAGTGAGATGATGATGATGATAACATATATTTATTGCAACAACAATAATGGCTACCATTTATATAATACTTTAAGGCTTACAAAGTACTCTATAAATATCTCATTTTATCTTTACAACAACTTTTGGAAGTAGGTGCTATTCTTATACTTATGTTATAGATGAGGAAACTGAGGCAAACAGAGAATGAATGACTTTCCCAGAGTCATACAGCTAGTATCTGAGACTTGAATGGAACTCAGAACTCCCTAACTCTAGGTTCGGTGTTCTATCTATGGATGTTCTGAGCTCCTAGAAGAGGGGATGGCTTAGGATAGCAGTGGCTACTAATTAGAGATTATGGTGAAGATAAAGCAAATATTTAGAAGGGTTGATGCACAGGGAAAGGGGGAAGTTATGGATGTGTATGGAGAATTTTGGGGGTGCCTTAAGTCTTGAGAAGAGGATCAAGGACATCTTTTCAAACAACTCAGTATCCTTTTATTCATCTATTCAGCATTCATTCCAAAATATGTATTAAATATCTACTGTGTTCCAAGGCTAGGTATTGGTGGAGATACCTTTCATAAAAATTCCTGCCCCTGCATGCCTTGCACATCCCCTAGAACAGAAAGGAAACACAAATGACAATTGCTATAATAAAAACTATAATAATAAAACTCTAATAAATGAATTGGACTGGTGAAGAAACAAGTACTGGGTAAGGTACAAGGGGAATATTATAACTAAGGGATAGTAATCAGTGTAGATTTCAACAAAGGTAGCATTTGAGTAAAATGTTAAAGGACTGGTTGCAATTCATCAGGGGAAGTGAAGCCATTTCAGGTATAGGGAACATATAGCATGAGCAGAGACATGGAAGCAGGAAAGTGTACAGTGTATGTGGGAGAAAACCCTCCATTTTTGTTGAAGCACTGAATGTAGGGAAGGAGCTATTATAAAATAAGAATCGAAAGGTAAAGGTGATGTAAGATGATAGAGGGACATGAATGTTAAGCAGAGAAGTTTGAACTTGTAGGTAATAGTTTGCTCCTGAAGATTTGTTTTTGCTGTTTCTCCCCTGTGCCCCTGGAAAATATAAGGGAGAACAAGGAGGAATGGTCAGGTCTTACGAGTCCTTTAATCTGTCTAGCTCAGATTATAAACAATTCCGAAGAAAGCATTTCGTTACCCATTCTTGGCTTGTCAAGAACTGAGCCTCTTTAAATCTTAAATACACGGCAAGCAAAACTTGCATGGGTTGTAGAAAATTGTTTCCTAACTAAAAATAAGACTTAGTGGCATCACTTATTTGCTGGATCAGAGCTTTGAGTTTTCTCAGCCGCAAAATATTCTCTCCAGTGGTTTCTCCAACCTTATTGCTTCCCAAAACAAACACTCTTCCCTCATTAAAGTGAAGCTCTGCAGGTAATAGAAAGGAGGATATGTTGGCTGCTGCTTGAGTAAAGGATTTTTTTTTTATGGAGACAAAAAATGCCCATCTCTGCGCCTAGGTTCTTGAGCTTAAATTAGCTAAGGAGGTGGAGAGATCATATTTCCTCTATAGCCAAACTCCAGGGGGATCCTGAGTTGCCTTTGTTAGTCTGTCCCAGTTCCTTTTTCCTAGTACCCAGTGGAGAAGGTACTCTCTCCTTTTCTAACAAGTAGGGCTTTTGTGATGGGGAAAAGAAAAGTCCTAGACAACTGAGGTACTCCACTATTTATGTGGCAATGAGAAGGTGACAGAAACAGCTAGAGAAACCTAAAACCTGCTTTGTCATCTTATACCTCTTTCTTTCAGGATGACTCACATTCCCTTTCGGTCTAGAAAAAAAACCCAATAACCCACCAACAACTAATTACAGGTGAAAAAGTACTAGTTAGAGTAGGAATAAATGAGTATCCCTTTTTGTTTATCAAGATCTTGATGCTCATCACCCTTAGGAATGGAAAAATAGGTTTTTCTAGATTACTGAACTTTCTTCTCATCATCCTGTTAGGATTTCAACTCTTCTATTCTTTCCCATCCATCTCATTTCTGCTGAGGCCCAGATCCCCGTTACTGATTGGCCATTCCCTTTCAGGAGCAAAATACACACACATATTCTATATATGTTTTATACATGTTTACATATATCACATATTTTATATATGTTAAGAAGTCGTGGGGGGTGAGTGAGGAAAGACATTGATGATAAACAGCTTGATTTTGGTTGTTTGGTTGAGAAAGTAAAGAAAGATATAGGAGAGATTAGGGTCAAATGAAGGTTTGCTAAACAGGATGGAGATTTTTGCAAGTAAGTGGGTAGCAATCAGGAAAGGAGCCAATATGTAGAGAATGAATTAGAGAATGTAAACTCCCAGAGGAAATGAGAGGAGATAGTAGTGGAAAAAGACTTTTAGTCACACAGGATGACAGGATATTAGTGGTTTTGATCTGCATCAACAGAGAGACTACATATAACAATATTATGAGTGATATGTAATATAGAACTTATATAGCATATACTTATGTGATACATATATATGTCTATATACACCCATGCATATGTGAAGAAAGCCTGCAGGACTTGGGGTAGATATTTTATAATAGATTTATGGAAGTTCTTGGAATCTTGTCAGAGGGTTGTGATCATGATTAGATGAGCTACTCCATATACCAATACAATGGGTGATGTTTTAAAGTGTATATGTATAAACATGTTTGTATACATGTAGATAGTATGCTAAGATTCATACATATGTAAACATGGACATATAAACATTTGCATGTGTGCATGCAGTGTATAGAAAGAATGTTTACTTGGTTCAAATCTAGCCTCAGATACTTACAAGCTGGGTGACCCCGAGCAAGTCCATAATATCTTTTTGTCTCAGTTCTCTTATCTATAAAATGATGATAATAATAGCACCTCCTAGGGTTATTGTGAAGATAAAGTGAGATAATATTTGTAAAGCACTTAACGTAATGCCTGGCACTCTGGTGCTACATAAATATTATTTATTATTATTTTCTTTTGGAGATGGGAAGGCAAGGCAATTGGGGTTAAGTGACTTGCCCAAGCTCCCATAGCTAGTAAATGTGTCAAGTGTCTGGAGCCAGATTTGAACTCAGGTCCTCCTGACTCCAGGGCTGGTGCTCTATTCACTGTGCCACCTAGCTGCCCCTATTATTATTATTATTATTATTATTATTATTATTAATCAATAAAAGGGAAGGTGGACAAAACTGTAAATTATCCTATATCATACACACACACATGCACACACATACACTTATCTTTAGAGTACCCATGATTGTTCTGGAGTGGAGAGGCTCTAATTATGTTTTCTTTAGGCCAATGTTCAAATTGAGTTCTATATCCTGAATATACATCTAATTGAGGGGGACAAATATGTACTTGAAGACCAGGGAAAAGCATATTTAGATGGGTATTTTGCCACAAAGTGGGCAATCTCTCTGCAATTATTTGAGGACTGATTATGTGAATATGCAAAATAAATAAATCTTCTGGCCTTAGCTCTTCATGGTATAATGTGAGGGAGGAAGAGAAGGCAATATATGAATATGGAAAGAGTAGTGTGTGGGATAATGTAAAAACTGATGGATTTGGATTCAGGAAGATCTGGTTTTGAATACTATCTCAGACGCTAACTACATAACCCTACACAAGTCAATTCACCTCTCTAGACCTCCGTTTCCTCATTTGTAAAATGAGAGAGAAGAATTTAATGATCTCTTCAAAGTCATTAAATGAAGTTGGAATCAGCTTGACAGGGGAGTAAAATTTTCAGTTCAAGCATTTACATCTTGGAAAATTGGCAATCACTACAAATCAGGGTTTAAGTTATTGTTTTGTTGATTTTTCTAGACTTAAGAAAGTGGTGGAGAAAATGTTACTAATTCAGAATTAACTTTAAAATATGCCATGTGTACCTCTCCCTCCTGCCCCCAAAACCTGTTTATTAAACATTACCAGCACCATTTAGCTCTATGATTCTAAAATCTTATGACTGATGAATTCGGAGTTAGAGGCTTCAGGTTCAAACCCTAGGTCTATCATTTCTTACCTAAAGGACCTTTGGCAGCTCATTTAATTTTTCTTGGACTCGTCTAAAAAATGAGAAGATTGGACGAGATGAAATAAGGCCTCTGCCAGCTTCAAATATGTGATCACATGATTCTACATTTGATTGCTTACACACATCTCTTGCTCTCTGTCTCTCTGTCTCTTTCTTCTCTCTCTAATTATTTACTAACCCACAGTTTAGTGGATGAATTATTTACCAACCTACTTTTTGCAAGGTAGGAGAGTTTTTTTTTTATTTAGATATATGTATCTGTATAATAGTTGGTTTCTTTATTGATCTTAGCCTATGTGTAGCTTGAAGAATTTAACTTCCATCTTTTTCACAATTACTATAAAACAGTAAGATGGAAATAACACTGTTAACATCTGCCACTTCAGTAATGCTTTAAAGTTGACAAGATTTATGAGATAGTAGTTATTGTAAGCATTAGGAAACCAAGACTTGAGGATTGAAGTGATTAGGCTAGGATAATCTAGTTTGTAAATGATCTACAGATTAAAACCAAGGTCTTTCCTTAGATATTGTCTTCTTAGTTAGAATATTAACTTCTTGTGAGCAAGGACTGTTTCTGCCTTTCTTTGTATCCCCAGAGCTTATCACAGTGCCTAGAACATAGTAGGTTTTCAGTAATTTCTACTACATCATGCAGCCTCTCTTAGGATCAATGGATTGGGAGTTAGTTGGGGTTAGGTCTCAACCAGATTTTGAAATGAATTATTTCATAACCTTGGGAAAGTCATTTCACATGTGTGGTTTTCAGTTTCCTTACATATAAAATGAAAATATTGAGTTTCATAAATTGCAAGATCACTTCTGGTTCTGACATTTTATGATTCTGTATTGTTGACTTCAGCCTGCTCAGTCTTTCTCCATGAACTGCTCATTATGAGAAACAAATGCTTTATTGAATCCTAGTTTACTACAATTTCCCTTGTTTTTGAATGACCCATGAAAATAAAATTGAATCTTAACCTTTCAGATATATATCCATTCAAGGACCTCTTCATCAAATATTTCCATTATTTAAATAGGACAAATGGACTATGTAGCGAGTTGATTTGATTCAATTCAATTGAGCAAGTATTGACCATGTATCTTCCATGAACAAGGTACTGCACTTTGGTGCTCGGAATATGAAAACAAGTGCAGGGAGTTAGGGAACCAGCTTTAACCATCTTCAAAAATCAATTGCTAAATTTTCATTTAGTCCTGAAAAATTGGTAGACTCTACAAATCACAAATCAACGTTTGATTTATTGTTTTGTTGATTGTCTGGATTTACGAAAGGGATAGAGAAAATATTAATAATGTGTATTAAACTTAAAAGTGCACATGTATACATTTTTCCTCTGGAGATCCCAGTTGTTAAACATTTAGCAGGGCACCCCTTATAAAAGTTGCTTGAGCTTAGCAGGAGAGCAGTAGAAAGCTTCAGGAATGTAATTATCATTAAGTCGGAGGCCTGCTAAGCGTAGGATAGTAATAATAGTAATAATAAAAATAAAAATAATAATGATGATGATTGAGTAACTGGAATATATAGTGCTTTATTTATTTATATAGTGCTTTAAGTTTTGTAAAGTGCTTTATATGCATTATCTTATTTGAACCATACACAAAAATAGAAAAATGTTTGGTATCTGAGTATAGATAGTATACAACATTTTTTTTTTGTTCTTCAGATGTTTCCACTGTCTATCAGGGTGGGAAAAAACACCATGTATGCAAATAACTATGGTACAAGCAAAAATGTGATTAATGGGAGACATCCAAATAAGTGTCATGAAAAACTTGAGAAGGAAGAAATCACCCTCAGCACAAGAGTTCAGGAAGGGATTTAAGGAGAAAGGGTCATCTGACTTCAGCCCTGAAAGAAGGGAGATGGAGTTGAGGAATACATTCTAGACATGGAGAATTATATGAACAAAGGCACAGGGATTGTCTCGAAGCAGAGAGTGGGGGACCAAGAAACATCTAATTTTGATGGAGATGTAAAATATGTCAATGAGAGTAGAGTGAGTAAGGAAAGACAGGTGGAAGAAAAACTTGGGAGGGCCTGAAGATTTGGAAGTAAAGGAGAGACATGACCAAAGTTGTGGAGCCTAGGAAACTGGGAGGATAATGATTTCATTAACAGAAATTTAGGGAGCTTAGGGAGAGGGAAAATGGAAGGAGGGAGGGAGCCAAAGAAAGGAGAACATAAATAAAATGGAAAGAAATGTTGGACAATTTTTCCCAAGTCCATCAAAGAATACCTATTGAAAAACTGACCAACGACTACATTATAATTCAATTTACTAACTAATACAATATATAGTGTAACCCACACCTGAACAAAAATTCTCCTTACAACATTCCTGACAAGTGCTGTTCTCCTGGCTCTTTAAGGACCTCCACTGATGAAGGTTTGTTTCCTGAGGCAATTTCTTTCATGTCTGAACAGCTCCAATTCTTAGGGATGTTTTTCTTTATGTTGAACAAAAATGTCCCTCCTTATAGCTTCAACACTGTACTTCCACTTTTTTTTCCTTTTGGGGCCAAACAGAACAACTTTCATCACTCTTCCCTAAAATAATTCTTAACAGAACAGAAGGTAGGTACCATGTCTTCGCTAAGTCTTATCTTTGGCTTACACATTCCTAGTTATTTCACTTAATCCTCTGATGGTGCACAATCTAGTCCTCTCACGATCTTGGTCATCCTCCAGGTTTAATTTATCTAGTTGTTAATGTCCTTCCAGATGTGTAGCACCCCAAGCTAAATGGAATATTTCTAGTGTATTGGGGAATGGCTAAATAAGTTGTGGTATATGAATGTAATGGAATACTTTTGTGTTATAAGAAATGAGGAGCAGATGGACTTCATATTTTCCTGGAGAGGCTTATACAAAGTGATGCTAAGTGAGAAGAGCAGAACCAGGAGAAATCTGTACACAATTACAGATACAATATAGGTGATGACCAGCTTTGAGAGACTGGACTCTTCTCAGCAATGCAGGGTTATAAGACAGCTCCAAAAGACTCATGATGGAGAGAGATGTCTACATTCAGAGGAAAAACTAGAAAGAACAGAGTTTGAATGCAAATTGAAGCAAATTACTTGCTCTCTTTCTTTTTCATGTTTGGTTTTGTTTCCTCTTTCCCATTGTCCATTCCATCTGTTACAATCCTTCTTTATAACCTGACTGATGTCTAATGTGAAAGTATTTGCAGATCCTATACTTGATTGCATGCCGCCATGGGGAGGAGGGGGGCGAGAAGAGGGAGGGGGAGAAAATGTGAAACTCAAGGGATTGGGGACCTGAGTCTTGTATACCAAAAGTAAAACAACCACATTAATAAAGACAAGAATATTTCTAGTGTAGTCTAATCAGGTCAAAATATAGTAATGCTATAATCTCACTCATTCTTGGTGTTTTGCAGGTGTTAATGGAGCCTCAGGTGGCATTCATTTATTTATTTAGCTATTAATTAATGCTTTTGATTGAGCTTGAACTTGGAATCAGTTTAAACCCTCAGCTCTTTATCACACGAGTTAATTTTGTGCCCACTTGGCTTACTTACAATAATGTGGCAGTTTTTTATTGGACAGTGTCAAATGTGAAATTTGGTATTTATGCATATTAAACAGAAAGGGTGTGATCTGTTTTATTACAAGAACCTCCAAACATTAGTGAAAATGCACATCTCTGAAGCACTAACGAAAGACAAATTGACCTAGTGAGCGTAGTTTTGTGACGACCCTAGAAAGGTTAGAAGCCATAAAGGGAAGGCAGGTGGTATGAGTGACCCAGGACTGAGGATTAGGAGTGCAGGAAGAGCAGAACAAGGGGCAAGAGAACTAAGATTGGAAGACAGTGCATGTGTGAATGGCTGGATTATAGGGGTGATAATAAAGAGGAAGAAGAAGGAAAGTGAGGTGGATCGAGAGAATACCAGTTGAATGAATATAATGAAAATAAAGTATAGTTTCATGAGAAAGTTGCTGAATGGGGAGATAGAGGGTAAGAGATTGTGATCAGCTTCAGAATTTCATGGTGAACTGTTTACAAGGGTGATGAGGTCTAAAGTAGAATCTTGCCTGTGGATTGCTGATGTAGAGTGAAGATGGATGTCGTTACAGTTGAACTGGTTGACGAACTGAGAAGTTAGGATGTTAGAAAGGTCATTAATATGAACATGGAAGCCATTAAGAATGGTAGCAAGGACTAGAACAGAAAGGAGGACTATATGTAAAGTGCTATAATCATCAAGGATAGATTGCATTGACAAGGTTAAGGAACTGGTGATGTGAATTTAATGGACATATCTGCAATACTATCATGTATCCAGGACAGCATGCTCTATTAGAAAGAGTAAAGATTCCAAGATATTTGGCTTCTGATCCTTCCTTGATTCACCAGTTTTTTGAATTTGGACAAGTTATTTAAACCTTTCACTTGCTCGTTGATGTACTTTTTGTTAGGATGAAGAAGTTAGAGACTAATTGATCTTTAAGTTTCATTCTAATTCTGGGAGTCTATGAAACCTAAATAAAACTTAAGTCATCTTATTTAGTGATGATAACTGATATTTATATGGGGCTTCACGGTTTGCCAAGCATTTTTCATGCATTATCATATTTGAGCCTCACAGGAAACCTCTGTAGGCACTACAGACATTTATGTCTCGAAACTATTGATGACGAAACCAAGCATTAGAGAGGTTACCGGACTTGCCATGTTCACACAGTTATTAAATGCAGAAGGTACAGTTTGAAACCAACAGTTTCTGATTCCAAACCCAACATTCTGTTCACTATCCTATGGTGTTACTGCATCCCAGGCAGAAGTGTCACTTTTAAACCAATCTAGCTATGCATACTTAAAAATTAAAGCATGATTGTAAGTAAACATAAATATTATCTATGTAAATTATAAGGATAAATGTAATAACAATTAGAGCTTAATAAATGTCAATGAATTTATTATTCTTCCTAAGCACCAATAGAGCAGGAAACAATTATTTTATATAAACATTACCTGGTTTCCTGTTATACTGTATTTAAGATTAAATTAGGTTGCATGAAGGGACATATAGTATCCATGACTAGGGAAGTAATAGTCCTGCTATATTATGCCCTGGTCAAATTGGAGTATTTTGTTCAGTTCTGGATACTAGAGACATGCACAGAGAATGGGCAGAGTGTGCCAGGTCCACACTCTCAGCACAATAGGTACCACATTTTAGTAAGGACAGTGATAAACTGGTAATTGTCCACCAGATAACAAAGGACCTCAAGTTCATGCTATGGACCTGGGTGGATCTTGTGATGTCTATCACAGAAAAGAGACATTATTGCTGTGAAAGGCTATTAGTTACAAGCAAAATAGGCCTGTACTATTGGGTCCCAGAGGGGATCACTAGAAGCAATGAGTTGAATAAATGCAAATTAAGATTTGTTTTAAAGGAAGAAACTTCCTAACAATTAGAGAAGTCAAAAAATGGAACAAGACTTTTCCTAGTGATCAAGCAAAGACTGAATGGACCATTTGTCAGGGACATGTAGAGGGGATTCCTATTTAAGAAAAATAAAATGGTCTCTGAGGTTTTGGTCTCTTCCATCTCTGGGATGCTGTGAATCTGTAAACAGAGCTCTAGTGTATGGGAATTTATCAAGGAATGTATAACTAAGGAGAAAGAATGAAAGAAGATGTTGCAATGGATTAAGACAAAGAGAGCAAAAACGATGTTTAACTGAATACTTCCTGGCACCAAAAAAGATTTAGCCTACATAATTATGAGCTGTTCTGTGTAAATTAAGATGCTATGATCTACTATTAGTAGGGCACACACTCTAAGTATTTTTTTCACTAATGAAATGAAGCCAATCCCTGTATCTACTGATTAGATTATCTCTGTTCTATGACCACAGACAGTAGGATTAGCTCTGCTAACCATCTTGAAAGCATCAGCCATTTGTCATAAGTAGAACTGGAAGGGGGGTGAAAGGGAAGTATGGATGGATTAATTTGTAATTTGTACTATCAGAAAAATCATTAAAGGGTGTTTGATTGTATAAACTACATTTATAGCAAATATACTCCAAGCTAAATTATAACTTTGACTACTTGTATTCAACAGATGCACTTCACAAGTTTGAGGCAATTTCCTCTGCATTTTTACTCCTCTATCTTCCTTTTATTTTCCCCAGGAACTTCATTTTGCCCTTCCAAAAATGCCCAGATTTCCCCCTGCAAACTTTCTAGAGTTTGATCTACCCCCCAAATCTCCCACCCCACGATCTTCCCTTTATTAACTGTGTGATCTTGGACAAATCTCTTAATTGCTCAGAGCGTCAGTTTTCTCATCTGTTTCAACTGCATGACCTCTAAGATTCCTTCCAGTACCTAAGGTTATATAACTTTGACTTTTTTATGCCTAACTTACTTGAGCATGGAAAAGATTTTGTTCTATGGCCTTTACCACCTCTGACTTACTGTTTAAACATTCATGTTCAACATTGAGTTCCATCAGAGTTGTGCTTTCTATTAATCAGAATGAGTGGCAATAAGCTTTTGATCAGAGAAATGAATATCACAAATGAAGTATCCCCACTGGGCAATAATCTCTGCTACCACAATAGTTAATGTATTATTGTTTTTGAGTAACAAAATGTCTTTCTTGAGCACTCCAATAGTTTGGTGGCTCTGTGTTCTCATCCATGTGGTTAGTGCCTCCAGTGGCATGTATATAAATACATTGGGAGTATATGCACGTATGTATGTATATCTATATGGAGTATATGTATATGTATTATTCATTCATTCTTTTGTTTGTTTGTTTATACCATACAAGTCATCTATGCCTTTCTGTAAATACTCTCGTGAGGGTCTACCCAACATTTTGAGAGCCTTTATCTTGAAGTTTTAATATTATGAGGGTGTCAGTACAGCACAAGGGTTATCCATCTGTTTTCCCTCTCTTGAAACATGACTTACATGCTGCCTTTTTCAGTCGTACTTTTAAAACTAATATAATAATAATAATAATAGCTAATATTTATGTGGTGCTTTAAGGTTTGCGAAATTTTTTACAAATATTACCTCATTTGATAAAACCACCCTGAGAGATAGGTGCTATTATTTATTCTTATTTTCTAGATGAGGAAACTGAAGCAGACAAGGGTCACAAAGTCACCAAGTGACTTACCCAGGGTCACATTAGTAAGTGTCTGAGCTCTGATTTAAACTCAAGTCTGCCTGTCTCCAGGCCTGGTAGTCTATCCACTGTACCATGTATTTGTCTTCTCTTTTGGAATGTTATGTTTTAAACTATTTCTTATATAGGATTCACTTTGGGTAATGATGTTGTAGTCCACTTACACCTACCATAAATCTTTCATTTGTCCTCTTAGTGTCCCTGTAGTATCTATTCTTTAGACATTGTGGTATTCTAATGATTGTAGTCATTAAGTACAACCTGAAAAAGGCTTCTGTCAAAAGATGGCTTTTGGTATTGGAGAGAAAGTAGCAAACTGAGACTCAGGGAGGTCACATATCTAATTAGTACAAGAACCAAGACTAGACCCATGATATCCACTCCCAATCCAGTATCTTTTGCTGGACTTCCTTAAAGGTACCTCAAGTAATCCTGAACCTAGAATGAAAGTTGGAGAAATTCATTAGTCTATTTCGTCTCATGACCCATCCCAGGTATATGAGAATTTGTTCTCTCTTAAAGACTTCTTTAATACAAATGTTAAATACAATGTTCAGGTTGCAACTCTTTAACTGCATCCAGAGCCAGATCAAAATGTAATTGAAACATATTTAAGAAAATAAATAAAAAATGCAATAGAACATCAATAATATTGGATTTTTAAACCTGAGTCAATATGTGGCTGGTGGAGATCCTTATGTATGAATGAATGACCTAATAGTTTTTGAGCCATGTTTCTACTTGAGTTAGATATCACTGCCCTGGAGGATGGGTTCTACAAGCTCCTGAGAAAAGTGTGTAGTAAAAATGGAAACTTACTGAGGGATTCAAGTGTAAAAATATTAGAAATAGAGAAATAACATGCAACTTGTTTATAAAAGACTTCTTTCACATCCCTGATTGTTTTTTGAGCAAGATGTTTGTCTTGTGTCAGTATTACTGGTCAAGGTTGAAGATAATTAAAAGAACTCCTATCTTCAAAGGTCAAGACAGTTCTTTGAGGTATAATGAGTAAGAAGAAGCAGTCATTTATCATTTACTTCCCAGTTCCAGAAAAACAAATTGTTGTATTTGACTAGTCACATTTTGTATTCTTTTCTAAATTCATCACTGGGTTATCTTGACTCTGAGTCTACTGTTTTAGTCTCTCTCTGAGTTTTGCCCATTTTAAATCACAAAGATTTACTCCCTTTGACACTTCAAGAATTCAAGGATCTGTGACTTGCTTAAAGTGGGTGCTCCTCCCAGACACTAATTTCAACCCCTCCATAAATAAAGAGATAATTTTCAAGAGCTATCAAAAGCTATTACTTGTGCCTAATGTGGCATGAACCCCTCAGAATTTAGCGAGGCTGGTTCTTGGGTGGCACACATACATTTGATCATTCTGGCTTTACTTGAAAACCATTCCTCTAATATGACCTACCAGAGGTTACAGTCCACTAGTGTAGTTCTCAACACTATAACAGGGGCACCTCCCCATGAAAATGAGGCATTAAATAAAACTTTAATGTAAGTCTCCCTGCAGTAGTTTATAATATAGGTTTAAAGAATGGTGGTAGGCAGCTATATGGTACAGTAGATAGAGTGTTGACCCTGAACTCAGGAAGACTTGAGTTCAAATCCGTCCTGAAACTCTTACTAGCAGTGTGATGCTAGGCAAATTATTTGACTTCTGTTTGCCTCAGTTTCTTCAACTGGTAACTGGATGTTGTTGTAGGATCAAATGAAATAATATTGATAAAGCACTTAGTTTCATTTCTGGCACATAGTAGGTGCTAAATAAATGTTAATTCCCTTCTTTTCTTCTTCTCACCCCAAAAAACAACAACAAAAAAGTCCTATTGTTTATAATAGTCACTTCAAGCTATTTCCTAATTTCTCACACTGATGCTTAGTTTTATTCAAATTTCTTGGCTATCTCAAAAAGGCCTGGGGCTATGAAGTGGGATATCAATTTTAGAGAACCATTATAAAATGGTACATTTTTGGAGTGTTCATTTAGAAGGGGGAAAAAATCTTATCCAAATAACAAATTGATGCCCTATTCTACGGTTTTTCCATTGTGAAATCATTTTCTGGAACTTTTTTTCCTATCCCAGTGACATTTCCCCTCCTCTTTGGACACTTTTCCTGCTGTCATCAGCAGTTTTTGAGAAAAATGTATCTGCTTGCACTTTGTGCTTAGGGAGAGAAGTTTCTGTTCCTGGTGTTGGAAGGCAGCCCATTAAGAGTGGGCACAGCATCAAAAACAATAAAAAGTATGTGGTATATCCAGTGAGAAAAAAAGGCAAAGATGAAGATATGTTGTGGGATTCAAAAGCAGTAGGGGTACTCCTAGGAAATGGCAAAATTATGAAATCTGTGTGTGTGTGTGTGCTGTGTCATGAAGTTTCAGAACAAGTTCTAGGGGCCAAAGGGATCCACTTGGGTAAAAGTTGCTGTTTTGTAACCTCAGTCTTATGTTGAGCCTTACAGTTGATCTTGGGCAGTGGGGTGAGAGGAACACCAGTGGAACTGAAACTATGCAGGTCAGATGTCCAATCTGGAAGCTTAGTTAATCATCTCAAATGCCCAAAGCAAAAATTGGGACACATTCCTCTGATGTGATCAGAGCCATAACTAGCAATCTGGACACTGGGACAAACTTCATAAGGCCTAGGGATAGGAATCATGGAAGATGTCCTCAAATTAGCTTTTGAAAACATGTTCATTTGAGGTGGGTGAGAGACGTTGGTATTCCACAAGCCCTAGACTCAGGAGGAGCTCATCTGGCATGTGGCCACTGGAGCTGTGTGGGGAACAAGCAAGACATCTGGTAGATTCCTGTTTTAAAGAACATTCTTATTCATCACCAAGCTCAATTTTTTCAATGCTGTTGAAAAATTGTAAATTAAGTAAACATCTGGCTCTATAGGGAGAGGGCTTGGATTCAATTCCTAACTTTTCTCCTTGCTGTCTGGGTAATCTTGGGCTAGTGGCTTAACCTTCCTGGGCCTCAGTTTTCTAAGCACAGTGTAATGGAATGAACACAAGGACCTGAGTTCAAATGTTATTCCTTACACTGTGTGAACTTGGGAAAATTATTTAGTTGACCTGTGCTTTAGCTCATTTTCTGTAAAATGAATGGGTTGGACTAGATGACCTTTGAGGTCCCTTGTAGCTCTAAAGTTATGGTGCCTTTATTCTTTGATAACCACTGAGCTCTCTTTCAACTTTACATTGATGATTCTCATCCGTAGCTTCTAAATTTTATTATTTATGGTAAAAACCCCACTGAAGCACACTAGGCACACCTCTGTTTTTGATTCTGGAAACATTTGGTCAATGGTAACAATACCTTGAATTTGCATCATGCTTTATGCTTTTATTCACTGACCAAGCATTTATTAGGCACTATTTATATACCAGATACTACACTAGACAGTATGAATTCAAAGAGTAAAAAGGAAACAGTTCCTGCCCTCAAGGAGCTTGTATTTTATTCAGAGAAAACTGTGTATATAGATAATTAAATGCCAAATATAAATATATATGTATATACACACATATATATGTGTGTATGTGCATGATAATTGCCAAATGGGTGAGGAGGGTACTAGCATCTGGTGAGATCAGGATAGCTCTTATGTAGGAAGTGGCATTCTAAGGCAGCTAGGGAGTATAGAAGGTAGAGATCAGGAAGGTGTATAGTCATGCATAGGAACAACCTGTGTAATGTCATGGAGATGGGGCCTAGAATGGCATTTGTATTCAGATAAGCCAGTTTGACTGGAACATAGTATATTAAGATTAATATGCAATAAGCTTAGAAAGGTAAACTGGAGCTCAGTTGCATGATACTTTGAAGGCCAAATAAAGAAGACTATATTTTATCTAAGGGGCAAAAGGGAGTCATTGGAGGTTCTTGAACAGGGGAATGACATAGTTAAAACTATAAATTTGTAGTATCAATTTGGCAACTATGTGATGAATTAGAGAGGGGAAAAGCTAGAGGTGGGGAGACCAATCAGGAGAGTATCACAATAGCCCAGGTAAAAGGTTATAAAGACCTCAGCTAAGGCAGTTATATGAGTTGAGAGAGGTGGTGGAGGAAGAATCAATAATACATAATAACATTGGTTCTTTTTAAGAAATTAAATTATTTTTAGTTTTCAGCACTCACTTCCTTAAGTTTTAAATATTCTCCGCTTTCCCCCCACTCCCTCACCAAGGTGGCTTGCAATCTTATATGGGCTCTACACATACATTCCTATTAAACACATTTTCACATTAGACATATTGCATAGAAGAATTATAATGAATGGGAGAAACCATCAGGGAGGGAGGGAGGGAGGAAGGGAGGGAAAGAGAGAGGGGGGGGAGGAGAGAGAGAGAGAGAGAGAGAGAGAGAGAGAGAGAACAAAACAAACATGAAAATAGTCTGCTTCATTCTGCATTCGGATTCCATAGTTCTTTCTCTGTATGTGGCTGGCATTTTCCTTCATGTGTCCTTTGGAAATGTTTTAGGTCCTTGCATTTCTGAGAAGGGTTAAGTCTATCAAAATCAGTCCTCACACACTGTGGCTGTTACTGTGTACAATGTTCTCCTGGTTCTGCTCCCCTCACTCAGCATCAGGTCATATAAGTCTTTCCAGGTTTCTCTGAAGTCTGCCTCTTCAGCATTTCTCATAGCACAATGGTATTCCATTACATTCATATACCACAGCTTGTTCAGGCATTCCCCAATTGATGGGCATCCCCTCGATTTTCAGTTCTTGGCCACCACAAAAACTTATTGGTTCTTAAGGATCAAAGAGAGGGCAGGGTCATGGATGACTTTCAATTAGTGAACCTTGATAACTGGCAGGATAGTGGTGTCCTCAACATCAATAGAGAAATTAGGAATTACATTTTAGAGACAATATAATGACTTCCTTTTTGGATATGTTGAATTTTAGGTGTCCAGGGGACATTGAGTTAGAAACGTGTGTGCTTCTAATTGTAGTAGGTTATTGGTTGCTGATGTAGAAGTGGAGGTCAGTGTAGATATGAGGGCTAGAATACAGATCTGGGAGTAATCTTTGTAGATGATTGAACTCATGGAAGTTGATGAGATCACCAAGAGACAGGGTAGAGAAAGAAGAGAAGGCCCAGGGTAGTATACCCACACATAATGGATGGGGTAGGTAGGGATATTTGGCAAAAGAGACTCAGAAGGAACAGGGTAATGAAAACCCAGGCAAATAGAGGCAAAATTATTATTATCATATAAATTGCACCCTTATATTCTCATAAAAGTCCTATGGAGTATGTATAAATATCTACATTTTATAGGAGAAGAAAGTATCCATATGATTTGTCCCCAGTCATAGTACACTGCAGTGTAGAGACTCAAATAGAAGCTTTTGCATATCTAAGTGTTCCCCCTGTTCTATCATGCTGACACTTAGCTCAGAGTTTAGCTCAGTGCCTGGCACATAGTAGGAGCTTAATAATTTTTATTGATTGATTGAATAGCAGTGGAATTTGACAGGTATAGGTACACAATAACTTAACTTCGGTCATTGTATTGAATCCTGACTTGTTCTCCAAACTGATTTCTATTCTCCTATGTTTCATTCCTTTCAAAGAGTTGAGGAGTTAACCATAGACACTAGTCTAACCTGAGTACAGCTAGGGGATTGAAGTCAACGTCCTGTGTAATAGCACCTTTAAGATCATTAGTAATTAGGATGAGCATATTTAAGTAGCATAATTGATATAAATGAGTCCCTTGAGTCCTGAGTCCTCAGAGATTGACACAGAAACTCACAAATGTTTCTGGATTGCTGCCATGTCCACTTGGCAGGTGGTGACCATAATGACACCATGGGGATGCTTCCAGGGGAGAAACATAACCTCTGAATAAACACCCATTGACAGGTTCTAAAGAATAAAGGTCAAGAAGATTTAAAATAGAGTACAGGGAGCAAAGTCCAGGAGTTGGATTCTTAAGGAAAGTCAGAGTATAACTTCTGAGTTTTTTTTGAAAGACTGAGATCATATTTGCTTACAATTTCTATGGAAACTTTACTTAAACTGAGATCATCAATGAAGTCTTTAACTTTTGAAATTTAGGAGCATTCCTGTGATGAAGATGGAGGTTAAAAGACATGTCACAAAAGAGAATGGAGAATATGGAAACATTTTCTACTTCCTACTTGGAAACTGAAGCCTGAAATCCCTGCCTAGGCACACTCAAAAAGGATTCTAGGTTGTTTGGAAAATATATCTGATAGGCATATATATGATGTACCCCCTCTGACTTTCTCAGCGATTCATGCGTAGGTTGAACTAAATCTTGACCTTGGTAGTTACTTCAAACTCTGGGTTTCTCTGGTTCTGTAATTCTATGTATTTTCTTATAGTCTCTGAGAAGAGTGCCTGCAACCCAGATTTATCTTGAATCATGGCATTCATACTGGGGATTAACCTTTATCTCACTCACTGCAAAGCTGTCATGTTATATTTTCCCGTTCAACCATCTTCTCCAACATATTGCAAAATCATTTGACTCAGTCTTATATTGAGAATGCAAGTTTTCTCTTCCCCAATTATTTCATTTGCCATCTATGGCAAGCCTAAACAACATAGAAATTCAGTAAGTAATAATAGAAAACTGGGTTATATCATCAGTGATCTAGAGATGGAAAGGACCACCAAGGCCATCTAGTTCAAGCCATTCATATTACAGTTGAGCAAATTGAGTCCAGGGAAGTTAAATGAATTGTCCAAAATTGTTCAGCTAGTGAGCCAAGTTTTTCTGATTCCAGAGTCAATGCCTTTTTCCCACTGCATCCCATGGAAATTACTTGGATGTCTTTAGCAAGTTTGTTTTGATCCTGGAAAATATGAATGACTTCCCTTCTCTCCTTTCTCCCTCTCCCCTCTCCCCTCCTGTGCCCTCTCTTCCCCTTCCTCCTTTCTTCTCTCTTCTTTTCCCTGACATGGTAGATGGGTTGTTGGCCTTGAAGTCAGACAGACCTAGGTTTAAGTCTGTTTTTGACACTTATTAGTTATATGACTTTGGGCAAGTCACTTACCCTCCATAAACCTGTTTCCCCATTTAAAAATTAGAAGGTTGAACTAAATGGTCACTAAGGTTTCCTCAAGTTCTAAATGATCAAATCATCAAATTATCTGTGACCTGCTTCTTTCTTTCCTCCCTCTGTAGTTCCTAAAAAAAAATCACTTCTCTTCATCTCTGTTGATTACTGAAAAGATGCTTCATAGTAATAGTTTTTTTTTTTCTGTAACTCAAATCAAATGTGAAATCTTCACTTTCAGAAGCTTGTTAAAGTATTATTAAAGAAGAACTAACTGGAGAAAGCGGATGGGTTCAGGGACCATCCCCATCAACCTGTGAAGCTATAGAATTTGTGTCAGCTGACTTAGCCTACTCTATCCCTCCCTATTCAACCTGGTCAATGGTGGCTCTCAGAGAAGGAGCTAGGAGTGTATTTCTTGTAGTCCTTAATTAGAATTATCAAATATCTTAGTTGGAAGGAATGTCTGAAGTCATCTAGACCAAGCCCATCACAAAATACAAACATAATAAATTCTAGAAAGGTTAAATGATTCATCCAAGGCTACATGGTGAGTTGGTAGAAGAATAGAAACTAGAACCCAGGTTTCCAGATTAGTTATGTTATTTCCACTCTACCACAATTACATTATGTTCTTCTTGTTGTCCATACCCTACCCTCCATCTTCTCATACCTTGTTTGTTTGTTTTTAATCTGAGCAATGTTGAACTCCATTTTTCTCACCCTCTGTGGAGGGTAGTCTGTCATAAATATTTTCCAAGAACTGGGGAAATGCTTTATAGTTTATGCAATGTTTGTGTAGAGAAATCATACTCCAGTTTCTGTGAATGTGTACAGAGTAAAAAGGGTTCTATGTTACGAGTAAATATGACAGGCATAGAGAACTGTTGGGATGGTGAGGCAGAGTGAACTACTATGTATACATGTTATAAAGATGTGTTGGAAATTTTGCTGTTTACTATTTATGTGATCTCTCTTGCTCCCCAGTTTGTGTATCTTTAGTAATTCTTCCATTCTTACAACTCTATTACAGCTATTCCAAAACTGGTAAAAGATATCCCGATATGAAAAGTAGAATGACTGTAGATGAATTGACTATGGCTAATTCAATTTATCCAAACCAATTACAATTTAAGCATTTATTAAGTACCTTCTGTGTGCCAGTCACTGTGTAAGCACTGGGGATTCAAAGAAGACAAAAACAGTTCTTGCCTTCAAGGAGCTCACAATCTACTGGGACGAGCTAAAGCCCTGTCTCCACTTCCATTTAGAAAATCGCAGCAACCATTTAGAGGCTAAAAGGAAATAGTCATATTCCCCATCTGATTCTGCTTTATGCTCAGAGTGCATCCATGTTTATACAGAACACAGCTGCATACCCATCTCTCATCTCATTGATTAGCTTTGCCAGAAGTGTGAACAGTGCACAGATGATAGAAGCCTGATAATATGGTTTAGCACATCCAGGATGAAACATATGGCTCTTTCTATGGCTGGACCACCTCCATGAGTTAGACCAGGCAAATTCCCAAACTGTTAGACTGCTAGGTAGAATTATTCAGATTGACAGAACAAGATCCCCTCACCTCCACAGGGATAGGGCAAGGTGCTTCTACCCAAGGTTGTGTGTGTTTGTGTGTATATGTGTAGGAAATATAAGCATGACACACTTTTAAATTTAGTCTGTATTATTGACCTTTTCTCCATCAATTTCTTAAATCCAGACAATTAAAAAAACAAAAAATCAAGACCTCATTTGTAGGGTTTTCTGATTTCTGAGGTGTAAATGCTCACTCTGAAAATTTAGCAATTGTCCAGCAGTTGGAGTTGGCTCCCACCCATACATCCTTACTCTCATCCCTACAAAGGATACATCCTACCAAAGCTGTTTAAGTCAATGCCAAACTACCTTCTCAGCAGGCCAATCCTGTAAATCTGGTTAAGTACTCTTTCAACTATATCATAGGACTAATGGTGGTATTGACAGGGATAAGTATATAGCAACTGGCCATCCACCATTATATTGAATGCTATGTTAACTTTCAGACTGACTTTTACCTATATACATTTATCTCCTTGGATCCATTCCATCTTTTGATGGACAGAAACTGGAATAGGCAAAGAGTAGAGGATTGAGAGCAGGGACAGAGCTGGGAAAATCCCATTGTTGCTGACTTCTCACAATAACAATTTAGGATTTTGGCTTCCTAGGAGAATTCTCCTGGGGATGAAACTTTCACCTTCCAAATTATTACAAATCTGGCCAAATAGGGACAGGTGGTAGCTTTTTGCTTGCTAAGCACAGTGTTAGAAAAAAGTGATTCACTCTAGAAGTCATACATTACAGATTTTAAAAGTGGAAATCATAAAGTACTTCAGGTCCAAACCCTCACATTACAGATGTGGAAACTGAGGCACATAATAGTTAAGTGAGTTGCCCAAGGTCATAGTTGGTAAATATCTGAAGTGGAATCTGAATACAGGTATTCTTTACTCTAAGTACAGTATCCTGTCCACTCCACCATGCTCCTTCTCACAGTTTAAATATTTAATTATGGAATCCCAGAATGTTAGAGTTAGGAAGGACTTTAGTCTGACTCCTTCATTATATGCATGGGCAAACTAAGACTCCAAATTAAAGGGACTTACTCAGGGTCACAGGGCTAATACGTGATGGATAGGTCTGTAGCTACTTTTACTGTTCTGTAAACATTTATTAGACCTGTATAGAGCTCCTTACTGGGCTGTTCAATATGTTATGTTATGGTGGCTCAGAGCACTTCCTACAGTTCTGTTCTTGTGAATTCTTCCTTGCTTGCATGCCTGTCCCAATGTTCAGTACTCTGAATATTCTAATGTCATAAAGTATTCAGAGTCAGAAACCAGCTGTTCTAAAGGGGTCTGAGTGAAGTTGTATATTTTAAGAGCAAGGAATTACTAAAGTGAAGGACAAAAAATAATAACAACAAATTTCTCTTGTTGTCTTTTGATGACAGGTTTGGAAAGGAAGAGACCAGTACACAATGACAGTTTTAAATTATAGTTTATCTTTATTTTTCAAGCAATGTATCCTCAGATTTCAAGGTTTGAAATGAATACTCCTATTTTGCCATATTGCTATCATTATAAGGCTTAGGTGTATGAATTAATCATATATGACATTTATTTGTAAAATTTTAATATAATTCTTGAATTTTAATATCATTCTGGATGATTGTAAATTTTAAATTGTATGATTGAACTTTGGACAAAAATGTAGATGAATATCCAAATATTATTTCCAGAAAATTAAATGCTGTTTTGCTTTCCCACATTTTTAGTTCTAAAAAGTTCAGTGGATTTATAGGTACTAAAATGGATGACAGCTTCACTAATTCAAGCAACCAGATAATTCTAAAATACTTCCTTGATCTGATCATCATTCTAGATAAATTGTGTTGAATAAAATGGAATCTTTTCATTTTTTTACTTTGATAATCTCAAGAATTTGGGAATCCATCAATATAAACTCACCCATCCATGTGCCCTACAACCCCTCTACATCTCTTCCTGTAGATCCATGTCCAATAGAAGCTTCTCTTTTAGAGTTTCTTTAATTCAGTGTAATTCAACACTTATCAATCAACCAACAAGAATTTATTAAATACCAACTATGTGCCAGTCACTGTGCTAAGACAAAAACAAAACAGCCCTTTGGTGTCCAAGACTTAATATTCTATTTGAGGAGACAACAATTTTAAGAAGTATGCAAAAAATAGAAGATAAATACAAGGGCAAGTTTTTGATGCAAAATAGAAATTGATTGAAATGCTAAGGACCTCGGAGATGAGAAATCTGAGCTGAGAAGGGGTGTAAATGTAACTTCTAGGGGTTGAAATGATAACTTATTCACTAATGAAAGCCATAAATCAATAATGATGACACAATCCATGAGGGGGTAAAAATTAAACACCAGATTAAAAACGAATTATTTCTTTCCAGATGTTTTGGGACCTTCATTTGGAGTTGATGAAAATGAAATCTTAATAAGGTCAATGTAGATATGTTCCATGATCATTTTGATGACTCAGATAGTAGCTATGAAATTATACAGTATTTGTGAAAGGGATTTTATGGCATCTTTTCCTGTCAATAATAATGATACTAGAAGCTATAATTTACATAGTACTTTAAGGTTTAGAAAGTGTTTTATGTACATTTATCTACCATGTATTATAGTTACTTACATACATTATATTCCCTTATTAGATTACATGTCTCTTGAGAGGAGGAATGGTTATCTTTTCTCTACCTTTGAATTCCTATAGGTATCTAGGGCATTGTTCTACAATTCCACAATCAATCAATAAGTATTTTTATACTTAGTGAAATATTTTTTCTTATAGTAATCCAAAAACATTCCCCCTGTTCATTCCTGTACAATAGTCCTCCTTTCTCCCCTTTGAAGTAAAAATAAACATTTTTTCACATAAGGGCATTTTAGTTATTTTGAGACAATCATCCTGTTGTCTAAGCTAAACATTCCTAGTTCAATTCAATTAATTAATTAATTCAGGTAATTAAGTCATTTCAATCTGGGGTCCAGAAAACTTTTACTTCACACTTGGAATTCTCTTTACCAGCAGCCATTAAGTACCGGCTCCACCCTTTTCTGTTTTGGAGCCATCAGCAAAAATCAACTCAATCTTTCCATTCTTCTCCCCTGTGGTTGTAGTAACTTTCCAAAACAAGATGTCCTTCTCTGGTCACTACATGCCTTTATGTAATGTCTTCCCTTATTAGAATATATACTATATGAAGGCAGGGACTGTCCTTGCTTTGTTTTTGTATTCCTAGAGCTAGCACCAGTCTTGGAATACAGAGTGTACTTAATTCAATTTGCCCTAATTTTTAGTTTATATGAAAAAGCTAATTATCTCTTTTAAGTCACATCTCTAAATTTAGTAGGAAAAAAAAGTCCAGTGATTTATGTATCAAAGAAGACTTCACAGAGGAGGAGGCATTTGAATCGTTTTATCATTAATGGATAGGAAGAGGGTATTATAAGATAATGATCTTATAAAAAGTATAGAGATAGGAAAGCAAGGGGCATCTATATGAGACAGTAAGTAATCCAGCTTGACTATAGTATGGAGTGGGTATGGACAGAAGCAGTATAAAATAAAACCAGAAATGTAGGAGGAAATCAATTTTGGAGAACCTTGAATTCTCAGATAAACAGGTTAGATTTTATTTAGTTGGCAGGACAATTTATGAAAAGCTTTGAGCAGAGGCATGACAAGACATGGTCAGGTCTTTGTATTTGGAACATTAATTTTGAAGTAGTTTAAAATATAGATTCCAATAGATAGACAATTTATTTTGTCTTTACTATATACCAGATCTTGTGCCAATATGTAAATTAATATAGTAAACTATAAGCTACTTGAGGGAAGCAATTACCTTTCCCTTCTCCCTGCATTCCTAGTGCCTGGTGAGAATTGCAGATTGGATCATAGATTTAGCATTGGAAGGCCTTGTTGGGGTGATATAGTTCAATAACCTAATTTTATAGATAAAGAAACTGAGACTCAGCTCTCTGGGTGACATGTATCAAGAATATAATATGTGGTGGAACTGGCATTCAAAACATTGGTTTTCTAACTTCAGAGCCACTATATTATACAGCTTTAATAGAGTAGTTATTTAAGGAATACTTATTGGATTGGTAGTAATACTTTCTTTAAGTTAACTGGGTGCCAGATGGCTATCTATGAGTAACCTATGACACCAACAGAAGTCTTCTGTTACATGGTACTGGGGGACCAATAAAAATTGATGACTAGTCAAAGGGGAGGAAAGACCAAGGGCTGGGACTTGTTGCTCATAAGGCAATTAGCCACAGGAAAAGTAAATATAGAGTCTTAGGGGCCAGAGACAAGGAATAACAATCTAAAAGTAGATGAAAAAGTCAAAACACAGCCAAAATTCAGAGAAGTCTAAGAGGCAAAGAGTATTTGAGGGAACAAAAAAGTAGAGACAAAAACCACAGGTGAGGATCAAAACAAAATTAGGACAATAACAGGGCAGGTTGAGGCATTGTTTAAGCCAAGCAAAGGAATAAACTTGGTCTTACAAGTTCAGGTGCTCAGGTCTAGACTCATACTTCTGAGGTTCAGTGGAAAGGACATGAGATTTGGAATTAGAATTCTTGGGTTTAATTCTGATTGGGTTTTGGAGTGTGAGGCAGAGGTAAGAGCTAAGTATCATTACCTGTTAGTGCTATATTTTATTGCTCCACAATTAGAGATTTAACTTGAAAATAAAGCACTGCATAAAACCAGTTCAGTTATCTACTCCTTCCTTCCCTCCCTCCTTCTTGCCTTACCTCCCTTCCTCCTTCCTCCCTTCCTTCCTTCTTTCCTTCCTTCCTTCCTCCCTCCCTCCTTCCCTTTTTTCCTTCCTTCCTTCCTTCCTCCCTCCCTTCCTTCCTTTCTTCCTTCCTTCCTTCCCTATTACTTTCCCATGTTATTCATATCCATAACATTTTATGTACATATAATAGGTGAAGAAACTGAGGGCTAGAAAGTTTAATGAGCTAGTTAGTGCCCTGCAACTGAGGTTTCTTGACTTCAAACCCTGTATATCTGCTCAAGTCACAAACTTGACTTCCATAAATCTCTGCCACCTAGCCTGTTCATGTTGTGAATTGCTTGTCTATATATTAGTTAAATACATGGTAGGAGTGAAGACTGCATAATATGGTGCCAAAAAAGAAAAAACTACAGGAGCCTACAAAATGGACTTTCCATTAATTACGCTTGGTCTGATCAGCTCTGCTGCATTTTCATACTGGAACATATTCAGACTCTGTTTTCTTTTTTCTCTCACTTCAGCAAGGGCTAGCAAAATAACAAGGGAAATGGCAGTGTATTCACCATCTCTGTTGATGAGAATATGTATTTTGGCAAAGATCATAAATAGAAAAAAAGCTTAGTGGTTATTGAATATTAGTCTCTTCTAGGCATTTTGGCGACATTACAATATCTTCCACCAGCTGCTGTGTGCAGTTTCTTGTCTTTAGCATATTAAAAGCAAGAATTGGATTTTATGGGCAGATTTAGATTTGATGTAGTAGTTCTGAATGGGAATGAGGTTTATGAGAAGTCATCTTTCCTAGGCTGTGTAACTGATGACTCTGAAACATGCATTGCTTCTTTTTAATTTCCATGACAAATGCATCTGTGCAAATTTTGGAGAATCACTCACTTCGTTTGGAATTTCTCTTGCATGTGGCAAAGTTTTCTTGCATATGGCAATACATCTCAACATTCTTTAAGTTATATAGAAATCAATAATGAATTTTAAAAAATTAGGAATACATACCTTTATGATTTCTATACAACAGTTGCTTATGTATGAAAGTACAATTTCAAGGTAGTGTGTTTTCTTAACAAACAAATACAGGAAAGCTAAACCCTGAGGCTTAACTTTGGGGAAGACTATTTTCTTAGTTTGGGTAGTCTCAACTTAGGTTTAATAAAAAATATTTTCTTTTCTTTTTAATTCATTTGTTCAGTCATTGCACAACAGAAGCTTATTAATCAGCCAAATAACCAATCAAAACATTAGCACCATGTGCCAGGCACTTTGTTGAGCTCTGGAGATACAAAGATGAGCAAAAAAAGGCATCTTCCCTCATGGATTGTACATTCTAATGAGTGCCCACTATTGGGTGCTCAATATTCAGCATTTATGACATTTAAAAGTCTTCTGCCAGTTATTGGGGTGGGGGTTAAAGAGATCTGAAGATAATTAAGGCATGGTTCTTGTCCTCCTGTACTGATAGTTTATCAAGGAGATAGTACACATAAACAAGTAATCAATGTTATACAATAAGCATGCAATGACAACAATGCAGAATAGGCTATTAGAAAAACATAAGAGGTAAAATGTGCTATATGAATTCCAGAGAAGGAAAATCCATTTTTACCTGGGGAGTTCAAGGAAGTTTTCGTGGAAGAAGTGGTTTTGAGCTAGGATTTGAAGTCTAGATACAATTTTTTCTGTGTCTATCTCCACTGTGTTAGAAATTTTATATTGTTCTGCAAACCTGGGCCACTCATTTCACTCTGTGGGGCCTCAAGTTCCTGACTGACAAAGTGAGGAGCTTGGGCTAGTTGACCTTGATCTCTAAGATCTCTTCCAGCCCTCAGAGTTCATGATCATATGAGAACTTGGAGGAAAGATTTAAGATTTTTATGATAATAAATTTTGATATCAGTTTTGTATAATATATACAAATCGAAGTGAGTACAATGAGGTAGCTCACTAGAGGACTGTACAACCATCCAGTATTTTGATTAAATTAAGAAGCAGGTCATATTTGGATATTTTATAGAGATTATATCCTAAAGCAATCAAATTAGTTGTTTTTTTTTATTACATGTACTCTCTGCAACTTTCTCATGCCAGAAAGTCACTTTGTGCCTGTGTCTCCTTCTTTTGATAGGTCAACTCTTCCTGCAATCTCTCTTTTAAGGAAGGTCCCAGTCTATCCATATTCACTCCATCCCTCTCCAGGCCTTACTACTGATTCTCTGGACTTCTTTCTCCACTATGGGTACACTCCTGCCCCCAAGTTCTCTTTTAAGTGCTAGTTCCCCTGATGGACTGAAAGTTCTGTGAGGGCAAGGGCTGTCTTTTGTGTTCCCATGTAGGATGTTTATGCCACACGGATTGTCTAAGAGAAGCTCTCAGGGAGGTGTGTGTATATACATACATATATGTATATGTATATGTACATACACCTACACTTACACATGTACATACACATATACACATTTCCCCCCCAGAATTTTATTTTTATTGAAACATGGATTTTTTTTCCTTTTCATACAACTTATCTAATTAAAACATTCGTCTTGGTAGTTACCACAAAAAAGTAACATAGAAAATTCTATTTACATCTGTGGACCAAAATACAAATGTATAGCAGGTCAACATCGGACTGCCTTCCATAGCACCCCAAAACAAAAACCAAAGCCCCTAAGAAAACAGCTACCACACATGCCAGAGATCATATAGGATTAGTTTGGTGGTCTGTACTGTAATGTAGCACAGGACATTTGACATTGAACGAGTGAAGAATCAGGAAGGCTGAGATGCTTGACATTGCTTTTCACCATTGGCAGAGGAGGCTGCTTATGCATATCTCTGTGATCTGGCCCACTTCTCTACAAGGAAAACTTTTATTCTCATCTGGAGAAGAACAAGAAGAGGACCCATGAAAACTCACCACTCTATTCTCCTCTGAAAGAATGAGTGCTAGACTAAAATAACATCCATCTTCCACCCTAAATATTGCTGATTTCGAGAGATCAAAAAAAAGTATTCAAGCTTCTTTCCTGGTTATTAGCTTTCTCTTAAAGGGGAAGGGGTAGCTCCAAACTTACACCTACAGGTTGACTCTTCCCACCAAATACCAGTTATACAAAAGATCATCAAAAATTGTGAGTAGAGAATAAATTGATCATTCTGAGCAAAAAGAAATCAGAAAAGCAATAAAAATGAAAATGTGACAGAAAATAGACAGAGTGCATCAACTCTCCCATTGCAAGTAAGATATCTTAACTAGATCAAGAGAGATGTCCAGGTCTTACTCAAGGAGAAATTCCCCATAGTCACTAGAGAGGCAAGCTAAAAATTAGGGACATATGGAAAAGCCAGCTTTCTGTACATGTCTCCTTCCAAAGTATATTTTTCTTTCTTAAGGAGTCTCTCCTCAAAGAGAGTCTGTATCAACCACTGAGTAGAGTCTTATGCAAAATACTTCAGGCTTGAAGCCTGTGTTGCATAAATATAAATTACATATCTTTTAAAAATTAATTTAATATGCACACTAACTGTGCGGAGAGGACTCTTACAAGCAGTGGGATTCAAAGGAGAATGGGGATTCTAAGAAGCAAATATAAGGAAAAGAGGTACTCCAGGCATGGAGGACACAAAGGTGTAGAGAAAGGAGATGGAAATAGCAAATAAGTTACTTTGGTTAGATCACAGAATGAAGAATGGGAATAATGTGAAATAGGTCTTGAAAGGCAGGTTAGAGACAGATTATGAAGGGGCTTTAAATGCCAGATAGTCAAGTTGTATCTTATCCTAGAAGCAACAGCAAGCCACTGGAGCTTCATGAGTAGGGGACTGATATGATCAAATCTTAGGAATATCAACTTAGTAACTGGTGAGTAATGGTTTGGAGAGGATATGGACTGAATAAAGAAAGAGACACCAATTAGGAGGCTATTGCAATAGTACAGGAGGGACGTGGCTTGGGTGAAAACTGGAAGGAAGACATACTTGTCCAGGCTGATTGAAATAAGGAACGAAAGAAAGTAAAGAGTTGAGGACGGCTCAGAAATTTTGAACTTGGGTGATTAGAATTATTGTGGTGTCTTTGATAAAAACAGGGAAGTTGACTGAAAGAGTGAAATAGGTTCAATTTTGTACATGTTGAGATGGAGAGATCTGTGGAATAATAGTCAATTTGCACTAGGCAGTTGGAAGAAAAGGAATGACTGAATCACTATTTGATTCTGAACTCATACACAGTAGCATAGATGGCACATATGTCTTCATTGGGGGGGGCATGGAAGTTGGACTGGGAGGACAGGACTGAACAAGATAAAGACATGAGGAATTGAATAGATGTGTGTGTGTGTGTGTGTGTGTGTGTGTGTGTGTGTGTGTGTATGTCTGTGTTGAGGTCAATGTGATTTAAATTGGAGAGGCTTAATAGAAACATTGGATGAAAATGGTTCTGATAGGATTGACTGGGGTTCTTTTAAATTTAAAGAATCTAGAGACAATCTATATGAAATTATTATCCCATTTTCCACTCTACTTGAAAGGAATTCTGAGTTGGACACATCTCAAGGATAATGATTCTTTAGGAGGCTAGACTCAAATTGATGAATATGGATGCCACATTCTGTGCTGTTGATCTTCCTATCCTGAGACTTAAAAGTATATGGCTGAATCCTATAGCTCAGAGAGATCTAACATTCTCAAAGGTCTGTTTCTCTGCTCCATTCAATTACTCAGAATGTTAAAGATCTGTTAGACTTATATGGTTGGACCAGAGGAGAGGGAACAACCAGAGAATCTTCCTTCTTCAACTTCTTTTGGATTACAATTTGTGAATGTGCAGCAAAGAGTGAAGTTGTGAGAAATCAAACGTAAGTTTCCCATATGAGTGAATAGTAATGTGACCTTCCTTCACAGGATGTGGGTGGTCACACAGTTCCCATCAGAAAACAATAGTGCGTTTTTAGCTATTACTTTATCCAACAGTGAATCCTATCTGCTTTGTTTCTAGACTCATAGTCACGATGTAGTCTGAGGAGCAGAATAATCTTGATAATTTTTCAGGTGAAAACATTAATATAGTTTTTCAGAGGCTTATACTTTCTTGCCCTTCTACATAGAAGAGAGGCAACTGGCTTTGGAGTCATGAGAATTTTGGCTCATTTTCTGACAGGTTAGAAGATTATAAGTTAAGTTACTTAATGTAACCTCTGAGTATTCTCAGTGAACTCTCTAAAATGGGGGGCTCTTAATCTGAGTTCCATGACTTGTTTTTTTTTCCTTATAGTTTGATGGCAGAATATCAATAAAACTAGTTTACTTCATAATTTTGCACATTTTATTTTATGCATTAAAAAGAAGCATTATTTTGAGAAAAGGTTGATAGGCTTCACTAGACTTCCAAAGTGGTTTGTAGCACAAAAAGGATAACAACCCTGCTTTAATACTATAACTTAAAGACTAAGTTTGGATCTGCATTGAAAGAGGAAATTTCAGGCACTCCTTCCACCAATGAAAACACAGTTCTGGTTAAAAAATGTGAATGTGAGAAATTAAAAGTAATTTTATTAGGAAAAAAAAATAATTTTACTAAGGAAAAAATATGATCTAATTAGAAACTTGAGTTAACAAGACCCTAAAATATGGAAGATTATTTCTGTACGTGCTAATTAATCAAAATGTGAACATATGAATGAAATGATTTTTCTAGAATGTATTTTTCAAGAATGTATTTAGTCTATGGTTTTCCTCTCTATGCCTATAAGATTTCCTAATTAGCCAAGAGAAGATTTTCAGGTAGAAAACTGTGGAGCCATTCATTCCAGAACTGTCCCCCTATCATAGCTACAAAAAAGGAGAAGATCCAGGCCCATCACTACCCTGGTAAATTCAACAAAAATTATACAAGGTATCTGGCAAGAACTGAATGAAGGAGATTCATTCTGTTGCTGTCTTCACATAATGCCTGCTATTTAAGCCTCTGTTCTTTCCTCTTCAAAGAGCTTATTTATTTATTTATTTATTGTTTACATCATTCATTTCCATGAAATTTTGAGTTACAAATTTTCTCCCCATCATTCCCCCACCCACCGCCCCAAAACAGCCATCCCAGTGTGTCCCCCCTCCCCCAGTCTATTCTCTCCTATGTCACTTTTCGGTAGGGCAGGATGGATCTCCCAACCACAATGTCTGTGTATCTCAAGTTCCAGTTGGATGTAGTTAATAATAATAATAATAATTGTATATAGATAGATAGATAGATAGATAGATAAATAGATAGATAGATATACATATATATATTTTTAACATTTGATTATAGAACTTTAGATTCTAGATTCTTTCTCTTCCTCCCCCATCACCCATCCCCACTGGAAAGACAAGCAATCAAATACAGGCTGAACATGTGTAATTACACAGAACCTCTCCACAGTGAGCATATTGTGAGAGTCTGATTACATGTCCCTTCTTCCTATCCTGCCCCACCCCAACCACTCTC
>CM053580.1:122430429-122484523 GCA_028627135.1 Pseudochirops cupreus | reverse complement strand
TTCTTGCATCATTCTTATTTCTCTTCCCAATTTTTCTTCCACTTCTCTCATTTGGTTTTCAAAATCCTTCTTCAGCTGATCTCTAGCTTTAAGGCAATCCTCATGTTTATTGGAAGCTTTTGGTGGGGGAGCTCTGGCTACGCTGTCCTCCTGCAGCTCTCTGCCTTGGTCCATCTTTTCCCCAAAGAAGGAATCTAGGGTTTGGTTGCTGTTCTTACTGTGCTTCTTATGCTCATTCTTATTCATGGTTGGTCAGTCCGTGATTTTTTTATTTTATTATTATTTTTTAATCTCTGTGGAGCTCTGCTTCCAGAGAAGAAAGCTCTGTCCCAAATCACTGGGGTCCTCCCAGCTGCCAGAGCTCTTAGGAAGTTGCTGGGTCCTTCCCCCACTTCTGGCTCACTGAAGGAAAAAGAACCACAGGACCAAACCCCAAGACTGCGATCAGGATCCAGACCGCTCAACGTGAGAGCACTTGGCCTCTGAATGATCACTTGGTCCCCCTGCAGTCTGCAGGCCGAGAGCTCTGAAGCTGCAATGCGAAGGCAGGTGCAGGACCTCCACTTTCCACTTCCTAGCCCTGGAGGCAGTTTGACTGGACCACTTTTCTCCCATGACCTCGCGAGCTCCACTGACCTAATTCTGGACACTGCCAGAGCTGCCGCCAATCCACTCACCTGAAGCTCCAGCCAAGGCTCGGCTCCTCTTGTCCAACTGCCCCCGGGGCACACCCAGGGCTTCAGGCCAGGCTGGTTTCAGTTCACAGTGCTGATATGGTTCCTCGTAGCCAAGCTGACTTTAGTGGAAAGTATATTTGTGTGCATTTTGGAGTTCTAGGATTAGTTTAGAGTCCTATTTTATGGGTATTTGGGGGTGGCTATGTGAGAGCTGCGATATGTTACTGCTCTTATGCCACCATCTTGGCTCTGCCCCACCTACCTATGCATATTTAAATAGTTGTGTTGAACCAAGTTGATTGCAGTTGAAGTTGGTACTAGTGGTGTTGCCCGTCGTCTCCCTGAATAGCACGTAAGCTTCTTGAGGACTGTTTCACTTTGTCTTTGTGTACCTAGTGAGGTTCATTGCATATCACAGTTACTCAACAAATATTTATTGCTTGATTAATTAGGGATACCTAATCCTGAACCTTATAGAGATTCTTTGGAGGAAATTCTAAGAGAAAATTAGGAAGATAACAAGAACTCAACTTTGGGAAACGTTTGCATTTATGTTTAATAATTAGAATGAGTTTGATCATAATGACATTGACAACATCATGTAAAAACTGGAGGGAATGGGGAACTTATGCATAGCTCTGAATGAGTCATAGAACTTCTTATACTTCCTAATAATCCCACAGTTACTTTCTTTCTTAAAAAGTAGATACAGTGACATTACTTTGTCTCTGAATGGTGGACTCTGAGCCTGATCAATAAATAGTCACTTCATAACAAATGAGTCCATGATAGAAAAAAAGAGTGGAATGGGCTGCTCTGAGATATAGTGGCTCTGTTCCTTTATGGTCAGCAAAAATTGGATAACCATGAGTTGAGTAGGTTGTAATAGTGAATTCTTTTGGATATGAGTTGTATGGCATGGTTATTGAGATTTCTTCTAACTTTCAAATTCTGTCATTCTGTGATTTTCTGATATCTGTATCTATAGCTTTTCTTTCTAGCTGGTGCATCATAAATTTTTTTCTTTTTTGCTAATTTGGCCATTTCTTAGCCTTTTGAGACCCAAATACACAACCAGGTCCCTAAACTAAGAGGAGGGAGGAAAAACTTAGAAGATTAGGAAGGGTAAGAAGAATGAAATGTCTCTCAATAGGTTCAGAATAAGTAAGACCTTTTCTAATCACAATATATAATTTAACATTTGGATGGTAAATAATTTATATCCAGGAAAGAGAATGAATGCCCCATACAGAGGAGTTAGAAAACAACAGAAGAGCTTCTCACTAAGGGGAGGCATGGAGGAACATTGTGAGATATTGTTCAAAGAATAACGGAATGACCAAGCTGTTCTAAATATTAGAACTGATAAACAGAAGTACGCATAGTATAGTTATATGTATATATATATATATATATATATATGTGTGTGTGTATATATATATATACACACATACACATACGTACACACACACATACATACATACATACATATGTGGATATGTGTGAAATGTTGGCCTTCTCTAGTGCAGGGTGGGGAGTAAGAGAGACAGTCCAGGACTTAAAATGCAATAAAAGAATAAATAAAATTAAATTTAAAAAAAAGTGGTGCTGCTGGTATTGAAGTAAAAGTGACTAGTGACTCTGATTTTAGGTGAATATAGGTAAACTGAAGGTGAAGAAAGTTGTTTGAGCAAGACTAAAGAACATTGTTGAGGCAGACAGACTTTCTTATTGTTTCCTCACTGAGTAAATTCATTTCAGGTGAATTAGCCATCTTCTTCATAAATTGACATTCCTGGGTAAGACTAACGAATTTGACCCTGGAAGCTTTTCTGGAGGTATATGGGCCTAGGACAGGGTAGGGGGGGAGGGGAAGAAGAGAAGCTTTCATGGAAGTACAAACAGACGGTGGTAGTAGTAGTAGCAGCAGCAGCAGCAGCAGCAGCAGCAGCAGCAGCAGTAGTAGTAGTAGTAGTGGTGGTGGTGGTGGTAGTAGTAGTAGTGGTAATTATAGTGATGGTAGTAGTAGGGTTGTGCTTGGAACAGGGAACTCCCAGGTGAGGAAACTCCTTCTGCTAATGCAAGTTGGCAATTTCTCTGTAGCTTGCAGTCTTATAGACTTGTCTAGACCACTGAGAAGTTATGTGATTTGCCTGGGGTCAGTCATCTATGATGTGTCAGAGGTAGCATTTCTAGCACTACAACGATAACAGTAATGACAACACAAATTAATACTGACAGTCTTGAGTTTCCCAGAGTACTTTATATGGTCTTTAAAGCCTTCGTAGTGGGGGTATTGAATTTTATCAACTCGTTTGTCTTTCAAAGTAGACAAGTAAAAGAGCTCAGCAAAGGTTCCCAGTTACTGTAACTTCGGTGAAGCTTCTTTGAAGGTCCAGGTCCAGCTATCACTTTCCGTAGGAATTCTTACCTGATTGCCTGTTGCTAGTACCCTCTTCCAAAAAAATCACTTTCTGTCTAAAATGCACTGAAACAAATAGCCAGGAACTATGGTTTCATTGATATAGAGAGGGGGTGGTGAGGAAATTTCCTCTCTAATCCAGATTTACAACTGCTTTGCAATTTATAATCAGAGTTGATTAGTGGGGGCATGATTAATTGCTGAAGACATGAGTTAAGTGACTTAATCAGAATCACATGGAGAGTATGTGTTAGAGGTAAGACCAGAAAACAGGTCTTCCAGAGGCAGCTAGGTGGTGTAGTGAATAGAGCACTGGCTCTGGAGCCAGGAGGACCTGAGTTCAAATTCGGACTCGGACACTTGACACACTTACTAGCAGTGTGACTTTGGGCAAGTTACTTAACCCCAACTGCCCTTCAAAAAGAAAGAAAGAAAATAGATCTTCCTCATTCCAAGGCCAGCTTCCTACCTGCTCTGCTATACAGTCTCTTTGTATTAGGGTATCCCAAAAGTCTATCACTGATGGGACACCCTGAATTTTGTATTTAATTTTCTGTCTGCATGTTCCCCCCCTTTACCTCCCCTTCCGATAGAATGTAAGCCCCTTAAGGGCAGGAACTATTTCATTTTAAAAAAATAATATCCCCAGAGCCTAACATTATGCTTGGCATATACATACATACATACATATATATATACATATGAATGAATGAATGAATGAATGAATGAATGAATGAACCTGATTGGACACAGGGAGACAGGGAGAGGTATTTTCCAGGTTTGGTAAGCTGGATAAGCTAGGTACTATTTTATAAGAGACTTGATTTTAATGTTATTTCCAGTTCTCCACTTTACATTAATACCATGCTTTTGATTTTGCTTTTTTTTTTGTTAAGGTTATTATTATGCTATTATCCTATGCCTTGCAAATGAAAGGTATTATTATAATTAATAATTTTTTATCATTAATAATACCTTCCATTCAAACAGAACTCTATGGGTTTTCAAGTTTTTGCATTCCTTTTTTCATTTGGTACTTGTCTTAGCAGCAGGTACATGAACACATTCTTAACCGAACTCTCCTTGTTTAACTTAAGACAAGCAATCTGACAGATAAACCCCATGTGTTACTTTCCATTTTGCCTTCATCCATTCACCATTTGGATGTTTTGATATACGCCCATCTCTGCTGCTGCTTTGGATTTCCTGATGTTCCTTCTGCGAAACCTGGAAAATGGGGTTTGCTGTCTTTCTCTAGCAAATCTTAAAATGGTCAATTCCTGTTTGCAAAGTGGATTGAAATCCTTCAAAAGGAAGTCACATTCTAGAGGAAATTAGTGATTTTTCTTTATAAGCAAAAGGCTTCATGATTTTTCATCTGCATTTTCCCCAATGTGATTTACTATATTAGCATCTACTGCCACTTAATGGGCAAGATGGAAAATCCTTTTAATATTTATGCTGTTTGTAAAAGGTAATGGCATAATTCCCCTGGCAGTTTACTTCATTAAACGTATACTGATTTGAAATCGTGAGGCCTGCTGGGTGAGCTCTGGCTGCAAACATGAATTGCTTGCTTAGCAGGTTACTGTAGTGCTTTTTTTTCTAAGAAAACTCCATCTCTGTCAATATTCTTTCCAAGGTGTGTTGAATAATTTAAAAAGTGGCAGTTGCAACAATATGTAAAGAAGGCTGACAGCTGGTAGTGCTCGGCTTACTTTTCTGTCCTTTTCACTAAAAGCTCAGAGTGTTTTGCACCATGGGGGAAAGTAGAGTTTCAGACTTTGTTTGGGTTAAGTCCCAGCATAGGGCCTGATTGGAATAACAGTACCTCAGCACAAAGATTTGGCTCGTGGCATTTGGCAGCATTGCTGAAAAACTGGGCTTTGACCCCTGAGGTAATTTTCAACAATATACTTGCTCATTTTGAGAGAGGCATTCATTTTTTTTCTTACTGTGTCGCTTTTGATGACTGCTTCTCCATCCATCTAATGTGATGATGTCCAGATTGAGATAGTTGTTTGCCTTCTGTGCACTTCATCCATCAGTTCCTGGTCTTTTCTTGGCTTAATTTCTTGAGTTTTTATTCATTTTTGTTTTTAAGCATCTTCTAAGATTCAATTGTGATTTAAAAGGAAGTTGTGATAGTCCAGGTGACTGACTCTCTCTCCTCTGGCCATGTGGTGCAATTCTTTGACTCATTTCAGTGGGACATAAATATTTTTATTTTACTTCAAAAAAGGAGGGAAGGCAAGAAGGAGGGAAGGGAAGAAAGGCAAGAAGGAGGGAGGGAAAGAAGGAAGAGAGAGAAGATGCTATAGAGGTATGATGTATTATGGCTACCTTTGATAAAATGAATGAGAATTAGAGGCTTTCAAATTATCATTGACTAGATTTCAGCTAAGTAAATGCAGAATACAGGATGAACCTTTTAAGATTAAAGACTATGCTCCCACTATATTTGCAACTGATGGGATTAACTAAATTAGATTTGGGTGAAGTTTATGGAAAAGAAGGACTCTAATAAAGATACTTAACTGGTCATTTCTTCATCTGAAGCAAATGATAAATGAATGTTCGTCTGTCCTGTAGCTGCCATGGTAGTCATAAGAAGAAGACACCATGAGGTGTCTATGTTGCTGACAAGTAAAGAAATCCTATAGATAAGGCAACCATCACATCTACTGTCATTAAGCAGGGGAAGGAAGAATCTCTTGGACTCGTCATTGGCAACCTTTAAATTTTTTGCATTGGAGTAAAGTCCTATGCTCTTTACTACTTGATGACCAGTTCCACAGGCCTTAAAAGGAAAAAAAAAAGACCAGATCACTTAAAGAAGACCTTGGGCTAGAGAGTACAGCCCTGTGCAGAATGAGTCCAGCAAGAAGGACATCTTCATGATTTGGATGCTGCCATTAATTTTATACAGATTCCATAATCCTAAGTACAATGCCATGCTGTAGGCATGAGGACCTTGAAAAAGAAGATGAGACTTAAAAGAAAATGAGAAGTGATCCTGATGAGGGGTATAATATATCAATGAATGACATATCAAAAGGCAGGGTTCCAGACAGGGCTAGCACTTTGAGCTAGGAAATACTAGTAGAGGCTGTCTATTCATCTTAAAGCATAGGTTGTCTTATCATTCTTTTGTCATGTCCTAGTTTGGAGGTATCAGCTGCTATGCCATTTTGGAAGAAGAGATGCTATCCTGGAATCTTCCCTTGTCCTTACCTTCCTCTTTGTGCCCCTCGGGTATCTCTAGTTAAATTGTGTACCCTTTCCTTAAACATAAGTTGGCTGTTGCTTTAAGCATTGACTCAAATATGATTCCTTTCTGAAGTCTTGTTAAATTCCAGCAATGGATTCCAGTATCTCACAACAGAAGTTAACAGACATAGAGCAAATGAATAAACATTAAATGCCATCTTCCCCTCATGCCTGGGGAAAAGGCCTCAATAAAAGAGCAGATATGGAAGAGAAATTACACAGACAGCAATACCAAAAAAAAGTAGAAATTAGAATTCTTAAAAGCCAAATTTAAATGTAAAACCAAAACAAATTAACTGCCAACAAAATCAAGCAAATCAAATTAAAGCAAGAAGTATAAGTGGAAAATATAACCTGAAAGGAAATTTTAGATGAAGATCACTTAAAGCAACAGACTGGGATGGGCCTGATAGAAATAATGATTCACCTTTAACACAATGTTGCTTGGTCATGATGTTGTGATAATGGTGTCGCTAATCTTTAGCCTAATGGCCAAAAGGAACAAGTCCTATTGGTTTACAAAGAGTAAATGCAACAAATAGTAAAGGCAAGAATGAAATGCAAACTTAAATTTAAAACTAAGCAGCCCAGCTCTCTCCCTATTGGCCAAAATTCAAAACAGGGTCACAGAAGAGCAAGTTAGTAGGTGCATGCTTTAAATTAAGTTTCAAGACAATTTGAACCACTGGAGTCAAAAGTCAATTGATCTCAAAATAAGGTTAAAAGATAAATATGAAAATGGTTTAAAAGGCAAGGACCAACAATTTGAGGAAATGATTAATCAATTAAAATTATGAATGAGACAAGGAGATCAATTATGATTATAGAGTAAAAGCATCCTTAAAAATAATTTGCCAGTTGCAAAAAAAAAAAAAATTCTATTTTTTTTTTTTTAAAGAGGAGAGGTAGGGCTACAAAAATTTATTCAAAATGTAGAGGTCCATTGTGATGGTTTTGACTCCGACTTTTACATATTCTGATGTCTATGTGTTACAGCAATAAAAATGATTTTTATTTTATTAATTTTTTCCATATGATTTTTTTTTATTTTATTAGGAAAGAGTTCATCAAGGGTTTTAACCATAAATTCTTCTAGCAGGGTTAAACCAGAAGGAGGTTAGAGAAGAAAAAAGAGAAAAAATATTGGAACAATAGGAGAAGACAGCAACAATGTAAGCTTCTTATGAGTGGGACCTGTTATTTTGAAATAATGGTAATATTATTAGTAATAACAACAAACACTTATTTAAAGTTTGTCAAATACTTTACATATATATCATTTCGCTAGTTACGTAAGTAGGGTACCTTGCATGTGATGTGCTTAAGAAATATCTATTGGATTGTATTTGATAAAAGAAAAAAAACACATGGGTCTTGATAGTATGGAGTGGTTAGGGAATTATAGAGAATGGACTCAGCAGCATGTATACCTTATCTGGCTTCCTAAGGAAAGCCAGATTGATTAAATAAGATAGATAGATGGATGGATAGAGAATTGATCACAGACTTGATATGTGCTAATCACTGTGCTAACCACTAGGGATAAAAATACAATAAGACAAGACAGTACTGATCTCAAGGGATTTGAATTCTAATTAGGGGAGACAACCAATAAAGGAGAGCTGGAAAGTGGGTCAAATAAGATTACCATAGCAGGGGTATGGTTTTTGTGGTAACTATCATAAGGAAGTCCACCAATACCAAGGCACAGGACTTGCCAGTCAGGAAAAATGGGCTATAGAATGGAGGTATCCTTAGATTTGGGATGCCACTTTTGGGAAGGTAGAGAGGATATCCACAAGAATATTTGAGTTGGGAATAAAGTATGTCCATAGACCACAAGAAATAATTATTGTCAGACTACTGCTCTTGATTGAGTCCATTCTAGAGAAGGGAACTGGGATAACTATCTTACACTGACAGAACTTAAAAGTACTATTCTAAGACTACTTAATGTTACAGATTTGGAATTTGTTCTTTTCCCTGAATCTCCTCATTTTTAGTGAAAGACATTTATACAATTTGTGTTGAATCTAATTTTATACAATATTATCTTGAATAGGCTTTTAAAATTTAGTTAGGGATCTTAAACACTGCATAAAACTGTTAAATGAATACCATCCATGCTTCATTTGTGCCTTAGTTCTTGGGGGCTGGACAACCAGTCAGAAAACATTTATGAAATACCATCTATGTTCTAGGCACTTGTAACAGCAAGTACCTTATGATACCCAGAGTGGCTGCTAGCACAGGTTCTTTGATATGCTTTTCTAAAGGAAAGCAACTCAAAAAGGGTTAACAATCTTACTTTTATCAAACATGTATCATTTACCTAGTTCAGGGGAAAATGTCAGCACCCTGAACTTCAGAGAATACAAACAGAAGTTACAAGCAGACGAAAGGTATAGACAGAGAAAATAATACGTTTCAGCAGACTAACAGACAGGGCTTCTAGCTGTCTGACCATTACATACATGCAGTGTTAGTTACCAGAGAGAGAAGCACTAACATCTGGGTTTTCAAAGCCGAAGGGCTCAGTGGCTACCCAGAGTCTCATCTGGTCAAATCACACAACTCTTCCCAAAGTGAGTCCTAAAGCAAAACCTCATCTCAGAGGTTCACACACACACACGGACACACACATCTATATGTATGTATGTGTGTATATAAAGATATATATGTATATGTGTGTATGTGTGTGTGTGTATATATATATGTGTATATATATATATATATATATATATATATACACATATATATATACATATATATCTCCTTCTCCAGGGTCAGAGAACATCACAACCCTCCTGACATATTGCCTAATCACAAAGTAACAAAAGGTGGGGCTTCCTGAAAAAATAAGTCTCCCCTATGCAAGTTTCTCCTGTTGGGCTCTGTTCCATCCTTCAGCAAACTCCCTCCACCACAGGCTCCATGTGACCACATTTAGCCTATTAGGGGGCAGAGTATATTTTCCAATCAGGGTAGGTCCTCAAATTCACTTAGGCTTATTAAGGGACAGGGAAGATCTTCAAACTCCCATTACCATTATAGCACTGCATGAGGACTAGAAATACAATGAAATAGAAAAGATAGTTCTTGCTCTTATGGAACTCACAGACTAATGAGGGAGAGAATGAATAAACAAACAAACAAACCAGCCTTATACAGGACAATTTGGAAATAATCAATAGAGAGAAAGCAGTAGAATTAAGGTGGATCAGGAAAGGATTCCTGTCAGTAAGATTTTAGTTCCCATTTGAAGGAAACCAGGGAATATGGAAGATAAGATAAAGATGGAGAGTTTCTAAGCATAGGGGACAGTCATTGAAAAAGCCTGGAGTCAGGAGATGGAGTTGCTTGTGCCATGAAAAGCAAGAAGCCAGTGGCACTGGTTCATAGACTACATGGTGGGGTACAAAGTATAAGAAGATTGGAAAGGTGGGAGGGAGCACATTATGAAGAGTTTTGAATGATAGATGATTTCATACTTGACCCTGGAGGTGATATGGAATGTGTGTGGGAGTGACATAATGAGATATGCCCTTTTAGAAGATCACTTTGACAGCTGAGTGGAGGATGACCTGTAGTAGGAAGAGACTTGTGGCAGGGACACCAACTAGCAGGCTTTTGTAATAGTCAAGGGGTGAGATAACAAAGGCATGTACCAGTATGGTGGCAGTCACTTGTTCATAGTACAGAATGACAGACCTTTATAGCATGGAAAGAAGCTTCATGGATCATCCATTTTCCTCATATTACAGAAGACAAAACTGAGGACCAGAGAGTTAAATGCCCTGCCTAAACTTTTTGGCTCTATGCTTTTTTCATTGCATAGTTCTCATTCATATAAAGATAGCCCTCCCACCTGAAAGCTCATTTGTTATCTCTAATGGGTCCTTCAGTGGATGACTGATTGAAGGTGAAAATGCAGGGGAGAAATAAGGGAAGTGCTAGGGAAGAAGGAAGAGACTAAATTTAGGAATACTAAGGAAAATGAGAGTGGGCTTGAAGAGGAACAACTACCTTGTCAGGAGATCTAAAAATATTACCTGGAAGAACCAAAATAACAACTGAAATGCCAAAAAGAAAAGTAGATAGACTCAAGTCTGAAATTAGACCTAGAAGTCTGGAGACTTCTATTTCTTTTTCTTTGTCTTTTTGTTTTGTTTTGTTTTACCTAAAGAAATAGAGAGTTCCCTCACTTCCTGTTTGACTCAGTGTCATAACTTAAGATCTGAGAGGAACCTCTGAGAAGAACATCTAGTTCAACCCCTTCATTTTGCAGATGAGGGAAAGTTGGAGCCCAGAAATGTGACTCGCCCAAGCACTGGAATAGAGAGGAACAGTATTTATTCAAGGCCTGCTATGCGCCAAGCACTGTGCTAGCCACTGGGAACATAAATATAAAACTGAGGTACTCTTTGCTCTTAAGGAGTTCACATTCTAGTTGGGGAAGAGAGCTCATAAAGGAGGCTACATGTTCATGTTTAATTTATAGCACATGACAAGGCCAGGTAGTACTGAGTCAGGAAAAAGTAGCAGGGCAGATGGCCAGGTCCAGAGGATCTTGAGTGGTAATAGCAGGGCAGATAGACATTGATCAGGAAAATAGTGGGTTCAAGGGGTATAGTATAGTGGGACTTTGGGACATCTACACCTAAGATAGGTATATATGGAGGGCAGCATACAGCTGGCATTGAGTGGCCTGGCCTTTGTGGGAACTGGATAGGAACAGGCAATGAGGATTGTTTTGGGAAGGGACAAATCCATGACTCTTTTCAGTGGCAGTAGGTGCTTATAGTCTGTCTTCCTATGCCCATTGACCAACTGGAGTGAGGAGATGGGAAAATCTCTGACTCTCCTCCTTCCTGCCATGATCACACAGGTAATATATCCCAGAGAAACAATTTGAACTAAAATCCTTTGATTTCAGTACTATTTCCACTGCCCATAAGCCTCATTGATGACCACTACTAGTTTTTGAGGTTACAAAGTGATAAAAGAAGAGATAATTATAAATCTGGAAGAGATGGTAGAGATAATTGAGGCCAGCCCATTCATTTTACAGATGTAGAATCTGATTCTCCTGGGAGTTTAGTAGTTTTATGAAATTTAGAAATGAAGTAGATCTTAGAGAACGTTTAACCTAGTTCTCAAAGTGTGGTCTCCTGGGAGTCCCTGAGACCCCGAATGGAGAGTCCACCAGGTCAAAACTATTTTCATAATAATACAAACACACTTTAATTTTGATACGGTAAATAACAATAGATGTACCCTTCATAAAAGCCCTTTGGGACATCCTCAAGGATTTTTAAGAGTGTAAAGTGATCTTGAGACAAGAAAAATGTTTGAGAACTGCTGATCTAGTTCAATGCCCACCTCATATGTATGAGAAAACTGAGACTAGGACTTGCCCGTGGTCATACATGCATGAAATTGAAGAGCTGGGATTTGAGCCTAGATAATTGACTCTAAATCCTAGGTGCATTCTGCTATGTTATGCTGATTTTAACTCTCCAATCCAAAGAACAGTAAAAATCTACTATGTGTGATGTATCTACAGTTTCAGCAGGATGAATTGTGGCTTATTGGATAGAGAACTAGCCTCCAAGGCAGAAAGACTGGTATTTGTCCTCCCCAAGCCTTGGAAATATGGTGACTGGATGACGTTGAAAAAATCACTTAACCACTCAGTGCCCCAAGCAATGCTTTAATGCTTTAAATTTTAGAGTTGTGGATGATTTTACATTGATGGTTTCCTTGTTGAAAGTTCCATACACTAGTGAAATCACAGTTCTGGGGGGAAAAGTAAGGCATTTTGCTGGGTGTTAGAGATATAAAGACAAAAATTAAAATAATCAAGGGATCCTCATTTTAGAGCTGGAATGGACCTTACAAGTCATCAACTACAACCCTTTCATTTTATAGATGAAGAGCCTGATTCACAAGAGCCATAGCCTTCAATTGGCTTCCCAGAAGTTTCCTAGTTGTAGGTTGGTGCATTTGCGGTACCTGTTTAGTCAAGAGTGCTTACAATCCATAGATTTGGGGAGAGAAATGACCCAGTAGGCCTATTATTGCCACAGATGAGAGTTTTCCTTTGGCCTTTTGGCTGGGTTTTGGGTTTAGTAGCTTCATGTGAACTTTACTTCTAAGGAAGGGAAATCTGAAAATGTGGCTCAGATTGGATAGTTTGTATACCTGATCTTTTTGCTAATTAGCCAGATTATCTTGGTTTGGGCTAGAAAACTCTCTCTTTTTGTTTGCAGGAACAACAAAATCTGCCTCACTGCTGAAACGCAATGCTCAAATTTCTGCCTCCTTTGACTTATGACTTTATTTATATGTTTGTCTTAACAATTTACTTCTTAACATGAAACATATACACATAAGTGCACACATTTCTTAATAGAAAAGAACCCAAGGAAATTCTGACTCCAGTTTATGAATAATGTAGACATTTTGCTGTTTATGTCATTTCCATCTGTTGTGTGCATGGTAGTTATGGTATTCACAAGATAAACTGATAGGAGTGTGTGATCTGCTAATATGTATATTTTTTGAGTCCCAGTTACTCTGTTTTCAATGGAAAAAAGAAAGGATGCCATGTACCCTGACACCCAAGGATATAAAAGTTAGGAAACAAAAATAGCAATACACACACGTTTGAACATTCAGATTTTTTTTTAAAAGGGCTGGTATTTGTTCCTATGTCTCACAGCTTTCCAAGATCCCCAAGTACCCTGCCAGCCCTGGCTTCTGGGTACTGAGGAGATGACAAACAGGGCCTAGCTCTTTTGAAACTTTCTCTTTTACTATGTTCTCTCTGATAGACTGTACTGTTGTTCAGTATCTAGGGGATGGAGCTAAATGCAATGGAAAGCAAGTGGATTTTACATTTATTTTAGTTTGCCTAGGATTTTCTGCTATTTGAAACTGAAGAAAGAGAAGGCTTCTCTGAGAATCAGAGGCAGTGGTCATTTTAGGCTCAGGAAATCTTCTGAGGCAGTGGGGGGGGGGGGGTAATAGAAAGGACATTGACTTGGACCTCCAAGAAGACCTCCATTCCTAGATCAGGCTTTCTTAGCTGAGTGATTTGTAGTAGCAACCTAATATTCTGAGGTATCAATTTCCTTCTCTGTAAAGTAGAAAGCTGGGAAGGGGAAAATTGATTATCTAATATCTAAGATGGCTATTAATTAGCCTTAAAAATTTTGTGATTGTATATCCACATTTTATTTCTATATATACATAACCTGTTTGAAAGTAGGTTTATGACTTAGTAATATCAAGAGGATATCTAGGACATGCAGTGGATAGAGTGCTGGTCTGGGAGGCAGAAAGACTCATCTTCTTGAGTTCAAATCTACCCTCAGATACTACTTACTATCTATGTGACCCTGTACAAGTCACTTAACTTTATTTGTCTCAGTTTCTTCATCTGTAAAATGAGCTGGAGAAGAAAATGGTAAACACTCAAGTATCTCCGCAAAGAAAGCTCCAAAGGGGTCACAAAGAGTTGGACATGACTGAAAATGACCAAACATGTTTCAGGCACTGTACTGAGCACATTTTATAAATATTATTTCATTTGATCCTCACAACAAAATTGTGAGTAAAGTACTTTTAATGTCTCCATTTTATGGTTGAGGAAACAGAGCTAAACTCAGGTGAAGTGACTTGGTCAGGGTCACACAGCTAGTAAATATGTTAAGTCAAGTTGGAACTCTGGTTTTCCTGACTTCAGGCCCTATCTACCATGCTGCCAGCTTCCTCTATAAGGACTGTGAGATACTTATTTCAGATTTTCTGTTCAAGCATCTCATTCATTCTTTCAGCAAAAACCTATTAAGCACTTCTGAGCCATCTTCAGTTGTCCTGATCTATATCTAGCCACTGGACCCAGATGGCTCTGGAGGAGAAAGTGAGGCTGGTGATTTTGCACAGCCTTGCCTCACTTAAATCCAACTCACTTGCAAGTCATGACATCATCTTCCTGATGCCATGGTTCTCTTTGAGAACTCAGGACAACCACATGAAAGCCTTATTATATACTGTGAGAGCACTGTGCTAGATACTGAGGAACATACACAATTTAGAAAAGACTTATTTCTGGACCCTATGATGCTTTCACTCTATTGGAATATCATAGTATTACTCCATGGCAAGTGATTAAAGAGATGAAAAACAAAATGCTATGTGATGTCCTAAAAGGAAAATGAATTGGTATTTAGGGATAGGAAATTATCAGATTTGCCAGAAGCATACTAGAATTTCTCAGTAAAATATAAGGCTAGTGGGGTGGCTAGGTGGCACAGTGAATAGAGCACTGGCCCTGGAGTCAGGAGGACCTGAGTTCAAATCCAGCCTCAGACACTTAACACTTACTAGCCGTGTGACCTTGGGCAAGTCACTTAACATCAATTGCCCTCCAAAAAGCAAACAAAATAAAATAAAATAAAATAAAATAAAATAAAATATAAGGCAAGTTCCTCAGCTGAAAGAGTGGGGAGGAAAAGTCATGCAGGAGGTATAAGAAAAGAACAGAAATTCTGGAACAACTAATGTTGGGAGTGGGATAGCACTGAAGGACTTAGGGACTAGGGATGGGGGACAGTGAGGATGAAGGATAGGTTTAGAAGGCCACCACAAGTATTATCTTCATTTTACAGATAAGGAAGCTGAAGCTAGACAGTTTAAATAACTTGCTCACAGGCACACATGTAAATGTTGGAAACAGGATTTGAACTCAAGTCTCTCCTAACTCCTGGTTCAATATTCCTTTCATTATACTGTGCTGCATCTAGGTAGCAGGGAGCCCCTGATGATTTATGAGCCAAGAAGTAAAGTGATCAGGTCTAGAAATTAGAAATATTAATTTTGCCAGTGGCTTAATAGATAAATTAGACATGGAAGAGAATGGAGGAAAGAAACACTGTTAAGAGGTAACTGCAGTAGTTTAAGCATGTGGTAATAGGGCTGGTACTAAAATAGTGGCAGTAGAAAAAGAAAGAATGGGATAGATTTTAGAAATGTTGTGGATGGAATGGATAGAATTTTATTGTTATGAAAGGTGATGGAGAGGGAAGAGTCAAAGGTAAACCCAGAAGTGTGAATGTAAGAGACAGGATAAGTGGTGCTACCACAGACAGGAACCATGGAATCAGAAGGAGTTTAGATAGAAGGTTATCCTTCCTAACGATATGAAGCTTACGATTGAGTTTGTTTTTTAACGTATTGAGTTTAATACTGCAGATCATATACCACGTTAGAGGTAAGCACAGAGTAGTTTAGGATGCTGAATGTGGAGTCACAAGGCAGAAGTTAAATACTAATACTGATACTTAATAAAAGGATTTTTAAATGTAACATTTAAAAACCTCAGATAATATATGCATAAAATTGGAATTATAATACTTAGCCCTATTATCCACTTACCTCTTTCAAGGGTGATGTGAGAAGAGCATTCTATAAACTTTAAAGTGACTGTGATATCAACATTGTTGTTACTAACATGATTTGGACCTAAAAAGAAGAACGTCTTCACAATAATTACAGCAGAAAATCACAAACAAGGTGTGGAGGAGGAATAAGATTGGGGTATTAACATGTATGTAGGACTTGCAATTTATCCAGTCACATGTCTAGAGAATATTTTCGATGATTTGAAGCCTATTTAGGTAATGTATCCCTGAGTTTTCTCAAGTTTAGTAGTTAGTATAGTTCAAGTGAATAGGTGATGGTTGCATTACCACAAAACAGCTGCTTCGTCTTGTATTGAATACAACCACCTCTAGAAGAGGAGCAGCTAGGGTGGCTCAGTGGATAAAGCGCTGGGCCTGGAGTCAGGAAGACTCTTCTTGAGTTCAAATCTGGCCTCAGATACTTACTAGCTGTGTGACCCTGGGCAAGTCACTGAACACTGTTTGCCTAAGTTTTCCCATCTGTAAAATGAGCCATAAAGGGAAATGGTAAACCACTCCAATGTCCTTGCCAAGAAAACCCCAAATGGGGTCACAAAGAGCTGGACATGACTGAAACGACTGAACAACCTGCAGCCCTTGGAAGAGTTCTTGCGAGACGCTCAAAACTCAAGAAAGTATGAATTTTGTTTAACTGCATTGCTGTCTTTAAGGTTTTAAGAAGAGATCCCCCATAACTGAAGGAATGTGAGCCTGAAGAAGGAGGCTGTTATTTTAGACACTTTTAGGGATGGCAGAAGAGCTGGGGGATGTTATGAGTACTTGGTACATGAGAAAAGGTTTAACTATGCATGCAAAGGAAGGAGAAAATTCCCTAAGACCAAGTTAACTTTCTTCCCAGTTGTGCCAAAAGCCTGCTAAGCCATGACTCAACTTTGAATGAGGACAATTCGCTATTTAAACATGGTTGGTGAGGGTCAGATTTATGTCGTGGTTTTTTTCCCCCTTAAAATATTTCCATTAGAACTTATTTTAAAAGATATGAAATTTTATTGGTGGAAGTACTCTGTACAGCAAAGCAAATCATAACCTATCATTAACTTAGTAGATACTTTTATAAGTTTCATGAGCCAACAAGAAAAAGTATATGTGTTAGCCACCCTTTTGGTATTGAGCTTCTCTGGATTTAGCTGGGCTGATTGTCAAGTGACAGGCATCCAGGCCATTACTTGACACTTTCCTGCTTGGTAGAATCTATCAGAACTTGTGTCCTATGGGAGTAGCCTCTGAGAACTCAAGTTTGCCAGAGATCCTGGGAAGTAACATGGTACAGAGAAAGAGGGCTGGATTTTGAGTCAGAGGACCTTGGTTCGAAATATTGTCTCTGCTAATTACTGTGTGACCCAGGACAAGTCACCTACCTTCTTGGGGCCTATGTATAGAATGAAGGAAATTGTATTAGACGATCTCTAATCGCCCCTCCACTTCCAATTTTATGATCCTCTGACTTCCACATCCCAGTGAGGTATTGAAGAAAGACATTAGCAGAGGTTTTATTGGAACATATAATCAGAATTTACATCGACCTTTGTGAAACAAAGAACTTGATTCAACTATAATACTTTCCTATATTCTCTCCCACAGAGCATAGCTACACTAGTAGGTCTGACAGAAGCTGCTTATCCAGTTAAGTGAAAAATGCACAGTAGGTAACAGTTAAGCTTCACTTAACAGCTTTTCCAGTTGCACAGTTAAAGTATTATTTGGGGGGAAATTGGTTTTATTTAGTTAAGCCATTTGCTTTATAGTGCATTCTTGTCAGAACTTGTACTAATTGGGTGGGGGGCATTAAAATTTACAGCCTATTTGCACAAGCAAAGCATAATTATCATTGAACTAGAGGGCAGTTTATAAAATAAACTAAGTATGGGCATAACTTTTTTTCCTTTTAAATGCCAGCATAACAACATTAGTGTTTCCTCTGTATTTCAACTCTAGCTGAATTCCAGTAGCTTCTTTTCCAAACTTTGCATCTTTCCCCAGAATCTGGCACCATGCTCTGAATACAGTAGGTACTTCATAAATGTTTGTTTCTCCTTTTGTTAAATTATATCCCTTTGTCTCATTTCTTCTTAATACAACGCAATATCTTAATTATTGGAATGGGCCCCACTCACTTCATAGAATGTTTATTGCAAATTCTTAATTGCATATGAATCTTTCTTAAGTCTGCTTCGATTTTGTCTTTCCCCTGCTCAATAATATGCAGTGACTCCTTACTGCCTACCAAATAAGGTCCAAATACCCCAAACTTACATTAAAAGTCTGACCTAGCTCTGGATCACCTATCATGGTCTTGGTTTTTACTTATATTGTTTCACCTACTGAGATGCTTTTCACCCTTTTTAACCTCAAAATATCCTACCCATCCTTCAAGGCTCAGCTCAAATACCATGTACTTTATGAGGCCTTTCCTGATTTTTTTAGAGACTGCATGAGATTTCTATTTCTTATATGTGCACTTTGATAACTCCTAAGTCCATTCTTTCTCCTGATCATTAGTCCCACATCACCAGCTTACTTCCCTTAGCACAGTTCCACCTGTATGTTAACAAATCCCAAATGAAACTGATTATATTCCTCCTAAACCTGCCTCTTCTCTAGACTTATTTTTTGCCCAGTCATATGGATAAAGAAAACTCTCTGGGATTTGACACTTATTCAAGGCATATATACTTGAACATAACTAACCATTAAGACTCAGCATTTCATAGTAATCCACCCTGTCACACAGGTTTCTAACTTTGGAATCATCTTTGACTCACTCCCTTCCCTCATGTCCTGTATCTAGTTTTTAAGTCTTGTCAGTTCTAACTATACAATGACACTAGCATTCATTGCTATCTCTCTATAAAATTGTAGTGGCCTCTTAATTCCTTTCCTTAAGTCCAGGTGCTCTCTACTCCCAGCTGTCCCTCACATAGCTGCCAAAATAATTCTTTTAAAAAATATTCTTTTATTTTTCAATTTTCAAGCATTTATGTTTTCTCCCTTTCTAATTCTCCCCAACCCATAAAAATAGGAAGCAAAAACCCCACAGAACCCCTTATTACATACATATATTCAATCAAAACAGATTCCCACATTGGTCACATCCAAAAATATATTCCTTATTCTGCATTTCTTATCTCTGTAATGTGATGAGCAACATTCTTCTTTATTTTGAATTGTAGTCTATCACTTAATTGATTAGAGTTCTTAAGACTTCAGAATCGTTCATTTTTACACATACATACTGATTACGTGACCCTGGACAAGTCACTAAGCCTCTCAGTTACTAGGCGAATCTCTAAAACTGTAAGTTTCAGGCTAGTTATTGATCTGCATTGGTAGATGGAACATCCTTCTTAACAGGAACTCCAGGTCCAGATCAAAATCGAACAGCAAAAAAATGTATTTAATTGGGAACTGTTGGAGGTTTTTGAGGAGGGGTGTATAACCCTATTCAATAGGAACATTATTAGGGAATGTCTGAACAAATTGTGGTATATTAATGCAATGGAATGTTATTGTGCTGAAAGAAAAGGAGAAAGAGACAGTTTCAAAGAGACGTGGAAAGAATTATATGAAGTGATACAAAGTGAAATGAGCAGAATATATAGAATAATGTATACCTTAACATCAATATTGTATCATATGACAGACAGATGACAGACTAATACGCACAATAAGAAATGTATTTTTGGATGCAATCAATGTGGGAATTTGTTTTGCTTGGCTGCACTTACCTAATATAAAGTTCTGTGGTTTTTTTTTTCATCTTTTTCTTCTTTTTTAGCCAGACCGAACAATCTGTACAAAGGTAGGAAAGCAGGATATGGAACTACAAGGACAAGAAATAGCAAGTAGGCAAGGTTAGCTGGAATTTCGAATCTGTAAAGGGGGAGCTCTGAAAAATAAGTAATCTGGAGCCAGACTGTGAAGGTTTTCCAGAGGTAAATTGAAAAGGCCATTTTATGGTAGAGACAAGACAGAGCCTTTGAAGATTCTCGAGCAGCAAAATGGCATGACTTATGATTTGGGAAGATTATTTTTAGCAGCTATGTGGAAGATGGGTTAAGAAGCTGGGGATCCAATTTAGAGCCTATTTCAGTGGTCAAGTAAGACACGATGAAGGTCCAAATTGGGTAGTGGCCATGTGAATGGAACAGATATGCCCACCAGAGTGGTAAATAGCAATATTGGAAGCCAGGGCAAACACTCTAGTACAGGCAGCACAAGACTTACTGTCAAGATCATGGGATGCTGCTGCATGATTGTAAGCTGGCTAGTGGAGTCAGAAATCCTTGGATGTCACACCCCAAGAAAATTGCAAGGTTACTTTTTGGGATATAGGATAAAGGTAGAATGAGGGAAAGTAGAAAAGAACAGGGCTGGGCTGGGAATGAGCTCTAGTCACATATCTCCCTGCTAGACAGGTCCATCAAGATGCCCATAGGCATCTCAGACAAAACATATCCAAAACAGAATTCGTTCTCCTCTTTTTGAACAACTAAACCACAACAACAACAATTGATCCCAAAGGTCAGAACTAGGATCAATGTCTAGAAGTTCTGTAGGGACAGATTTAGGTTAATAATAAGAGTAGTCCAAATATGTAATGGGAATCTTCAAGAGCTATTGGGCACTTATATTTTGCCTAATATAGCAGTAATTTCAATCCAGAAAACACTGATTACATACCTACTTATGCCTACTAGGTGCTGACAAAGCAAAAGCTTATATTATATGCACTTTATTTGTGTATGTGTCATCTACCCTACTAGATGGTAAGGGCTTTAAAAAAATTTTTGCTGTGCCTTGCAAATAGTATATACTTAATATTTGCTTTACAATGGGAGGGTGAAAGCAGATTCTTGGGTTCAGTTTAAGGCTGGAAAGGCTTTCCAAAACTTACAACTTCATGAAAGTACGAAGAGAGATCATGAAGTCTTTGACTTTAAGCAGATACTGGACCACAATTTTTGGGTCATAGCTCTAGAACTAAAAGGGAATTCAGAGGTTATCTAGTCTAACCCCCTAATTTTCCTGATGAGGAAAAAATTTAATAACTTGCCCAAGGTCAACTAGGGAATAATTGTGTGAAGTTGAACTTGAACCTAGGTCTTGTAGCTTTAAAGTCAGTGCTTTTTGTTGTAGAAGGGATTCAATAGCTATTGAGATAGCTAGGACTAGTAGAACTCTAAGGCCCCTTCTAGCTCTAAGATTCTGTTTTTCTAAGGATGACTTAAATTTATCAAACTTTCTCTGTCACTGCTTCCCAATATAAACCTTTCATTCTATCTAATCTAATCTAGTCACTATTCTCTGCACATGATATAGTCCGTAATTCTTCCCTCTGTGCTTTTTTTTAGTCTAGCCACCATCCCAACCTCCAATGGCTTGGAACATCTTCTTCCATCTTCTCCTCCTCCTAGCATCTACCTATCCCTTAAGATCCAGTTCGGAGTCTATCACCTCTGACCAAGGCAAAATCAAATCCTTCATCGTCCCAAGCAACAAATGCCTTTCATTTGTCTTATCATCTGAATTATCCATTTGGCATATAGCTAACATAATAAAAGAGTCTATGTTGACTTTTCATGCAGATAATAATAACTAGCTCTATGACCCTGGCCAAGTCACTAAATTTTTTGGAGTTTCAATTTCCTTCTTTGTAAAATGAAGGCAATATTACCCTGTCTCAGCTTAAATTATTAAGGGGAAAAATTAAAAAGGCATGGGAAAGGGGTCAGTAACTATAAGGCACTATGTACATGAAAGGTTGCTTCCTTTTCTATCTCTAAAATGCCTTTAATCTCTAAAATTCTGTGAATATCTAATTTCATCATCATCATTAATATAAATCTTATTTCCTCAAATAGATTATAGACTCTCTGATGGCAGGTAGAATGCTTTGTATATCCTCCCAGCTCATTGTTTTGCATGTGGTGAGTGTTACATGTTTATTGATTTGAATCACACAGTGGTATCAGTTAGCTGCACTGGGGTGTGGGATGATTTGAAGGATGATCACAACTTCTGGGCCAAGACTAAGGGACTATTACCAATACTCTTTCCTCCCTTAGAAATAATGGATAATAAAGATCTGTGGGAGGGGAGATTTGTCTACTTTTCCCTACTCTCCTATCACTCAGACAGTTATAGGTGAACCATGAAAAGTCAGAGCTACAGTGTTGAGGCTCTTCTACTTTACAGTACACAAGTTCTAAATCTATGTGTGTAATATGCATGTGTAAAAACACATCTATTATATATAAATTATAATCATCATAAAACAGTACTGAAAAGTTGGCAACATATTTTGTATACAACATCACCTGTCACCTTAGTCTCTCAACAATCTGGTGAGGTAGGTATTATAAGCCCCTGGTTTGTTAAGTGACTTGTCCATGGTCATACAGCTAGTAAGTATAAGGGGCAGGATATGAAACTAAGTCTTACTGATTTTTAGTGCTCTGAGCCTAGTAGCTTTTGAGTTATGTCTTGAATTTAGAAATGGAGACTTTGCCACACTATCAGCTGCTTAAAAACAGTATCCCTTTGTAACCATTTCTAGGTCCTGGAATAATAATAATGATAATAATAAAAAGAAAAACCTAACAACTCCCAAGAGGATGAGGTCAGACCTTTGCTGAGATGAGCAAGCTTTACTATGCTACATAGCTTGTAAAGTCATCAGCTGTTATGCTGGGATGATGAAGCTTAATCCTGTGAAGCAATTACAAAATTTCCCCCTCCAAACACAGCAATATAGATCTAGTATAGCAAAAGCGGTGTGATATTACCAGCAGGCTAGAAGTTGCTTTGAGAGGTCATTTAATTCATCCCTACTGCTTCCTTGACATTGCTCTCTTAAAACCCTTTCTCTATTATCTTAGCTCCCATCCAATTTTCTTCCTCTTACCTTTAATCTTTGTTCTTTCAATTGACATCTTTTTTTCTCTTCTTCTTTTCAGTGGAATTGGAGGATATGCCAACCACTATCTTCCTCAGTACCACTGACAATTAATATTTGAAACCTATTCCTGTGAACATGTGCTATTAAACTGGGTGACATACAGTCCATGACAGAATTGTTAAGGACATTCCTAAGGAAAGATACATCATTCCCATCAATTATGACTTCTGTTGACATAGACCAGAACCTTATCCCTCTTCCCACCCATTTGCCATTTTCTAACAGCTGTCAAATCTTGTCAGTTCTACCTTAATACCACTCACATTTGTCTCCCTCAGTTTAGGCTTGCATTATTTCTCACCTGTACTACCCTAATAGCTTCCTAAATTTTCTCCCTGCATCCAATCTCTCCTCCATCAAATCCTCCACACAGCTGCTCAAGTGATATTCCAGAAGCATTAATGCCCTGCTCAGGAAACTCCAGTGGCTCCTTCTTGCCTTTGGAAAAGAATACATACTCCATGTTCTTGCCAACCTGGTTCCAGCCTACCTTTCAAGCTTAGTTCATTTTACTCTTTTTCACCTACTTTCTGTTCATTTTTTCATTGCTGGATTCTAGGCTTAGCCTCTGGATTTCTAGTGGAAACTTGCCTCTTTGAGTTTGCAGTGCCTTATCCCCTATGAATATGTCCATTATGTCTTTTACAAGTGATCCTTCCTTCCTAAGCCTTTTCTACAAGAAAAATATTTAACAGAAGCTATTTTCCATTTGAAGGCATTGTTTTTCTTAACTAATACTTTAAAATGGGCAGATGACATTTGTTTTATCTACTCACTATATGCCTTATAAATGTGGAACAGATGATCCTTCTTTTCCTGAAACTCTTCTTTACAATCTGATAGAATATTGCATACTTTATAATCTGCCAATTAATCCTTGGCCCATTAAAATTTAGCATCTTTAGAATACATATACACCTACCACATCGTATTAAAGCAATGCTTCTATCTAGTGTTTGTTTTATCTTGTTTCTGGTGAAGCAACCATGCCAAAATTTTATAACCAGATAAAATGAAGTTATAGAGTTGTATTAAAAGAAAGTAAAAAACAAACACATATACACAAAAGTATTTCCTTCTGATTTGCTGGATTACTTTGATTTTTTCCACTGGGAAGACCTTCCACTTCCACATTGATCTGTAATGAAGTACACAACTAAAAATGAACCTTAATCTTGAGAATCGTTTGAAACAGATTTTTAGAGAATGGAAATTGGGAGAAGGTCCTCTTATGAAAGACTGTCATATATACACATTTCATTAATATACACACTATGGGTGTGAAATTAGCTTTTATCCTAGTGGTCCCTTAGGCTCAAATCTGTATACACAAAATAGCTTTTCAATGGTGTAATTTTTTTTTTCCAGATTTGTGACATGTTTTTAGAGCACCTAGTCTGCTTGCTTGAATAATTATAGTTGGCATTTATATAACACTTAGTTTGTCAAATAGTTTATATACATTATTTCATACAATGGGAAACCTTTAACATTCTTGCTGTGAAGTAATTTTGTATTTTGTTGGTTTTGGTCTTTTAAAGATGACTTTATTATTTATTAATTAATTCACTTGATTCTGTCTCATAACATTTTTAAAGTTAAGTGAAGTGTCTTAAAATTAAGTATCTTGACAGAAGCTATTGATAGAATGAACCTAAAGTTTTTAATGGTTGATAGTCATGTTTTCTGAATTTTAAGTTTGTGGGTTTTTGATAGTTGTATAGTTTATTTGAAATATGTAATATTTCATAATAGGATGGATGTCCCTGTATGCATTCCCTTTTGGCAGCAATGTTTTTCTTCCCTCAATGCCAACTATAAAGTAGTATTGCTGACCACAGGAGATGTGTCTGGTAAGCAGAGGAAAAAATAATTGCTAACTGCAACTGAGTAGTTTGTCTTCTTTTTAAAATAGTCAGTTTTGTTCAGCAAGATAATTGCCAGCAATAAAGTGTGGTCACTGTTGACAAGTTCCCTGATTGGGAAAATGCCAAAGAATGAAAGGATAGCAGTATTTGTCATGCCTTTTCTATCTCAGGCTCATTACTTAGCATTGGCAATAAGTAGTTAAACAACAATAATTTATTAAGCATAAATGGTGTGCCCAGTACTGTGTTTGGTGTTGTGGAGAATACAGTAAAGGATCTCAGTTTTATCATTTATAAAATGAGGGATTTAGACTAGATTATCTCTATAGTACCTTGTAGCTCCTCTTCTGCCATTAAGAAGCTTATAATTTAGTCGAGATAGCAGGAACAACACAAAACAATTGACAAATAATATTGGTTCCTTAGGTAAGGGATGTTAACTACCTGACAGTATGATAATGAAGATGATAGCAATTTATAATCAGATGGCACCCCATAGTTTCCAAAGGGCTTTTGCATAAATTATCTCATTTACTGAAGTGTGATTCAGTAGTGTATTTGAACAGGGAAGTGTGATGTAGTAGAAACAGCAGCAGATTTTATGTCAAAGGGCCTAGTTGAATGCTAATTCTATCATGTAGAACCTGTGTTGTAACATCTTCATGTTTCTCTTAATCTCTCTTGACTTCAGCTCCTTTATTTTTAAAGTAAAGGGCTCAGACTGTATGTATTCTAAGGTCCCTTGTAACTCTAAATCTAATATTTCATCACTTGGAGAGAAAGTCTTACTATTCATAGATGATAACTCCATTATCATGTTCATTAATCTTCTTCTTGTTGTTGAGTCATTCCAGTCATGTTTGATTCTTCATGACTCCATTTGGAGTTTTCTTGACAAAAATGCTGGAGTGGTTTGCTATTTCCTCCTCCAGCTCTTTTTACAGATGAGGAAACCAAGCAAGGTTAAGGGACTTACCCAGAGTCACACAGCTTGTAAGTGTCTGAGGCCAGATTTTAATTTAGGAAGATAAGTGTTCTAGACTCTGGGCCTGGCCCTCTATTTAGTGCACCATCTAGTTGTTCCCATTCACCAATCTACATTTTATTATTCTTTCTTGTACTCTCATATAGTTAATTGTTCTTTATCAAATATGTTGATTATTTTTGTCTTTCACTAGTAAACTTTCCTAGGGCTATATAAACTCATTTATACCAACTAATATGTTCAAACCACTAGAGTGGGTTTGATTTTGTACTGTTTTGACCCAAGTACGTGATATCCCTCCCACCTTGGTTCAATACCTTAGGTGCGGCCTTTTGACTGAGTCCAAATTTTACAGAACAAATATTTTTATTAAGGGGATTTGTTCTGTGAAGTTTGGATTCAGTCAAAGGGTCACAATTGAGGACCTAGAGGGGCATGTGTGACCTTGAGGCCACAGGTTCCTTACTCCTGCCCTAGGAAAAGTCATTTACCCTTTCTTGGTCTCAGTATGCTCATCTGTAAAATGGGGATAACGGGAATATGGATAACAGTCAACAAGCAATAAATCACCAGCGACAAAAATGAAGTATTATATTCCAATTTAATTATGCATGCCATGTCATTATTTAACTATTAAAAACCAATGAAAAAATGTGAATAAACCCCAAAGAAGAATTGGGCAAGCTAGTTCTTCTTCTGCAGACTAGTTATGTGACCATAAATGTTCCTATGCCTTCTTTTTTCATATTTATAATGATAATGATACTCTCTTCCTATTGGTCTTGTAAAGATTCAATTTTAGTGTTATAGGACCATAGATTGAGAGACGGAAGGGACCTTTGAGGCTATTTAGTAAAATTTCCTCACATAAAGAAACTGACTTTATAGACCAGGAAGTTGTATGACTTGACTAGGATCTCCAAAGCTAGCTTTTGAATTCAGATCCTGTGACACTGATTTCAGCATCATTTCCATTTCACTATTCCTTGTCTTTGGTTTGTTCATTCATTAAGAAAATTGATTTTTAAAAATAGAATTCCTCCTTTTTTACTAAATACTGGTATCGACCTTGAAAAGAATTAAAGGTGATAATAAGGTGTGGTTCCTGCTCTTTAGCTACTTATAGTCTAGTTAGCAAAATAAGACACACTTACAAGACTAGTATGTAACAAGTATATCATTAAATGTCTGGATGAACGAAACAGAAATGTTTTAGGAGTTCGGAGAAAGGAAAGATCCATTTAGGTTCGAGGAGTTGTGGATATCCCCAGGTAGCAGGTAGGTTTTGGTTGGACATTGACTTATAGGTAGAATTGGGACAGGAAAAGGTAAGAGCATTCTGAGAGCAAGAAACAGCATGGAAAGAGATTAGGAATTGACATTAAGGATGATATGTTTGGAGAATAGTGTAGATATACCCTTACCTGGAGCAGAGAGTTTACTTTGGAAAGCACATGAAGATAAGGTTTGGGGGGGGGGGGGCAGTGGCACAGGAATAGAGGAGAATTGAGTTTGAACGTAATTCTGTGGGTATTGGGGACCCTCTGAAAGCTTTGGAACAGGGGAAGAGCATGATAAAGCTGTTATTTGGAGAAGAATAATCCACCAATGGAGTATAGAATATGATTATAAGGGAAGAGGTTACAGGTAGGGAGACCAGATTGGAGTACTTATTGCATGATGTGATGAGAGCCCAGATTAGGGTGGTTGGAAACAAGATGAAGAAGTATGGAGAGATGGGAAAGAAATATCAAAAGAAGACTCAGCAAGATGTGGTTACTGATTAGCCATATGCCACAACGGAGAGGTAAAAGTCAAAGACAAATGAATGTGAGAATACTTTGTGGTCATTGGATGAAGAGTGCTATATTAATGCAATATGTCATCTCATTTTGCTTAACAAGCATTTACTTATCCTATAGATAACATGATTTTATGGCAATGCTGATCGTTAGAAAATGGTAATAAAAACATGATATTTAATGTTTTGATTTTTCAAATTTTAATTTTGTTCAGACCTAGGATTTCATCAGTTTTGATAACTCCTCAATATTGACTGGTAAATTACCATCTGAAAGCATTGCCTGGGACATTAAACATTTTTATAGCTTGACCATGGTCCCAGAGACACTATGTCAGAGAAGAATTTGAGCCTCAGTCTTCTGACTCCAAATCTGACTCTTTATCCAATATACCATACTGCTTCCAACTTGATAGGGATGATAAAGTTGGAAACAATTGGCACATCTAAATAAAATTTTATCTATCTATTTATCTATCTATCTATCTATCCATCTATCATCTTCTATTTCATTTTTTTCTCTGTCTCTATCTCTCTGTCTATCTCTATCTGTGTCTCTCTTTCTCTCTCCATCTTTCTACCATGGTGGAATACCACCTCATTCAGTATAAGAAATTTTTTACTCTACTTTGGCAAGTTCTTTTAAAATTCTTACATTTATTTTTTTTAAACTATGACTAAAGTAAAACATAGTTGCATAGTTTGAGGCCTCACCAAGGTAGTCTTGGTTGTCACGTAAGATGAGGACAATGGTCCTTATGTTTGTTCACTAAATATAAACTGTGGGGGTACATCAAGAGGCTGATGATATCTCTTAGCTTTGTCACCGAGTACATAACAAAAGAGTTAAGAACAGGCTAGAGGCAGCGCTCCTCTTTTGTGGAGAAATGATGAGAAGCAGTGTATCATCACTTCTTTCAAGAATATAAATCATCTCTGAGTTGATGGGAGCTTTTCTCTTGCCCTTCAAATGAGTGACAATCAGAAAGATTTTATGGGAAAGATGCATCAGAAGCTGACATTTGTCATGTGGCATAGTGCTCCTCAGGAGAAGCATCTAAAACAGTGGTTCTCAACCTTCCTAATGCCGCGACCCTTTAATACTGTTCCTCACATTGTGGTGACCCCCAACCGTAAAATTATTTTTGTTGCTACTTTATAACTGTAATTTTGCTACTGTTAGGAATCATAATGTAAATATCTGATATGCAGGGTGTATTTAAATTGAACATAACCCACAGGTTGAGAACCACTGATAAAACAACTCTTTAGGTGCATGTGGCTTAGTTGACTTCAGACAACCAAGCACAGAGAGACATTCCTGGAGGAAGGAAACACTGGATCTTCTTTCTGACACATGCTTGCTGTTTGACCATAAGGAAAGTACCTCTTCTCTCAGTGACACAGGCACCTCTAAGACTCTAAGTCCTGCATTAGTATCAGTAGATGAATTCTTTTATAGCTTCACTGTACTGAAGAAATCCCAAGTCTGGACCCTCCCTTCAAAAAAACAAAGAACCATTTTATTGGCCTTTCTGAGTCAATGGCTGTCCATCCTAAGTGTGTGTTTCATAGTGGGTTAGTGCTGTTATAGTGTTTGTTGACCCGTTGGGTTTTAGAGTCATGGTTACAACGAACCTTAGAGTTCATCAAGGCTAAAGGCCTCATTTCTCAGATGAGAAAACTGAAAAAGAGAGAGTTAAAATGATTTGTCAGAGTTCATATAAACCCTCTTACTGCTACCTTGAATCAGAGATGGTTTCTTATGTATTAGAAAGCCATTCTTTTGAACTTTCTTTTTTCATTCACCTAGACTATAATCTGTACATTTGGTTCTTCAGAGGTCATGATAGAGGCTGTTCTGCTAATAAATTGGAGCATGCTTTGTTTCCAAACTCCTTGAGGGCACAAACTGCACCACTTTCGTCTTCATATCTTCCTCCATTCCTTGTATGTCATGGGTGTGGACCACCCCTTTACTTTTCCAACTTCTGTAGGTTGGTTGTAAGACAAGAGGAAAACACTGGCCCACACTTCATAAATAATAATTCACATTTATGTAGCAATTTGAGGTTCACAGGAAATCCTTGCCAAAATTATTGATGTAGGCCAGAGGTGCTAAATGCAAAGCTGTGACCTACAACACTCCCAAATATAGCCCAACCCAGATTAAAAGGTAATCAGGAAAATAACAAAATAAATAAAACACAAAAAATATAGATAATTTAAATTTTTTAAAGAATTTAAATTAAAATTTAACAAAATGTTATTGAAAATTTAAAAATAAAATTCATTTTATAATTAAATCACTAGGTCACCATTATGTAAGGTTTATTGGCTTTTGTTTCTATTTGAGTCTGATACTACTAATGTAGGCAGTGTAAGTATTATTATTCCCATTTTAGAAATGAGAAAACTAAGGTTAAAACTTGTGAAGCAATTTGTTAAACTCAGGGTTATTCGGCTAGTAAATGTCAAAGTTAGGACTCAGAATCAAGTATTCTATTCTAAGGTCAGAGCTCTTTCATTTTTATCCCAATGTTTGTTGAGTTGAACACACACACACACACACACACACACACACGCATACATATAGACACAGATATATGTGTGTGTATATAACATATACATGTGTATTTATGTATCTTTTCAATAGACACATGTGAATGTATATTTATATAAATACATACCTACATGTCTGTATTTATACATGAATATACACATAAAATATGTGGACACATGAAAACATATATAGATTAAGGTATATTCATATATATGTATATAGTTAACATACATCTGTGTATACATGTTTATATGTATATATTTCTATATATATTCATGTACATATATACATACATACACACATATGCATGCACATATTATACATACACACACGTATGGGCAGCTAGGTGAGGCAGTGGATAGAATGCCAGGCTTGCAGTCAGGAAGACCTGAGTTCAAATCTGGCCACAGACACTTATTAGCTCTGTGAACCTGGGCAAGTTACTTAACCCTGTTTGTTTCCTCATCTGTAAAATGAGCTGGAGAAGGAAATGGCAAACTGGCCCACTATCTTTGCCAAGAAAACCCAAAATGGGGTCACGAACAGTTGGACATGACTGAAACTCCTGAACAACAACATACATACATATACACGGAACAAACCTATGATTTCGTTGGCACAGGGAAATCCTGATAGGGAAACTCCTTCTAGTAATTTAGGTCCATACCTGTTCTGCACTTTTCAAGCTTAGAAAGTTGTCTGGGTCACTGAGAAGTTAAATGACTTGCCTAGAGTCCTGCAGTATAGCCAGTTATGTCAAAGGTTAGTCTTGAAGCCAGATCTTGATTCTAAGACCAGCTCTCTATTCACCATAGCATGCTGCCTCTGAAGTGTGTGTATGTGTGTGTGAGTGTGTGTGTGTGTGTGTGTGTGTGTGAGTGTGTGTGAGTGTGTGTGAGTGTGTGTGTGTGTGTATGTGTATTCAGGGAGAGGGAGGGTTTTATTTCAGATGGAAGCATAAAGAGTGTCCTGAAATAGTTAAGGTAAATCATGGTTAATTTAATACTCTTTTGAAAATGCTACTTTATCTGGAGAACATTTTGTACCTTGAGTCTTGTTGAAAGCCAAATTTCTTTAGTATTGACTGATTTCTCTGTGCTGACCCTTGCCCACTCCTCTTAGCTGTTCTGGGAAAAGAAACAAATGAGTTTAACATTTGAAGTCAGTGGCTTGGGGCCCAATCAAGGACAGAACATTTAGCTTTGTTACAGCTAGCATTGTTTCCAAATGAAAATTAGAACTAGTAATGTCCCAGTGCTCTTGTCTAGACAATTGCTATGGCTATAAATCTCCACCATGATAGCACAGTAATGATTTGCTGTGGTTTGTTTTTCACAGGGAAATGAGTATCTACAGAACACATCTCAGTTTGTTCTGAGCCTTTGTACTAATTAATGGTAATTAATCTATTGAGTAAAGTCTCAAGATATATATGTTTATATAATACATATATGATATAAATGTATGTATATATATATAAAATTCCTTCAAAAGACTCTTCTTCCCCTCCCCCCCCCAATAAATTTGTCTTTTATAAATTGTTGCCCTTTCTTCATTGGAAATATTATTCAATAGACTTCTTCCTGATGTGATTCTGTTATGTCTGCAAGAAATTTCATTAGGATAACCATTATCCAAAATTTGCTTTTGGAGATATGGATGAAGCCACTGGCTCCAGCTCAGACTCTTTATTCATTTTCCTCTGTGATAAGCAGTTGTTCATATAGGAAGTTTAGAGAATCTGGCATGTTACTCCCTATAAAATACTCATAATTTTTTGTGATGCTAACTTGAGAGCTAGTGCCTTCTAAAGGGAATATAAGGATCTAAAATACACACAAATATTCCTCTTTTCATGAAGACTTGTATTTAGTTTCCTAAGTAACTTCTTTAATCAATTAGAAGTTATTTTCTATGCATAGTTTAACTTTCATTGGCATTGCAATTCTTTCACATAGTGTAGAATCCTCTAAATAAGAATAATATTTACAAAGGGATGTATTTTTTTTAAAGCAAAACAACCCAATATAATTATTCTTTAAGCAACCTATGAGATGCTATGATGGAGAAGAAGGAGGAGAGGTCTGAGCCAAAGCTTTCCAGATAACACAACCAGAAGTCCCAGTATCAGAATGGGCTAATAATTATCAACCCACAAAAAGATCCTGTCAGTTCAACATGGGGTATCTTTAGTGTGGCCTGAGACTTTTGAAACTCCATTAAGTATTTCATTTGCAGATCCAGTCTATTTCGGGTAAACCTATAAAACTGACAGGAATTACCTACTTATTGAACGATAACCAAAATGTCCTCTCCATCTCTCCCTGGAGAAAGTTGGAGCTTATATGGAGAACAGGACTTAGAACTGGGCCTTCAACATCTCTGGGAGCAGCCTTGAGAGGATAAGGGGCCTGTTTTGAGAGAATATGTATACACAGAGCAGGCTTTGGGCAAAGTCTGCTTAATTCATGGTAACCAGGGCTATGAGAGTCCCAGGTTTCTGAAAGCCAAGCTGAAGAAAAGGGGATGGAAAGAGGATAGAGAGATCAGATAAGGAAGAGAAGATGAAAAGAAAATTGAGGAATATAAGGGAAGGAGAGTGGAGAAAGTATGGTCAATCGATTAACAAGTATTTATTAAGGCTTATCTTGTGGTAGGCTCCATGTTTGATACCGGGAACAAAATTAGAAAGAATTCAACAGTCACTACCCTTAAAGAACTTACATTTTTTTAGAGGAGAAAATGTGTACATATAAAATTATATTCAGAATTAATACAAAATAAATAAAAGGTAAAGATAAGAGGGAGAAAAGGCAGGAGAAATAGGTTAGAAGGTGGTTCTTTGAGCTTCAGATTGAATGAATAGTGAGTCATGAGGCAAAGGTGAGGAACAAATGCATTCTGGGTAAGCACAGCTAGTGCAAAGGCATGGAGAGGAAAAATGGATTACCACATTTGGTTGGTTCCAGAGTGTGAGACCAGGAAAAAATATATATGTGAAGAGAAAGAGAGGAGGGTGGGGAGGGAGAAGTATAAAGAGTGTTTTTTTTAGATCTAAGACACTTGAATTTAGGTCCTGGTTCTGCCATTGGATTTTTTTGGGTGCCCATCAATAAAATGAGGTGGGGGAGGAGGGCTTTGAAGCAGATGGTCTCTAAGCTCTTTTCTAGCTCTAGCAATCTGTAGATCTGAGAGGTTTTTTTTCATTTTCCAGGAAGATAATTGACAACTATAATGGATCCATAAAAGAATGCCAAAGATGGGAAAGGACTTGTGTGCTTTATGGCTCATTTGAAAAATACGATCATATTTCCCCTAAAGAAAAAAAAAACCCTCTGAGGAAACACTATACCTTGGTATAGTCTTAGAGAAAAGGTATTAGACATTATTTGCTCTCCTCAGAATTCACAATTGGGCTTAATGGATAGAAATTACAGTGAGGCTAATTTCACTTCAATGTAAGTGTTGTTTCTATAGCTTTGTAGTCAGGCCTGATTCTTCATGACCCCATTTGGGTTTTTTGGGGGGAAAGATACTAGAGTGGTTTGTCATTAATTCTCCAGATCATCTTACAGGTGAGGAAACTGACACAAACAGGGTTAAGTAACTTGCCTTGGGTCGTACAGCTAGTAAATGTCTGAGGTTGGATTTGTACTCAGGAAGATGAGTCTTCCTAATTCCAGGCCTAGCACTCTGCCTACTGCTCTACCTGCCTACTCTGCAATATAAGTAAAAACATCCTAATTTTTGGAGTTGTCCACTAAGAGAATGGGCTGTCTCAGGAGGTAGAGAATATTTTCATTCAAGACCTTCAAGTAGATTTTGACTATTCATTTGAGGATATTGTAGATTGGGTATTGTTCAGATTTTGTTCGGCTTGGATGACCTGTGACATCCCAAGTCTAAAATTCTCTACACAGCATGAGTAGAATGGATTCTGCCTCTGCTAGTCTCCTATGTAACCACGAGTAAGCCACTTAACCCAGTCTTGGGCCTCAGTTTATTTATCTATGAAATGAAGGAACTGAATTAGATGATCTTTGAGATATTCCAGCTCGATGATCATTCATCTACTTCTGGGCTATATGAAGAAAGTCGAAGGGAAAATGGAGAACAAGCTAGAGTCAGAACCAGGAAAACAGGCCCTGTTTCTACCAAAACTCCTTCATGTGTGATCTCTACAGGTTACCAAGCACAGTATACCTTCATGTTCAACCCCAGATGGAAAATGAGACATAATATGGAAAAGATGCACTCAGACAAATCCCATAATACTTTTCATAGATATGAATTGGAGAAATATTTCTTGACTCCTAGCCAGTATAAAGAAGGTAGTCTTCCATCTAGTGAGCACCTGTATTTTAGTAGGTGTGCAATATGGTAGAATATCAAGGACATGGAGTGGAGGTGGGAGGGAGGCTAGAACAAAAGTAAAGGGAGGGTAGAGAGGAGGGAGATTGGAAAAGACCAAGAAGAAGGTGATAGGAAAGGTCTGAAGCATCTATTGAACCTATTCAGCTGAACCAGAGAAATAAAATGTTAATTTCCTGAAGATTCCATGAAGTTCATGTAGTCTTTGAAGCTTTAAAGTGGGATCCACTATCCACTAGTTTAAAAAGAAGGGCAGCTAGGTGACACAATGGAATAGAGCATGGGGCTTCAGTCAGGAAGAACTGGGTTCAAATCTGACCCCAGACACTAGCTGTGTGATCCTGGGCAAGTCACTTAACCATGTTTGCCTCCGTTTCTCATCTGTAAAATGAACTGGCGAGGGAAATGGAAAACCAGTCCAGTATCTTTGCCAAGAAAACCCCAAAGGATCATGGAGAGTTGGACATGACTGAAAAATGATTGAACGACAAAGTTTAAAAGAACATGTAATCAACCTGGTTGAATGCACTGAATGTGCAAAATCAGATATATTGTTCTATTTTGGAGCACTTGTGAAAGCTTTTATTCTACACATCACAACCAATTTTGGGGGGGGGGAAAGGGTTAGATCCTTTTCTGACATTATGTAAAAATCACATTGTTAATAAAATAGACCTTTTTTCATGTGATTCTGTCACTGTTGGTCTCTCCTTGGTTTATTCTCTGTGCTGTATCTCACTTACCTTCCAAGGTTGAAACTATGCAGTGCTTGGTAACTAGGAGAGATTACACTCGAAGGGGTTTCAGTAGAGCAAAGGCCAAGGGTTCCTTCCCAGGGGGTTCATTCAGACTCCTTTTGATTAGTCGTTGTGCATCCAGATAGCACATCCTCATTGTGGAGGGGCCTTGGTCACATGCCTTACAAGTGAAAACCCTCCTTAGCTTTTTTTCTAGTCTCCCTCCCACCTCCACTCCATTGTGCCACCTAGCTGCCCTTCTTTTTAACCTGGTGGATCCCACTTCCAAATGAAGGAAGAATAGAATTAGAGGAGAAGGTAACAAAGGGCAAGAGGGAATTTATATTGACTGGCATTCAGTCCTCATGGAATCCATTCAACTTGTGTTGTGTAACTTGTCTTTTGCCATCTTCAGGATTGAGGTTGAAGGTCTGGGAACTGGGGAGAGGTAGCTGGCTATTGTTTAAGTTGTTTACCCAGTATTCCTAAAGTGATGATTGTGTTTACTCATATAAAACTATATCCCCTGTTTCCTTTCTGCCAGAAAAAAAGCATTTTCCAATATGGGATAATAGCATTTCTTAGTTGTAAAAGGTATTTGCAATCACCTACTCTAGCTCTCCCACTTTGCAGATAAAGAAACCAAAATCTAGAGAGCAGTGACGCATTTACAGTATCATTGAATGTTAGAACTGAAAAGGATTTTATAGGTCACCTGTTGACCTCCACTTATACTAACTCCATTGTATTTACTTATCTTTGTACCTGTAACTACCTTGTTGAATGTACACTCTTTAAATTCAGGCAGTTCTCTATCCAGCTTAGTTTTTTGTCTTTGGTCACTGAATACTTCAGTACATTACCTTGAATATACTTAGTAGACACCTAATAAATATTTATCAAGTTGATTTGATTCAACTGACATTTATATACTGCTTTAAGGCTTGCAAAGTTCCTTCCACACATTATTTCACTTGATCTTCAACCCTGCACAGAACATACGCTACACGTTCTATGCAAGCCTATACCAGATGAAAAACACAACACAACACAACATCCACAGCTGAGGCCTAAGCAGATTAAATAGATTTTTTTCAGATTAAACAGCTAGCAAATAACAAATCTAAAACTTGAATTCAACTCCTTTTATTTCAAGTCTAGATCTCTTTCTACTACACCGTGAGGCATTTAAGGTCACAGGATCAGTGACAAAAATTTGAGAATGCAGCTTCCTTCTTGTCTTACTATGCTTGTCTCCTTGGAGTCTATTCTTTAAGAACCAAAATATAAACACTTTATGGTATAAGCCTGGCTACCTCATACTAAGATGAGTTGGTTTGTTTTTCTGAAACTGAAACCCCACCTTGAATTTCAATGAGTTCGATGTGTCAGCTTAGTCTATTACCTTGTGAATGTGGTGGATGAGCAAGAAGTATAGAGAACTGTGACAAGAAAGCAAGTAGCTTCTTTTACTAGATGTGATTCCATCCAGTCTTGCTCTTCCTGAAGCATCCATATTAGTTTCAAAGGTGGGAAGGATCTTGTGTCATGGGGATAAGTATCAGGCAACAAGAGAGGCTTGCTAGGGGTTTGCATCCAGATGAATGGAAAGTGTTTATCACCTCTTACTAGAGCAGACAAGTACTACCTAACCTAATGTCACTGATTTATAAGGGTAAGAGGCTCAACTTAACTCTTACAGAGGCAAGGATGCATGACTACAGGACAGCTTCTCCAGCTAGCCTTCTATGCATAGTTTTGTTGTTGAATAGATGTTTACAATAGTGTCAGGAAGTTCCCTCTAAATAGATGTTTACAATAGTGTCTGTAGCGAGTTCTCTCTAAATGTCCAGTTTACTATCTCTAAGGTGATAGAGAACTGGATTTGGAGTTAGGTTCAAATCTAACCATATGCCAGCTATTGAATACTAGCATTAAACTAGTCACATAAGTTTTCAGTGCGCCAAGTTACAGATTGGGTCCTGCATCCGTAAATGGAATTTTTATGGGGAATTTCTCATACTAATGAAATAACAGGTCAGGTCCAGAAAAAAAAGGTGACACTATTTGTTTCCCACAAATGTGGCTATCATAAATGAGCTCTGACCTCTTTGATCAGATGATGAATAAAAAGTAATAGCATTTTTAAATTAATCATCACTTAACTCTAGATTACCAATTTCTTGAAAACTGTAGGCAAACCATGGCTAAAAGCATTTTAAAATTTGTTTTAAATGGAAGTTATTTGTCATTAGACTCTTAATGACATAACTAAGCATTGCATAAGAGAAGTCCCAGATGGTCTGTACAACATTCACTGAGAGAGAGAATCATCAAGTCAGCAAGTATTTATTAATCACTTGTTATGGGCCAGGTACTGTGTTAAAGGGATTCAAAATAAAAGTAGAACCAATCATTGCATCTAAAGAGCTTAATGTGTAATTGAGGAGATGGTAGGCAAACATTTTTTTGTGACATGTGATAAATCTGAGATCATCACATGGGGAAGGCACAAATACTAGGAAATAATGGGACAGTTTTCCTGCAGATGGTGGGCTTTTAGCTGAGACTTGAAAGAAGTCAGGGAAGCTTGGAGGTAGAGAAGAGAAGGAAGAGAAATCCAGGCATGAGGGACAGAGTGAAAATGAACAGATTGGGAGATGACATGTCTTTGACGGACAAGAGGCCAGTGTCCCTGGATCTTACAGTACATAAAGGGGAGGGAGGCAAAAGAAGATGGGAAAAGTACAACGTGGAAGGGTATGAAGGAGTTTAATAACCAGAGGATTTTATATTTGATCCTACAAGTGATAAGTAGCCACTGGAGTTTAGGAAGATTAATTTGACAATTGGGTGTGGTGAATGGACTAGAGTGGGAGAGACTTCTGGACAGGAGATCAACTTACAGGCTATTGCAATACCCCAGATGTGAGATGATGAAGGTCTACCAGGCTGGTAACAGTGTAAGAGGAGGGAATGTAGAAGAGACAAGTTACATCAGTAAAATTGAAAGGATTTAGCAATTTATTGGCTTATGGCTGGTAGGAGAATGAGGAGTTGATGGCACCTGAATAACTGAGAAAACAGTAGTGCCAATAACAGTTAAGCTCAGAGAATGAATAAAACATCAAAGTATATATTATCAGCATCCAATCATGTTATTGCATGATTATACAATTATCTAAAGACTAATTTAAAAAAATAAATGCCACATTTTTTAAGTAAAATTAGGTATATTGTTTTTATATCTCCTTGAAGATTTTTGCAACTCCTTAACAAGTGACTCACTTTCCTAATATAAACTCTTGATAAACCTATTTGAGCTGAAATATTTAGAAATGAGTGCTCCAGATTGGAGATTGTCCTTTTATACAAATTGGAGTTAATAATTTGCCGGCAATTTGACAAGAATCTTATTAGGCTTGATGGAACTTAGCAAATATCTTCTAAATAAATTAAAACAATGGAAAAAATACATATATTTTCTTGAAGAATATCAGATATTGTGAAATTTAAACTGACATGTCATGCATGTATAAATTTCAGCAAGATTTTAACACCATAGTTTCTGATATTCATCAGGAAAATATTTCTCTATACATGTACACATAGGCACATATTTTTTATTTATACTGAAGATTACCATGGTCATGACAAAATAAGGGTCGTCCTTGCTTTGTATATAATTTACCAGGCCTAGTCAAACTTGATGGATAGAAAAGTATTGTTACCTTACTATCTGTGGCTCTAATGATTTCTTGAGGCCAATGTATAGTGCTCATAGACAAAGTTTCATAAATTACAGACAACCTTCCCAATAATTACTAAAAGGTTATTATAGTAAGTCCCTCATAAGAGAACATGCTATATGTATGTATATGTATGTGTATATATGTATATATATATACATATATATGTATATATGGATAGATACATAAATAAAACACATATTCCGAACAGACACTGACACTGTGAAGTAAAGTGTCTCAAGAGCTTACACTTGTAAGAGTACCTTTTTTACTGTTTATGTTATATTATTATATAGTACCTACTATGCATCCCTAGGAATGTGCTAAGTGCTTTACAATTCTTATCTCATTTGATCTCACAAAAACCTTTGCAGGCAGGTGCTATTTTTATTCTCATTTTACAGATAGGGAAACTGAAGCAAACGGGAGTTAAGTGGCTTATTCAGGATAACAGAACTGGTATGTGTCTGAAACTGGATTTAAACCCAGTTCTCCCCAATGCCAGGCTCAGCACTGTACCATAGTGCTACTTAGCTGTCTCTTTTCATATATTATCCTGCTTGAGGAGAATCCTAGTCTTAAGGTCAGCAGGACAAGTGTTGTCGTCCCATTTGAAAGATGAGGATTTTCTACATCAGGAAGCTAATGACTAATTTTAATAATGTTTGGCACTTTTATTGCCATCAGAAAAGCATCTTGTAGTGGAAAGTGGGTTGGACTTAGGTCAGGAGACCTGGATTAAAATTCCGACAGTACAAGGGTCACACTACCATCTTTCTGACTATAGGTCAGTCATTTAAACTCTAAGCCTTAGTTTCTTCATCTTAGCAATGCAGTAATGACATTACATTCTAAGTCTCAAAGGATTTTTGTGAGTGAATTTTTTTTATAAATGCTGAAGGACCATATAGTTGTGAGTTGACATTATTACTATTATATCTGAATTTTTAAATAAAGGGGGAAGAGAAGGGAACAATTATTTATTAATCATCCATTATATGCCAGGCATTGTGCTAAGTACATTGCAAATAATACTTCATTTGATCCTTACAACATCCTTAATAAGTAGGTAATATTAGTATCCCCATTTTGCAACTGAAGAAACTGAGACACAAATAGGTTAAATGACTTGTTCCAAGTCACACAAGTAGGAAGTTTTTGAGGCTGGATTTAAACTCAGGTCTTTCTGGTTTCAGACCCATAAAATATAGCTGCACCTATGTAGAGAGTTCATAAGACATACCATCTTTCTTGATTCTCATAACTTTCCTTCTTCTCTTACACATTGTAGCACTAACACAATATTCCCAGTACTGACAGTGACTATGAAAATGCTGGCATAGTTCTGAATTGTAAAATATAACAGACTCTCCATATAGAGGACAGAAGCAAAACTTTTATTCAGACACCGGAAAGCCAAATCCATCATAGCCAACAAAGAAGTTAACAGACATTATCACTGCAGAAAGCAGTACCATCCCAAAGCCTTCCTACAAACACTCACAAGCCTAGCCTTCTCCTTGCCTGTGTCTTCTCTCCTCCCTGCATCTAACTGCTTTGTCTCCCAGCTTCCTGCTCCACCCTTCAGCAAATTCCTCCCATCATAGGTTCCTTGTGATTATATCCAGCCTATTAAGGGGCAGGGAAGATCTTCCCATTCCCATTCCTATTACGCATATCAGATAGCACTTGACTTTCTTCTTCTCTGCTGTATTATACTATTATATTATCATTTATGTATTATAGGGCTTGTGTTTGTATCTTACCCTTGCATTAAACTGTCAACTCCATAAGGAATGAATAAGACCTTATCATTTCTAATCTTTGCATCCTCAGACACACACCCAGTTCCTAACAGAACATTTTGCACATAATGGCTTCTTAACATGTGCTTGTTGTATGAATGAATGTAAGGTATTCTTGAGAAGCTTTTGGCATATTATTTGTTGGAAATAAATATCTTTTTTTTCTTTTTGTTTAAATAGCAGCATGTATGATAGAAAGAATACTGAACCAGGAATTAGGAAACCTAATTTCCATTTCCCATTCTAGCCCCAATGTCCTGAGGCAGCCACCAAGTGATTCAGTTGCTAGAACAGCAGGCCTGGAGTCAGTAATACCTACATGCCAATTCTACCTTAGAACTTATTAGCTATGTGACCCTGGGCAAGTCACTTAATCTTTCTCAGCTTCAGTCTGCCCTTCTGTAAAATGGGGATCATAATAGCATCTATCTCACAAGGCTATTGTGAGGATCAAATGAGATACCACATGTAAAATTCTTTGCAAGCTTTAAATTTCTATGCAACTACTAATCATCATCATTATTATTGTTTCTGCTGTTAACCTGGGCAATGCATTTATTCTTTGATCACTTTGGACTTCTTTTTCCTTATCTACAAAATAATGGAGAATATAATACATAGTTTCAAAGACTCAGTCAAGTTCTAGCCCTCTTCTCTATTCTCAGAATTTATGAGTAAGTTTTGCTCAACAGAAAAGAATCCTATAATTCAACAAGTTCATTTGAATAGAAATTGCATTAGACATTTTAATAGTAGGGCTGATGCAAGTTTCACAGGATAATATTTAGTGGAGGGAGGTTGGGATTAACAGGTGGCTGCAGTTGTTATGCATTAAAGCTTTATAAGAGAGAAATGTGGTATGATCAAGCCTAGCTTGTGTGGGAGCCTTTTTGGTATGCAGCCATTAGTGAAGAATCATGTTCTTCATTTGGGTTCATTTAAGTGGCATTAAGTCATAAATCTTAAGTGGTTATTTAGAAAGGGCAGGTTAGTCCTAGTTTAAGGATATATGATCTCACAGATCTGAGCATATGGCTTTGTGTCAGGAGGTCTCAAAGGTGTTCCTCTGCCTTCCTCCCCCTCCATTTCCTAATACACAGAAACCAACCTGCTTGCTGAGTCACTTACAGCTGAAATTGGAAGCTGAGAATCTCCAGAGAGGTCATGTCACTATCAATGACTGCAGAGTCATTCATGTGTCCTGGGGGAGATCAATGATTCCTTCATACACTTCCCATTTACTGCTAGCTGTATTATTGTTGTTTGTCCTTCGTTCTTGAAGAGGATCAATGACATCAGGAAGGTGATATCTTGTCTTGCAAGTGAATTGGATTTAAGTGAGACAGGGCCGTATGAAGTCACTGGCCTCACTCCTTCAGAGTCATCTGGGTCCAGTGGCAAAACATATATATCAGCATGACTGGAGATGGCCCTGGGGAGACCTTGGCTCTCTTAAGCTAAGGCCTTTCCAGGATCTCAGTTTGTCTGAGGCAACACCCATTCAGTGGTTAAGGCTAGGTAAGAAATGAAGCAAAAGAAGGTCTCTTTTACTTAGTGGGGCTGGGGGTGGGGAATCAATCTGGTCAGAGAAGACCTTCAGGGTTTCTGTTCTGGTCATCAAAACTAAACAATTACCAAGAGATGCTTGGGAGCTACTTGAGTATAGCTGTATTAGAAAGTTCAATAGAGGAAAAGAGCTTAGTTGCTACTAATCCACTTGACCTGTGAATGGAAACTATTAATGTCCTTAAGTTGAAAGAAACCTCAGAAGTGATTTAGTACAACCAAAAGATTTGAAAAGGACCTTAATGATCCAAAAGCTTAATTTTATAGGTGAAGAAACTAAGGCCCAGAGTACTAAGTGACTTGTGCAAAATCACAGAGGTTGTAAGCTACAGAAATGGTATTTGAATGGAGTTTCTATGACTCCAAAGTCAACTCTTTCTACTGTCCAATGTGCTACTCTTCCAACATCAAATGCTCCACAGGGATATAAAGGGCTATAAACCTTGCTAGAATAATTTAAATATGACTCTTAAACCAATACTGCACACAGGGATACAGCACACTACAGTAATTCCATGGTTATAATAAAGAAATGGGAAATTGATGATTCTTTAATTAGGAAAATCATGACAAAATAAGTTGGTTGCCTTGGGACTGTAGCTTAAAAGATGGGGTAATGTGGTTTGTTTCCCATTCCTTTTGCTTTCCATCCTTCCCTCCTATCTGCTGTCCGTTCTAAATAAAAGAAAATTCAAATTTGAAAACAACAATTGATCATGAAAGTGAGTCTACTAATATTTTTCATTAGCAATGGCTTGGGAATTGTTCCTTTACTATCACAGATAGTTGGAGTACAGCACAATGGATATTGGGCACGTGGGGATAACACTCCCAGCAAATGCCAGTTTGGAAAGATTTTCTTATCGTTAAAAGGAAAGCAATCTTTTAACTAACTCTAGAATGAGTAAGACTTTATTCTGCAGATTGTAGGAGAGAAAGGGACTGAGGCTGGAATTTAGACTGGACCTCTCTCCGCAGACAACAAAGCTCACATAGAGGCTTTTGTATATTACAAGGAGTACAAAGACTATCAATTAAGAAAAAATAATAGCTTGTATAGAAAAAACCAGAATGAGAATATAATCAAAGGAAAGGAATATCAAAGGAGATGCAGCTGACATTAACTGCCTTAAGTTATTTAGGGCTTTGCTTATTAACAAGGCCAAACATATACAGTTAGAATAGGGAGATCTCTTATGCATTGGATGATAATGAGGATTAGATGATGATGAAGAAGAAGAAAATAATCACATTGATGAAGATGATGATGAGGACAGTGAGGATGAAGATGATGCTAATGTTGATGCACTTTAAGGTTTGCAAAGCACTTTACTCCTGTGATCTTATTTGATCTTCATAACAAGCCTGTGAGGTAGATGCTTTTATTAACCATGTTTTATAGATGAGGCTGAGAGAGGCTTTGAATGACCATAGTCACAGAGCTTGTTAAGTGTCTGGGGCAAGATTTGAAATCAAATCTTCCTAATTTCAATTCTAACATTCTGTCCACTCTAAAAACCTAAATTTCTGTAGTCACTTGTTGCTCAATTAATAGAGCTTTTTAAATATATTTATCATTTTAAAAGGAAATCACTGTGCAGTGACCTGGGTTCAAATCAGCCCTTTGACATTTGTGATCGTGTAACATTGGGCAGATCACTGAATCTCCCTAGGCTTTGGTTTTCTCATTAGGGAAAGAAACAGGTTGAATTAGATGATGTCATTCTGACTGACATACCCTCTCTGTGTAAGATTTAATATCCTATGATCTGGTTAACATGAATACTGATTCTTTTTGAACCACTCTAACTAAAAGGGTCTGCTTTTGCTAACATTCAACGTACATGCTGAAATAATGGTGATTCTTCCTTTTGCCTCTCCCTTGGCTTGGATCATGACCCTTTGTTCTCATTAGGGCATCCACTTAGCAGGAGAGCTGAGTGCTAATAGTGCCACCGCCTGGACCATTCATACTATTGCCTCGGGAGCAGAGAAGCCTATTTAAAGGCTCAGTCAATACTGATTAGCTCTAATGAGAGATGTACAGCCAGAGGGGATGCATTATAGAGCCATGTGCTTGTTTCTTACCATTGCTTTCATTGGAAAAGGAAAGTTGACAGGACCCAGCTATGGAGAATTTAAGCTTTCATGTATGAAATATAGTAATGGCTTATTTACCAAGGAGAATGAATCTGCCCTCTCCTGACCCATGTCTCTACTTAAGTGTGTATGACCAGACTCTATTTTCAGTTATCCTTTTACTTCACTAGCTTGCATATTTCCCTTCTTCAACTCTGTAGCATTTTCCCCCATTATATGCTGAGGGAATCAGGGCCATCTAGCTAAGAGCTGCATTTGGGACCAATTGTTTTCCACAGAAACTCAGGCACAACAAGTTCATTGCTAAATGAATCTTTGGAATTTATTGCTGTGACACAACAATCTCCTGGTACTCCTAGAAATGAGAAGCTGGCCTCTTCTAATTATTTGTTTGGATAGCATTAGCAGCTAAATTTCCATTCACCATCTCTATAGTACAGGATGTGCTCATTCTGAATGTTATTTGCCAAATATTTAAGAATAACAAAGTTTCAGGCATGGGTCTGAAGGGCTAGGGGTTTCATTATTGGAAAATGAATATACTTTGCGCTGGTTGGGGCTAGAGGATAGGATAGGGAGAATTCCTTGGAGTTTAATTACCAAATACTCAGAACACCTTCATCCAAAGGAATCATAATCCTATAGATATTAATTAATCAATCAACATGTATTTATTAAATTCTTTATCATGTGCTTACATGTCCTGATGGACACATAGACATATGACAAGCTTCCTGCCCTCAGAAACTTACAGTCTAGTTCAAGAGGCAACACTCAGGGCACACACACACACACACACACACACACACACACTACAATGGGAGTTCCAAGAAGGTAAGATTAGAAAATTTCTTTGGGGAGGGGGACCTTGAAAAATGAGTAGGATTTGACTAGGTGAATAGAAACAGAGAAACTATTCCAATGAGTTGGAATAGTTCAAGCAGAGGCTTATAGGAAAGACTGAACATGGTTTATGAAGGGGAGAGTTGGGAGACTAGCTTACCTAAAGCAGAAGTCCAGGTGAAAATTGTGCCCTTTGTTATTGTTCTCTGGAGATATGAAACCTTTGGTAAAACACATATAACTTCAGGTATCAAAAAATAAATACCTGTGTGCCGTGGAAAACAGTTTTTCTGCATTAAAATGTGTATTTATAAGAAAAAATGATAACAAAAATGAGAGGCAACATGATGTAGTGGCTGGAGGAACAGCTGTCCAATCAGAGAAGGGGATTGCTTAAATGAGACAAAAACTCTGTACTGATTAGCTAAATATCCTCAAATGAATTTTGGAAATTATATAAAATATGCCATTTCTTGAGTTCAAGTCCTGCTACTAACACATACTAGGTGTGTGATAATACACAATTCACTTGATCTCTCAGTGCTCCAGGCAACTTTTTAAAACTAGAAATTATACTGAATGGCTAGTTTGCATTGGTGGAAAGAATTTCTACTCTGGGAGTTTCCCACAGCTATTAAACCATAGGTTCTAATCAAAATAACAACAGCAAAGTATTCCTCACTGCACCCTCTCTGTGTTGTACTCTAGGAAATGATCTACCTTTTCCAGCATAATTCAGGCTCCTATACTGAGGATTGTAGGAAAAATAAAGTTGGATGGGATGGAAGTCACTGAAAGTCAGGCAGAGTTTAGATTTTAATGCAGTTGGCCAAAGAGAGCCATTATAGGTTCTCAAGCAATGAAGTGAATGAATTTTAAAGTATCTTTTAGAAAGTTTTAATTAACATGGATATCCAGAGGACAAACTAGAGGAAGGGTGACTTGTAAGAATGTGTTGAAGCCATCCAAGCAGGAGTTGATAATGGTCTTGTTTAAGGTGGTGGTATTAGGAATGGAGAAGAAGGGAACAATTCAAAGAGCCATTCACAGAAAAGAATTATAGGACTAAGTGACAGACTAGATTTGAAAGAGGAAGAAGAGGAAAAAGACAAAGATATCTTAAAGTTATTATCATGGAAGCCTGAGGGAAAAGAATTATGGTGCCATTGGAAAAAAAATAGGGAAGATGGGGAAAGGGGTGGGTTTGAATGGGAAGGAAACTTTGTGCTGATTACATAAATATTTTGGAAATTACATAGAATTCATTATTTTGTGAGTTTCAAAGAATGACCACTTTATCTAGTCCATTATCTCCTCGAGAGTATGGAGGAAGGCTCCCAGTACATTAAGTAGTAGTGGTGAACTTATGGATGTGAATATGGAAAAGTATAACAAAGGATAGGTAGACATGGATGACTGATAATCTGCATTATTAGTGGCAATGTACAAAACAGCGAGATCATAGATACAATGGAGTATTAAAAATGGAGCATGTAATATTTAGAAACTTCAGCTTAAGTTGTAGCAGAGAAATGAGAAGTGATATCAATAAACATCATTTAGTCAGGACCTACCAACTAAATAAAGAAGACTTTTTTGGACAACATGTGCAGTGGCAGTACTTCCCATCATGAAACCAACTCTATTTTCTGGTTTTATTCTCCCTTGGTAGGATACAATTTTCATGTTGTCTAATTTCTTTTCTGTCTTATGACAAACAAATTTAAGAATTCGGATCTATGTTGAACACTTGCTTTTGACTTATAAAGAGGTGTTACTGACAAAAAGAAGAATTTATGTGTATAAATTAGCCAATTAAAGATATTATGTAGATTAATCTGAACAAATATAATTGTGACCAATTGGGTTTTATCAAAATGGTAAGAATCAATCATAGCACAATATCTTAACTCAACAAATCATATTTAATTAAATCTGCCCATGGCATCTTGGCACAACAAGTACTAACTGAGACCTGCTACCCAGTTTATCACACAGGTGTCTTTGGAGAGGGAAAATTCACCCTGACAAAACAGTGCAGAAAGTGCACCTGCTACCTTTAATAAGTGGCCTCTTTTTGAGAAAAAAAGATATGCCGAAATGCTCAGTGAATTTTAGAGAATTACATTTTCTTTGGCTTTCATTTCAGATAAATGGAGTGTTTTCTCTGGCATATTATATAGGCTTGATAAATGCTTATTGATTGATTGGGTGGCTGATTGATTGTTTCTTTCATCTTCAGCCCTGCACTGTGTTCTGCCTAACCAGGTGCGGCCTATCACTGAGTCCTCTAGGCCTACAGTCCATTTACAACCCACCTCTGACTTCCTTTTTAACTACTCTTTTATTAATGTTTTTAAAAAGCCAACCACCACAGCTTTAGAGTGATCATTTGATGTATTTTTAACATCATTTTGGTAAATAGCTTTGCATTTTAAAATTTATTGCAACAATCCATTTCTGTCAAATTTCTAGTTTCCCAAATACATGATTCTTGAAAAAGACTTACACCTTCTTTTAAAAACACAGGACATCATCAATAACTATAATGTGCTGCTATTGAAGTTGTTTTATACTCCAAGCTAGGTCTTCAAACTTTCTTAATAAGGTCATATCACCCTTTTTTCCAAATATTTTTTAAAAGGCTGCTTAGTGTGTGGAAAGAGCATCAGTTTGGAGTTAAAGAACCTTGGTTAAAATTAGGGCTGTGCCATTTACTAAACTGTATAATCTTGGGAAAGTCCTTTTGGTTCTTTTGACTTCAGTTTTCTCAAAAATTCCCTAAATGATCACAGATTTAAGAGTGGAAGGTACTTTAGATATCACTTAGTCCATCATCTTAATTTCGTAAATGTGGAAATTCAGTCTGAGAGTGGTTAAGTGACTTCCCCAAGGTCTTAATAGGTAGTAGGTAGCAGAACCATATTTTGAAGCCAAATGTCTTGACTTTGACTTTTTTCAATTTGATTTTCACTTCATTGCTTGTCTCACTATAACATGTTTCCTGTAGATCACTAGTTCCTAACTTCAGATTAGATGAAATTCACTGGTGGAGTGAGTTCCTGGGAAGGATTCTCTCTCTGCCAATGCATATTGACAACTGCTCTAAAAATTAAAGTCTTAAAAATTGCCTAGGAGACTGAGTGAACAAACAAATGAATGAACACATACAATGTGCTGACTATTGGTGATGCAAAGACGAAAAGAAAAAAAAGTGACTTATCTAGGGTCACCCAGCCAGTATGTTTCAGAAATGTGGCTTGAATTTAGCTCTTTCTGTGTCTGAGGCCACCACATTAGCTGTCTCACTTGATGTAAGTAAGAGTTCCTGAAGATTCTACATACAAAAGGCTTCATACCCAGAAAGACACATTCCCCAAAATTCTGTTCCATCATGTGGCCAAAGATGTGTCCACTCTAGGAAGGGTCTTGGGCCCTAGATTTCCAAAGTCTTATTCATTTTGACCTAACTCATCTGAACTCAGTAAGAATTTAAGCATCTATTATATATCATATATAGTACTAAGCATGAGGTCCTCGTAATTTATGTTCCAGTCATAGTGAGAACTACTTTTTTAAATAAATGTGAGCAAATAGAACCGTTTTAGAAACAGGCTACATAAAGATTTTATCAAAAACATAGCCTTAGAAATGCATAAACATAGACAGATCTCAATATGTATTGATGAATTTATATCCCTGATTAACTCACACAAGAGTTATTTCTTTATTATGTCAAGACTTAATAAGCTCTACTATTCTAGAATTTCAGGAGATATTTCTAGGTGGGGAACTTTTTCATAAATCATGCCACATTTCCTACTTCACTTATTTGTAAGACCAGGCCCAGCAAAAGAAAGGAACATTTGTGGCTCTCTATCCTCACTTTGTCAGAAGGAGGGGTCAGGGAGAGAGACCCACTGTTGTATTTCTGCTTTTCTCTCAATCAACTTCCTCACTCTGGATCCAGAGGCCCATTTTAATTTTTAACAGTCAGTAATTGGAGAGAGAACAATGCTTCCCCACCTTAAACTAAATCTAAATGAGTCCTAGGAAAGCAGGGTATATCCTTTTCTAACTCCTAACATGAGTCATAATAATGATAGCTAACATTTCTATAGTACTATAATGCAAAGTACATTAAAATTATTATCTTTCTTGGTAAGTATCCTCACAACAACCCTGGGAGATAGCTGATCTTCCTATCGCCATTTAACAGTCAGACAGAGATTAAGTGAATTGCCCGATGTCACACAGCCAGTAAGTCTTGCCTGCAGGTCTAGCCCTCACACCTGCCTCATTGGGTTATTGTGATAATAAAATGAGAATATATTTGTAAAGTGCTTAACATAGTACCTGACACATAGTAGGGACAGAATATTGGCTTATTTCTCATATTATGTGGCACAGTGGATAGAGTGCTGGACCTGGAGTCAAGAAGACCTGAGTTCAAATCTGGTCTCAGACGCTAGCTATGTGATCCTGGGCAAATTATTTAACTTGTGTTTGCCTCGGTTTCCTTATCTGTAAAATATAATACTTTATTATATTTGACATAATATAATAATTGTACCTACCTCCCAGGGTTGTTGTGAGGATTACATAAAATAATAAGTGCTTAGCACAATGGCTGGTACACAGTAAATTATATAAATTATTATTATTATTATTATTATTTTACTGTGCCACCTAACTAGTCAAGGAGAAAGGCCTCTTTGTTCAGATAATTAATGCAGGACTCTTTAAGAAAGAGGTTAAGAATAATTTTCTAGTTCATTCAGTTACACAAGCTCATACAGGTTCTCTGGAATTCCACAAATCTAGTCCCTGCCTTTTGTCTTTACTTCCTTGTGTGCTGAACTGTCTTATTGGGTGTTGTGGTACCTATAAATGCATATAGTGGCACAGGTTTTGAGCTTGAAAGGGCTTTAAAAGTCCACAAAACCCATCCTCTTTCCCCTAATTCCTTTGCATATGAGAAAACTGAGGCAGAGGACAGTTAAATGACTTGACCAGAGTCACTAGGTAGCAAGTGTTTGAGGCAGAATTTGAATCTGGATTCTCAGGGCCTCAAGCCCAGTGTCCTTGACACCAATGGCCTCAAACTCCACACCCTCCACATGACTTCAGAAAGCCACCACTTAACATTATGTTTGTTTTATTGTATTTCTATTTACTTCAACATTTTCCAATCACATTTTAATCTGGTTCAGGCATCACTCAGGAGCATTGTGGGCCTCCTGCACCCGTGGGCCATGTGTTGGACACCTCTGCTGCATACTTCACTGCTTTTCCTCTCGAGCATGTAGCTCATTCTTGTTTTCCTCTTAACTCTGTCCTACATTTTGTCTGTGAGATAGTAAAATGCAGGAGGAATTGTTTGGGAAGGAGGAAAATTACAGAAATAATTCTTTAAGCTGCCAGAAACTAGGAGAAGCTGAAAGGGTCCTTTGATACTATAAAGCTGAAGATCAACTACCACGAAGGGATTTTAATGTTAAACTACCCTACAGTATAAGGGGGCAGCTATATGGCTCAGGGATGGAATGGTGGGTCTGGAGTAAGGAAGACTTAAGTTCAAATCTTACCTCGAATACTTATTAGCTGTGTGACTGTGGGCAGGTCACTTAATCTTTGTTTGCCATCATCCACTAGAGAAGGAAATGGCAAACCATTCCACTGTCTTTGCCAAGAAAACCTCACAGACAGTATTGTTGTGCTATGCTCCATGGCTTCATGAAGAGACAGACATGACCGAACATGTACTAACAGAGTAATAGAGATATGTTCTACCCCCTCCCCACCCCCCAGGATGGACTTGATGCCTTTAGGTAGTGACTCATAACCTTTCCTCTATGTCATGGGCCTCTTTGGCAGTCAGTCTGGTGAAGCATATGTACACCTTCTCAGGAAAATGTTCTTAAATGCATAAAAAAAAATACTTTGGATTATAAAAAACTCAATTATATTGAAATATGGTATCAAATTTCTTTTTGTAAATAAAGTGCATGGATTTCTGGTTAAGAACCCAGAGTCTTTGAAGGAAACGTTGTACTTAAAGTTTACTGACAAAAAAAATACTGACCAAAAAAAACTGGTACTCTGAGAGAGGAGAGAGGGAGGGAGAAAGAGAGAGAGAGAGAGAGAGAGAGAGAGAGAGAGAGAGAGAGAGAGAGACAGAGACAGAGACTGTTTTAGTGCATACAGAGCCAAGTTTGGAGTCAGAAATATCTGGGTTCAAGTCCTTTGTTAGGCATGTACCTGTTGTGTGACCATGGGTAAATCACTCAATGCCCTCAAACAACTCTTGAAGACTATAAGCTACAGAGTAATTGCCCATATTGATAAAATAAAAAGTCTGAAAATACAGCTAAAAATATATAGATACATAAGAATACCATGATGTAATATATTGTATAACATCATAACATTATATATGTATATATCTTCAAAATAAAAATAGTTAAGTAAAATCAATGGACACACTTCCCTTAGCTGAAAATATATGCAAAATATTGTGACTGTAGTTCCCTCCTCTGAACAGATCTTCTCAAGCACCAATACTGAACATTACAAATAATTAGATTTTGACTCCCTTTCCATGTTATCATAGTTTATTGTGTATATGTGGCATAGTGGGTGGAGTGCTCAATTCAACATTAGGAGAGACATAGTGTCAAAGTTCTGCTTTGGACACATTCATTTTATGACTGTGAGCAAGTTATCTAACAACTCAAAGTCTCAGTTTCCTCATCTACAAAATAAAGATAATGATGTGTATAGGATCTATCCAATAGGGTTATTATGAGAACCAAATGAGACAATGTATATAGAATGCTTTTATCAGTATCAGTTCATGTGATCATAGATTTAGAGATAGAAAACATTATAGCAATCATATAGTCTACTGTTCTCATTTTGTATCCTCACATCTCATGGAGTTTATGTTCTAAAGAGAGAAGATAGCACATGAAAATGATCTGGAAAGTAGAAAGGGTCAGGAGATGAATGGAAAGGTATTTGAATAGGACCATGGTGTCAAAGTCCAGAGAACAGAAAAAGGAGAGAAATAAAGGTTAGGAGACTTGGACCCATCTCCAAAATGGAGGCATATGGAGAAACTCATCACTGGGAGAAGAGAGTTGATATGGCAGAGGATTATTTACAAAGAAAGTCACAAATATATACACAAGATTCATTATAAATTCAAGCTATCTGATCTCAACTGGTTCCTCACCACCAAATGTTGACTTCCTATCTTACTCTTCACAGTGGTATTTTAAGCTTTTCATACTTGACACTTGATCCCTACCCTAATTTTCATCATTCTACAAATGGCCTTGATTTATTTTTCTAAACTTCTCCATTTACACATCAAAATCCACCCATCCTCCATACAGTGAGAGTTTAATAAATGCTTTCTCATCTCCTGGGAAAACTGAAAATCTGTCAGGCAGAAATTAGGTTTGTTTAAACATATTCACACCCTCTTCTAAAATGTTGTTTGTCCCTCTATAAGCTCCAAATGGGTATATGACACACATAAAAGGTCAAAAATGAAACAGAAAACCAAGAAAGAAATTACCTTTCAGATCAGTGGATAGAAGAGTTCATTATTAAACAAGGGATAGAAATGATCACAAAAGAAAAAAGTGACAATTTTTATTATATAAAATTTTAAAGATTGTGCACAAAACTAATGCAGCTAAAATTAGGCGGGAAATAATTAACTGCAAAGAACTGATTCAAATGTACCAGAACAAAAGTCATTCCCCTTAGATTAAAAAAGTGGGAAAGACCTAATATAGAAATGAATATGATGAAAAACTATTGTGGACTTTCCCACTATGTCTCAACATCCTGGGATTTCCTCATTACCTGGGGCCTTGTCCTGGAACATCCCTTGGTCCCTCGAACTTTGTCTTCCTGGGACAACCCTTTGCCATGTCAGATCTCTTTTCTCATTGATGAGCACCTCCATGTACCTCTATTTTGAGGAGGGTCCAAGCCTGATAACTTTCATTTTTCTCCTGTTTCTGCTTTCTGGACTTTCACTCTGTGTCCCGTGCAGATACCTTTCCCATTCCTCCCCTTTTGTTTGTCATCTTCCCTCTTTAGAACATAAACTCCTTGAGTGGTGAACATGTAAAATGAGAATAACAGACTAGATAATTTGTATGGTCTTTTCTATCTCTAAATCCACCAGCCTATGATTCTATAAACTGATAAAGTTGATACTGATACTGATAAAGCATTCTACATACTTTGTTTCATTTGATTCTCGCTTCATTTTACAGGTGAGAAAACTGAGATTTTGATTGTCAGGCAACTTACTCACCATCATACAACTGATGTGTCAGAAGCAGAATTTCCTCCCCCAAGGAAGAGGAACAGAGAAAACAGAGTGTGGTTTAACTAGGAATGGGAAATAGTAACACAAGGATAGCAGAAGGTCAAGGGAGCAAAAGAAGTAAGGGTTATATATTTATTACTGAAGTTAAAGGCTTATATATAAAAAAATTCAAGACAGTCAATCTCAACATTCATCAGGTACCATAAGGAACCTATTACATTTAAGAAAAGCTGAAGAAACAAAGTCATATAATGCAAAGTACCTGCCAACATGGAACTAAAAATCTATTGCATTGATAAGAAAAATATACACAGATATAAACTCTATCAGACAATATGCAGTGAGTTTTTAAGGAGTAGTAGTAGTAGTAGTAGTAGTAGTAGTAGTAGTAGTAGTAGTAGTAGTAGTAGTAGTAGCAGTAGTAGTAGTAGTAGTAGTAGTAGTAGTAGTAGTAGTAGTAGTAGTAGTACTTAAGATTTAAGTAACACAAAATAAATAACAATTGCTCACATTTACTTTATATTAAACTTCACAGATT
>CM053580.1:122409527-122429929 GCA_028627135.1 Pseudochirops cupreus | reverse complement strand
GAGGAAAAGAAAGCAACTTGTCCATTGCCACACAGTAGAGGTGAAACATGAACCAGGTCTTCTAACTCCAGATCTTTCCAGGATCAAGAACAATTGAAAATATCCAAGGTTCTGGGCTTGTGGAGGGATCCTGCTAGTCATGTTGCCAATTTTGGTGAGGGGAGGTCAGAGGGGAAAACTTTGAGTTAATTGGTGTGGCAATAGAGGCTACAATTGGGAGGTTTGTACATCTTAGCGCTCATGAAATAATGTGCTCATTTTTGGTGAAGTGGCTGAGAGCCACTGACAGCTCTAGGGTGTGAGCTGAGGGATAGACAACATGTGGTAGATATAATAGAATTGTGTCATGGCTCATCTTATTTGCATATTTGTTTATTTTTCCTAAAACAGAAATCAGTTAAAGGTCATGTATCATTTTGATTGACAGTGTTTGAAATGGGGCTAGTGATATTGAGTCTTATGTAAAGTGCTCTGAGATGAAGGATATGCTTTCTTAAAAGGAGAGGATATTTTTGTTTTCTTCTTTTTTTTTTCTATTTCACATATGGCCTGAATAACTCCTGATGCTATTCTTCTGCTGTACATGAGGGCAGGATTTCAGGGAGACATAAGGATGCTGAGAAATCAGTCAAGCAGGCTTCAAGAGTTTTGCATTTTTTCCTGTGAACATCTTGCTGATGAAACAGTTTGAAATAGATTTGGTGAACAGACACCAGCAGTTTCAAATTTGGAAGTCAGAAGCAATCCAGTTGTCTTTGGGGTCCCCAGAGATCCCAAGGTAGGAACAAACTATTTCTCTGAAGGTTAAATAACAAAATCGGCACCTTCTAAGTTATAAATAATCATTGCCACACATGGGATTTGAGAGGATAATGTTGTTCTCTGAGAAAAAGACAGGGCAAATAAACATGGCCCCTATTTTACAAAGAAACTGAGGTACAGAGGGATTAAGTGACTTGTTCGAGGTTATACAGAAGGGAATTTTGACTTAACCTTGGTCTCTTAAAAGTAACTCCATTCCTACTGGGCTAATTGTCCAGTCAGTCCTAGTGAGAAGAATAAACAGAAGAACAAGGAAGAAATTTCCTCTCAGATTTATGGAGGGGATGAGTTCATGACCAAACAAGGGATAGAGAGCATCACAGAAAAATCAGTTCTTTAATTTTTTTTTATTAATGTCTTTTGTCATTACATCACTGCCATTTTTTGAAGAAAATCTCATTTTCCTCTGCTCCAAATGGTGGAAAAGAAAAACACCTAAGCAATGAGATCCCATACAGGGACTACCTCTGACAGTGTGTACAGATTTCTGTCCCAATAGTTTTCTATCTATCTGTTCTGATAAAGAAGTTATGTTCTATTATTTTTTTCTAAGGGAATAATATATTTTTTCCCTTAGTGGCTTATCGTTCAAGTTTTTTTTAGAGATTTTTTTCCTTTACATTGTTGAGGTCATTGTGTCTCTTTTCTTTTTGGTTATGTGTATTTCTCTCTGCATATCAGTTTATAGAAATCTCATATCATGGTTTGAGATATCAAATAATCAAAAAGTATTTAAGTGTATACTATGTATCAGGCACTGTGCTAAGTACTAGAGATTAAAAAGACAGGAAAAATTGGATTTACATCTGTTTTCAAGGAGCTTATATTCTACTGGGTAAGAAAACATGTACATATGTAATTCTATACAAAACAAATACAAAATTATTACAAAGTAGGTAGGGAGAGAGAACATAAACAAAGAACAGGATTATGCTACTCAGTCTGAGTTCCATGACACCATCCTCTGTATTCCACCATACTCTTCTATCTCTACATTCCTGAGAATAGATTCTAGATCCAGAGTTCTTAACCTGGGGTTTGTGAGCCTTTAAAAAATAATTTGATGACTGTGTCACAACATAACTGGTGTCCTTTATAATTCTGTGTATTTTATGTACTTAAAAATATTATTCTGGAAAGAGATTAATAGGCTTCATCAGACTGCCAAAGGAGTCCATGACACAAAAATGTTAAGAAATCTTAAAGAATGCTAGCAGGAGAAAGCAGTTAGAAGGGGATAGAATGAAAATAATATTACTTGGAAGAAGGCATTGCAAACTAATGTCATTAAAATTAAGAAATTGAAAAGACTAAATTGTGGTGTGGGATAGACATAAAAGATGAGGCATCCTCTACTCACCTGAGTGAGAAAAGGAGAAATTTTGTTGTTAAAAAAACAAAAAGAGAGACAGACAGACAGACAGGAGGACTGAAAACTGGAGAGATTGAGAATAATGGTAAAATTACAAGCAACAGGAGGGAATTTGAGGACCAAGTTAGAGTAAGCATAACAAACCAAAGGGACTATGTGCTGCTGACTTAAAAGCAGAAGTAAATAATCTGTACATATATAAAAGTACATTTTGGAAGATAATAGCAAGGTAACAGTTATAAACCTAAATGTCAATGGATTAAATTCCCCCAATAAAAAAGAAGAGAATGGAACAACAGATTGAACAACCAGATTTTTGTGTACAATATCTTTTAAAAATATCAATTTATACTGAGAGAAAAAAGAGGATAAGGCAAAGTTTATCATGCTTTTAGTGGCCTTAAAAGAGCAGAAGTTGTAATCATGACCACTGATAATGTACCAATAAAATTCATGATTCAAGAGAGACAGAGAAGCTACATTATGCTTAAAGTTACTATGAAGAAGATCACAGAATGAAAACAATAACACAATTAAATGTATATACACCAATGGCATAGCAGTTAAATCCTTAAAAGAAAAGTGAGGCAAATTTCAAAGATATTTGTAGCAACATAGTATAGTAGTATGAGACTTTAACATTCTTTTCTCAGAGCTCAATAAGTTCAATAGAAAGATATACAAGAAGGAAAATGTAGATTTGAACAGGTTATAGGGAAAATAGATTTGACTAAACGATGAAAACTCTTGAAAATGAATATCACAGACTACAGATATAATTCAGTATCCTATTGCAAAGACTAGCTTTCTCTGCACTACAGGATGTCCTCTCTCTAAATAAAATTTGAAAGATATGAATGAAATCAAAGAAAGGATGACATGATTGCTAAGGATGGATGGAACAGTGAGTGTTATGAGAGGTTCAAGCAGTTTCATTATCTGTAAAATGTGAGATTTGAGTAAATGATTAAACAAAGAAAAAAGGAAAACTAAAAACGTTAATATAGATGCAAAGGCAATCCATTTGCCAATTTGGATTTTAATGAGATGAGTATAGAAGGTAAGGGAAAGAGTATATAATTAAGGAGGAATACCAAAAAAAGCACGGTCCTATAGTAGTGTAGACCGATAATGAACAATTGGATGATAACAATAAAGAATATAATATCACGCAGTCAATAAACAGTTATTTAGAGTCTCTTATGTGCTAGACACTCTGTTAAGTAATGGAAATACAAAAAAAGGCACCAGACAGTCCTTGACCTTAGGAAGTGACAACAAGCAAACAGATAAACACAAATGAGCTACATATAGGATAGATAGGAAATAAATGAGAGGGAAGGCACTAGAATTAAGAGAGGATGGATATAATTTCATTTGATCCTCACAACAATCCTGGGAGGTAAATGTTACAATTATTCTTATTTTGTAGAAAAGGAAACAAAAGTTAACAGATGTTAGGTGACTTGCCTAGGGTTATACAACTAGTAGTTTGAGGCAGGATTCAAACTCAAGTCTTCCTGACTCCAAGTCCATACCACCTAATGACTTCCACAAAAAGGGCTAGGTAGGACAACAAAGAGAGCTTTTTAATTTTTAGCATTTTAGGGACTAGAGGAATATCAAGGAAGTATAGTAAGGATACTCAGAGTGGATAAAAGGAGGATGATAAGAGTTAAAGCAGGGAACACAGAACTTCCTCACCCTTATTCTGCTTTTTGTTCTCTTGCCAAAGAGAATGAATGATCTCTGGGTTTGGAAAAATAGGACAAAAACGGTTAATAAGAATTTGAAACATAAGGCAATAGAGCATTTAGCTTCCCTCAGAGATTTCAGGCCCCTAGATTTGGATGAACTATTTTCCAAGGTACTGAAATAACTGGCACACAGAATTGCTGAGCTGCTGTAGGTGATCTTTGAAAAAATCATCACAGGTGGGAAGAGGTGCAACATTCATGAAAAGTAAGTGTCCAAAATTCTAAACAAAAAAAAAAATCGGGTGGTGTCTTTCAACTATAGGCTAGTGAACTTGACATCAATTCCTGAAAAAAATTCTAGAATATCTTATTAAATTGTATTTTATTGAAGGAACTGGAAAATGTATATTACTGTGTAGAAAAAGGAAGCGATGATTTCTAGGAGATACTATATCTTCATTAGTATAGATCATGCCAGATTAACCTAATTTCCTATTTTTGGACAGATTTATTGGACTAATCAATTAAGGAAGTATTGTAGAATTAATATATCTGGATGCCAGCAGAGTATTTGGAATTCCTTAATGCTCTTTATCTTTGTGGATAAGATGGAAAGATGTAGGCTAGGTGGTATTATATGTAGGTGTATTTTTAACTTGTTGAATGACTTAGACTGAGGAGTAGTCCTTTATAGTTTGATGTCAACTTCTTGAGAAATCTCTACTGGAATTTTCCAAGGATTTTTCCTTTGCCCTGGGATCTTCAACATTTTTATCAATGAAATAGATGAAGATATAAATGCCATGCTTAGCACACTTGAAATTGATAGAAAACTGAGGACAGGGAACACATCAAATGGCAAAGTTATGACACTAATATATATTGGTATGCTAGAACAGTGGACTGAATTTACTAAGATTAAATTCAATAGGGGCAAGTCTAAAGTCTTATTCAGCTATTAAAACAATCAATTTCCCAGGTATAGGATGAAGGAGGGGGACTTGGGTAGCCAGGAATTTATAAGGAAATAATCTTGGGGTTTTAGTGGTCTGCAAGTTAAATTGTAGCAAACTCAGCTATGATGAGAAGCTAAATATTAATGTCATTTTGGATGGCTTTAGGAGAGGCACAGGAATAAGGAGGCAATTTCCTTCTATGTTCATCCCATATTTGGAATATCATGTTCATCTCTACATGTCCCATTTTAGGAAGGACATTGATAAGCTATAGCACATCCAAAGGAAGGTAATCGAGATAGTGAATGGATTTGATATTATGCCACATGGGGATCAACTGAAGGAACTGGAAAATGTATAGACTAGAGAAAAGAAGGCTTTAGTTGGGGATGGGGAAATATAATTGCTTTCTTCAAGTATTTGAAGAGCTGTCATATGAACTCATTCTGCTTGATCCTAAAGGGCAGAAATAGGTAGAAGTTACAGAGAGACAGAATTAGGCTCAATATAAAGAAAAGCTTAATAAAAATTAGGGTTCTTAAAAATGAAATGAGTTCCTTTGGGAGGGCATTATTTCACCCTCTCCTAAAGTCATCAGGCAGAAGCTACATGTAAGACCATTTGTTGAGGAAAGAGTAGGATAGATTTCTGATCATATATGGATTGGACTAGATGGTCTCTTAGCTCTGAAGTTCTTGGATCTTTAAGGTAATATGAATTTTCTCTTCCAAGAGGAAAGGATAAGGAGGGAAATCTGGTAAGACCTCTTAGAAGTACCCTTAGTCTTGGAATTTTGTAGAAGGATACATCTGATTCTATTTTGATTCTCCTAATCATCTTCTTACTACTAAGGACTTCATTAAATATCTATTGTTATATCTTCAACTCTGATTGAAAATACTTCTCCTCTCCAATGATATATATTTTTCTTCACACACATACAATAAGATTCTGCCATGACAAAATTTGTTGTTTCATATATTTTATAGGCTACAGTCAACTCAACATTTCCTCATACCCATAATTATACCTAAATAAACCAAATGAGGAAACTTAATGGAGACTGGTGATCAGGAGTCAGTAGAGGATAGGTTGTGCTCAGATATCATCAGGTAACACTAGACTTAGATCTAAGTTTTCATTGAAGTTTTCATTTCTAAGACCATCCAGGACTGCTGAGAATGGCTGAAGTCATTCCTGGAAGTTGACCTTTATTTAGGGGTGTGCATTCTAGAACTCCTGAGAATGTGGGAAAGTGGAAGGACAAACACTATAAATCATTCAGGAATGTGGCTGATACTATTTGAGTTGGTTTTAATTGCCCAGTTTTCAGATTAGGTGGGGGCAAGGAGATGAAATAAATAAATTATCATGAAAGGTCTCTGTGACTCAAGCCAGAACACTTGTGGGTTCACAGAGCAGATAAGCATGAGCTCAGAACACATTAAACTGAAAGTAGGAAACAGATTTGTTTTGCATATCCCAAAGGAATAAACTTAAGTTATTTTTAGGTTAGAGCACATCATATGTTAAATGGAGGCAAAGAATGGTAATATCTTCTTTCTACATTGTAAATACCTAGCACCCTGCCCCACCTCCCCTCAAATAAAAGGTAGAAGAAGAGAAAGCTAGATTTTTGAGTTAGTAAAATTCACTGCAACCTGAGAAGAGTATAGATAATAAGAGTGGCACTTTCTCCCCCAGATATCTCTAGGTAACCCTGATTTCTATAGGCTTCTGTGTGTACTCACATTCTCAGTAGTGGTGCAAGTTGTTCCTTCCTGACTGTTCTATTAAACTGAATCTTCTGGAGGGCAGGGTCTAGGTCATATCTACTCTTGCATTCTCAGTGTTTAACACAACCTGTTACAGATAGTAGGCTCTCCTTAAAAGATGCTTGTTTAACTGGATTGAATTGTTGAAGGTCAGAGAAAGGAGGATTGGCTGACAGAAAGAAGATCCTGGAATCTGGCAGGATGTTAGAGTAAGCTGTTCTGTTGTACTGCTGATCTCGAAATGCTTTAGAACTACACATATTTTTCCTGACCTGTAGTTTTCAGCTTATACTATTGAACTTATTTCTGTGGGAATGAAATTCCAAATTCTACAGTGGAAGTCATTAGGGTATAGAATCTCCTCTGCTAAAAGTTTCTCAAGTAGAACTGGTCCCTCATAATGTAGGTTAACTGTAGTTGGCCAGATTAATTAGTAGGTGTTTCAAGTACTACTCAAACCAACTTGCTCGAGTAGCTTGTGGGTGATGGTGGAGCTGAACAATTGCCCTTATTGAATTGATTTTCTTATCTGGCTTAGGCTAGAGCACTGATTTCAAAAGAAACCTACACAAGGGGAATTTCATGTGCTCAAGTAAACACTCTTGAAGTTATTACTGAAACAAACATATACATATACATATGTATGTGTATATATATACACACATATATGTTAAACACTAAGTAAAGTTTAGCTCTTATTAGCTGCTATTACTGCCCATGTGAATTTAGGCAAGTCACCTTAATTTTCCTCAGTTTCTTTAATTTATTTATATGTAAAATGAAATCCCCAGACTATGTGACTTCTTAGGTCTCTTATAGTTCTAATCCTTGAATTAATATTGAGCCATGTGAGCTTTTTAAGCAGAGGGTGCACATAGTCAGACTTGTATTTTAGGACAGGGTTGTAGAGGAAAATTTGGAAAAGGGATCAGAGAACAAAATTAAAAAAGGCTGTTGGGAGGATCTAGGCTTGATACTGTGTTTTAAGGTATGTGTGCACTTCACATACGGTATCTTTCACAGTAATAATAATATCTACCCTTTATATAATGCTTAAAATTTACAAAGCAGTATACAATGTTATCTTATTTTCTCCTAACAACTTTGGGTGGTAGACGCTATTATTATCCCCGTTTTACAGTTGAGAAAACTAAGGTGGACAGGTAAGAGGCTTACCCGGGGTCACATGGCTAACAGATAGCAGAGACAGAATTAGAACCCAGGTCCAAACTGATTTTAGGTCTAGCACAACAGTCTTGAGCATTTTCTGTAATAACCTGAGTTCCCAAAGCCATTTGCTGAGATTTCAGATTATTCCTCAAATATAAAGCCTCTTAAGGGAAGAGACTAGTTCTTATAATTCTTCATGTAACCTTCCTTTTAGATATCCAACCCTTGCCCCCAAAGCCATAGCTGTCTTTTGTTCTAGGTACTATTTATGCATTGTACTAAGTTCTGAAGAAAGGCCCAAACACAGTCCCTAAAAGTTACATTCTAACAGGAGAGAAAACATGTAAATAACCACATAGATAAAAAAGTATAGACAAACTATATAGAAAGGACTCTGAGAATGTAAGACATTAGCAGCTGGAGGGACTAGGAAAGTTGCATTTGAGCTGAGTCTTGCAGAAAGTCAGGGAAACTGGGGGCGTGGCGTGGCACAGAGCATTCCAGGTGTGGGGAACACACAACACTAAGGCCTGGGGTAGAAGATGGAGTGTCATGTTCTAGGAACTACAAATAGAACAGTTTTTGTTGAAACATAGAGGGCTTGGAGGAGGATCAAGTGTAACAAAGTTAGACAACTAGGAAGGGGCTAAGTTATAGAAAGCTTTAAAAGTCAAAGATGGAAGTTTCTATTTGATCCTGGGGAGGGGGGTGGCATAGGAAGCCACTTCAGCTCATTCAGCATGGGCGGTGTGGCGTGATTATATGTGTGCTTTAGAAAAATAAAATCACCAGCTGAGTGGAAAACGGATTAGTGTAGAGAGCCTTGAAGCATGCAGAGCAGTTAGACGTGGATTGTAGTAGTTCAGGTGAGAGGTGATTAGGGCCTAAAGAAACTAGGGTTGTGGTTGCCTGAGTGGAGAGGACACACCTATGAAAGGTGCAAAGGTAGAAACAAGATTTGACAGTGGATTAGATAAGTGGGATTAGAATAAAAAGTCTTAGGCTGTCTTCGAGGATTTAGGCCTGAGATACTGGGGAAATGGTCGTACCTTAGACAATAATAAGGAAATTCCGAAGAGGGGAAGATTTGGGAGGAAAGAAAAGTTCTCTTTTGCACATAAGTCTGAAATTCCTACTGGGCATTCATTCAGTCCAAAACATTCAAAAGACAGTAATATGAAACTGCAGTTCAGTTGAGAGTTTAGGTTAGTATTTATATATCGTTTAAGCTAGTGTATATAGTATATATAGTATATATATATATATATATATATATATATATATATATATATATATATATATATATATATATATATATATATAGTTAGTATAGTTAGACAGCCTCATCTAAAAGTTAAGTCACTAAGGGGAGAGATATCAAAAAGGTAGGATCAAGTGAATTTTTTGCTTTGTTTTGTTTTAGAATGGTAGAGACATTGGTATGTTTGTGGACTGTTGGGAAGGAGCCAGTAGGTAAGGGCAATATTGAAAATGTGCGAGTTTGTGTGTGTGTGTGTGTGTGTGTGTGTGTGTGTGTGTGTGTGTGTGTGTGTAGAGAGACACACACATAGAAACAAAGATAGATAGAAAAACTAATAGTGGGGCACAATTCGCTGAAATCTTGAGAGGACAGGATCAAGGATGAATGTAGAGGGGTTGGCTTTGGCCAGGAGAGGAGTAATTCCATAATAATAATAATAATAATAATAATAATAATAATAGCATTTTTATAAAGACCTTTAAGGTTTTCAAAGTGTTACCTCATTTGGCCCTCACAATCTTAGGATCCTCACAACCCAGGTATTATTATTATCCCCATTTAAAGCTGAGGACCGGTGGCTATGTGGCACAGTGAATAGAGTATTGGCCCTGGAGTCAGGAGGACCTGAGTTCAGATACTTAACACTTAACTAGCCGTGTGACCTTGGGCAAATCACTTAAACCCAGTTGCCCTGCCTTGCCCCCTCCAAAAAGCAGATAGATAGATAGATAGATAGATAGATAGATAGATAGATAGATAAAGTTGAGGAAACTGAGACAGAGATTAGGTAACTTGTCCAGGATCCCACAGCTAAGTGTCTGAGACTGAATTCAGATCTCTACTCCAGGTCCAGTGCTTTAATCATCATACTACCAACTTTCCTCTACATCCAAGGCTGAAGGAGGAAGATGTCTCAATGATGTAAGTTAAGGAGGAAGAGAAGATAGCTCTCAGGGAAATGGCATCAGTAATTTATCCAGCATCACTTTGAGAAGCTACGAGAAGAAAGCAGCAATTCCTCTCTTGCTGCGATCTGCATCAGCAAAGTCATCCTTCAGCTGAGGCTGAAAGATCAAGCCAGATTGTTAAGGAAATAACTGCCAGGTGGAGAGGAAGGAGGAGCAACATTCACAGCAAATCCTTAAAGAACTATACTCTCCTGTTGTAGGCTAAACACTTTGCAAAGGAGTGTGAAGGAATCATTGAATGAGTCTCCATGCATTGTCTCTATGAAATCAGATTTTGTATGAGATGGGGGAGGGGAGAATAATTTAAGGTGAAGCTGCTTTGGAAAATAAAATGAGAAGATTCAAACCAGGAAGTTTTTGATGAATGTCTCAACATCTTCAAGGCTCTGACCTCCCTCATTCCATACAAACCCATAGAGGCTCAGTCGTGTAGTAAGGATGCTGCAAATGGGAGTCCACATTTACTGACTTATTTTGCAGAGAACCCTTTGCCTCTTTTCCCCCATAACATATACCCAATCACTGTTATAATATATTTATTATAACCAATCTTCTCTCCAAATTTGGACACCTCTCTATAAAACAACCTTTTCTCAGTCTTTGGAGACAAGATCAGCTTCTCCTGGTGCCCAGGTTCTGTCTTTGTTCTTCATTTGAATTGATGAATATCCCAGAGATGTTGATTCTTATATACAAACTGGAGACTTAAAATAGCAAGAGTCCTAATCAGTCTCAGGTGCTTTTACTGTTTCTGAATGGCCATCCAGGGAAGCGCTCTCCTTAGCTGTTTGTTGAAATGCAATGGAAAAGAGAAGGGTAAAAAATTCTTTAAAAAAAAATTAGCCCAATTTAATGATTTTTCAAAGTTGCCATTTCATCAGCTCTCCTATTTCTCCAGTCTTTTGATCATGTGTAAATCACTTCACCTCTCTGCCTCAGTTTCATCCTCTGTAAAATAAGAGGTTTGAACTGAATGGACTCTAAGTATGCTTCCAGCTGATTTTGGAGAGAATGTTCCTTTTCCACACAGAGAAGAGGCTGTCATGAAAGCTGGGTTATTACTTTGCCTTTCTGTGACTAGTGTGGGAGGTTGTCACTGACCTTCTTTACAACTTCATCAGAAATATATTTATTTGAGTGATTCAGCCTTAGCTCTATAACTTCTTATGCTCATTCCTGGAATTCTGCAGTTATTATTACTGGATGCCCATGTCACAGCCAACTCTAAAATCACTTAAGATTGACACTGGAACCAGACACAGAAAATGTTGACAAGAAAATTAGACTAAGCTAGGCCATGGCAAAAGACTCTCTTCTTATGCTACATACGTCAGCTAGTTCCAAATGTATATTCAACCTAAATATGAAAGGTCACATCTCTTAAAAACTAGAGGAATATGGATAGAGGTATCTTTCACAGCTATGCCTAGGGGGAGAATTCTTAACTAACCAAAGGATAGAGGAGATCACAAAAGGAAAAATAGATACTTTCCATAACGTAAAATTGAAAAGCTTTTGCACTAACAAAATCAATGCAGTTAGGATAACAGGTAAATTCTATTGGGAAAGAGTCATATCCTTTGAAAATGACATCCTACTGATAGGTATATATCTTAAGGAAATAAAAAACAGAAAAGTCCCACATATACCGAAAATTCATCACAGTCCTTTTTGTAGAAGCAAAGAACTAGGGGGTAAAGTAGGTGCTCATGAATTGGGGAATAGCAAAAAATTGTAGGAAATTAATATCATGGAACATTATTGCATCAATCAAAATTACAAATAGGAAGAATTGGGGGAATTATGGGAAGGTATATGAAATGAAAAAGAATGAAATAAATAGAACCAAGGAAAGCAATAAAAAAATTAACTGCAACTTTCAATCAAATGAAACTTAATATTGTATAATTATAATGGCCAAATCTTTCCCTAAGAAGAAGTTAGAGAACTTGACTCTCTCACTTCATTGCAGAGGTGGGGTACTTTAGGTTCAGACAGTTCTTACATATGAAAGAAGGTTTTTTTGTTGGTTGGTTTGGGTGAGCTAATATTTCCTGTTTTTCAATTTTTGTTACAAGGGATGACCTACTAGATCAGTGGTTCTCAACCTGTGGGTTATGTTCAGTTTGTAACAATGAAAATACATCCTGCATATCAGATATTTACATTATGATTCATAATAGTAGCAAAATTACAGTTATGAAGTAGCAAAGAAAATAATTTTATGGTTGGGGGTCACCACAACAGGAGGAACTGTATTAAAGGGTCATGGCATTAGGAAGGTTGAGAACCACTGTACTAGATAGAGAAGAGGAAAAAGATATACAGAAATAAATGAACTATAAAAACAAAAGCATCAAGAAAAATTAAATGAAAAATTGAAGGAATCAGGGTAGATGATCTCTTAAGATTCCTTCCAGCTCTATGTTATTCTGTGTGAAATCCAATCTAAAGTGTTTTCCATCCTCTAATAAGGGGAAGATTTGACTATTTTGTTCTGTTATTCTTTCTAGCAGTATTTTGTACCTCCCGATTTCATCCTTATTTTTTCTCTAATATATTTATTAGATGTTCTATTCTCATTTTACTAGCTAGATTGTAAGTATAGTGATGGTCAGTACTATGTCTATAAATACTATATAGATATAAAGTAGACCTTCAAAATATTTATCATAAAAAAAAATAAGAGAATGAAATAAAATACTGCTTCCAGCTCTGTTTAAGGGAAAATCCTTAATCAAAGAAAGGGTGAAGGTGTTCAAAAAGGGAGGAAAAAAGATCTTTTCAAGTATATAAAACTGAAAAGTGTTTGTATTAAGCAAATAAGAGAAATGGTTATATTGGAAAAATAATCTTTCTATCAACATCTTAAATAAAAGTCTTATTTCTCAGATATAGAAGCAATTGAAATACATATATATATATGACTGAGAGGCAGTCCTAGTAGATAGTGGTCAAATAACACAAATGGTTTTCAAAATAATTATTGAAAATTATCCATAACAATACAAAAAATATTCCAAATCATCAATAAGAAGAATGCAAATTAAAATGACTGTGAGGTATCACCTCACCCACACAAGTTGAAAGAGAGGCCCTTCAAATGGAATTCGTAAACATTTGAGATTCTGTGGAGAGGGGGAGAGGCATGCTAATTATTAGATGGTTAGTAGAGTGTTGGATTTTTCTAGCCATTCTGAAAAATTACATATGAATTATGTAAGTAATCACTAAGTCAACTAAGATTATAACCCAAGGACAAAGATGGAAAGGGTTCACAAACAGCAAAATGTTCCTAGTACCACTTGTGTGTTTGTCAATTGGGGAACGACTGAACAAATAGTGATATATGAATACAATAGGATATTATTATTTCATAAGAAATATGGGAAACTGACAAAATCGTGGGGAGATTTGTACAAATTATTGTGTCTTTTTGTTCCTAGAACTGAGCACAATGTCTTCTGCATGGTACGTGATTAATAAATTGCTTGTTGGAATGACTTGGAGAGCAAATTAAGCAAAATCAAGTGAATAATATAAACAATGCCTATGATAATATCAATGGGAAAAAAAAGAGACTAAAATGGATCCAAACTCTGCCTAATTATAATGACCAATCTTGATCTCAGAGAACAGATGATGAAGCACACCTGAGTTATTTTGGTAGCAAAATGGATGATCAGTATTATACATTGTATATGTATCTGACAAAACCATTAATTTTTTTTTAAAAGGGAAGGTCCAATGGTATGTATGGTAGAGTATAGTTGGAGAATTACTGTGATATACAATTTTAATAAATTATTTTTAAGAAAAAATTAAACCAATTTGGGAGCAGGTAGAATATTGTCTTAAAGGAAAATTCCATGGTTCTTACCTAGGAATCTTTTTCTCACTGACCTTTCTGGTTTTTGTTGTTGTTGTTGTTGTCATCTTCCTCTCCTCCCAACTCATTTTGATTAGGAATGTATATAAGGAGGCAAATTGCTAGGTTGGTGCTGGAAGGGCGAGGAATGGATAAGGCACACTGTCATCAGCAGTAAGAGTGATCTAAGCCAAACTTTAGATTAAAGCATTTTCACGTCAGGCATTTGGAAGGAGTAAGAAGAATATCAGCTGGGGGCAGAGAAATCAATGGGGGAAGATGCTATTGTGTAACTTACCCATGTCCTATTTTAGAATAAGAAGTACAGGAATTTTACTATAACTTTAATGGTGAGAAAAGAAGACAACGATCAGTCACTCCTCAAAAATATTGGGGTTCTTTGGCTGCTGAATTCCACTATTGATTCAATTAGATAAGCATTTTTAAAGCACCTTCTGTATCCAAAGTATAGACATATAAGACATACAAAGATAGTTTGAGGCCCCTAGACCCCAGGAATTCCATTCTTCTGGGGAACTACTGCATATACAGACATGTAAACACAGTTAAATAAAAATTAAGAAGAGAATGCTTACTAAAAATGACTTCACCTTTTACCATATTTGTGATTTGGCCAAACCACTTAGCTCTCTGGACATCAGTGCTTCATGTGTAAAATGTGGGGATGAACTAGGTAGCCTCAAACTTATGGTACTGTGCTCCACTGAACTGAGGAAATCAGGGAAGGTGACCTCTGAAAGGTGGCTCCTGAGCTGAACTTTAAATGGAGACAAGAATTCTGATTGTGGTGGTCCTTCAATCCCAGACTGAGGTGTTTGTAATAGATTGTAGAGGCAATTGAGAATCATGCAGTCAGACCTGTGTCTTAGGTAGATAATTTGGCAGTGCTCAGTAAGTCAGATGGGAGGTAGTAGAATTCGGGCATGGAATAATTTCGGATGCTATTAACAGTAGTCCAGGACAGCAGTGTTAGAAGCCTGTATTAGGTGATGGACATGTGTATGGTAAAAAGGAAGCAGATGTGAGAAATACTGTAGAGCTAGATTCAACAAAAATTGTCAACTGATGGAGTGGCAGGGTGAGAGCAAGGGAGGATTGAGGGAAAAAGGAAGGATCAAAGTAAATCCAAGGTTGTGAATCTAGGTGATTGGAAAGAATAGGAAAGTTTGATGGAAAAACAGGTTTGGAGGTGGTGGGTGTGGGAGAAGATAATAAGTCACATTTTTAAACATGTTGAAGTTTAGATGCCTATGGGACATTCAAGAAGAGACATCCAACAGGCAGTGATGCCAGACTGAGTGCAGAGGAGATATTAGAGCTGGAAATATAAATGTGAGTGTCATCTTCATAGAGATGATTCTTAAAACTAAGGGAGAAGGTAAGATCATCAAGGTAGAATGTATATACAAAGAAAGACAATAACAAATGAAGTCAGCAGGCCATTGATTGAGGGTCAGACAGAAGAAGAACAAGGAATGAGCAGTGCCACAGAAATCAAGGAAGAGGAAGTGGGTGAGGAGGAAAAAGAAGATGATAAAAAATAGACTTTGCAGTTGTGATCATTCATAACCTTGGAGAGAAAAATTTCAGTCAAGTAATGGTGTCAGAAGCTGAATTAAAAGGGAGCAAAGAACAGAGTGGTTGATGAAAAAGACTATTCAGTGAATATAGAGTATTCTTTCTAGAAACTTGACAAAGAAAGGAAGGAAAGGTATAGAATGATGACCTGAGGGCATTAGATGGATCCAGAGAAGGTTTTTCAAGAATAGAGTAGAACTGAATTTATTTATAGGCCCTATGGGAAGAACCAAAAAATTGGGAGATATTGAAGATAAGAGTAGGAGAATGTTGTAGAAAAACAAAGACTCTGGAAGTTTAATGGCAGAGGACAGAATCAAGAATAGAGATAGGGTGGTTGACCTTGACAAGGAAGATTTCACCTATTCCTCTGAGACAGGAAAGGATAGAAAAATGCCTTAAGATATAGACATGAAAAATGAGGGAGTTTGGGAGGGATGGGCTGGACTTTCCTGATAAAACAGGACCCAAGGATATTTGTTAAGAGGATGGGGAATAGAAAGAAGAGTCATAGAATAGTAGCTAAAAATGGGACAGAGTGAATCCAAGAAGAATAAAAGCATTTCCATGAAGCATTTCAAATTAAATGTCATGAATCTGTCATAGATACAGTTAGAATGGTGATATGATTTGTTCTAGTGATGTTCAATAGTTCTGGAGTATGAGTAGACAGGGAAATTGATGGAAGTGATTCAGGGCTGAGTGTTGTGAAAGTGTGAACTGTGGTAGAACAAGGAAACACGGGGTCATTGTTAGAATGAATTGTTGTTTGGTCATTAAGTCATGTCCAACCAGTGGACCATACTGTCCATGGGATTTTCTTGGCAAGGATACTGGAATAGTTTGCCATTTCTTTCTCCAGTTTAGAATGAATGCATAGTACAGTTAGTTAGTTGTATGATAGAACAGAGGATGAGGGGATAGTAGGGTAAGATAAAGATAAAAAAATTAATTTAGAAAAAAATGAAGAAAAAAATGGAAGGATAGGGGATTATAATCAGAGAGTAGAGATTTCAGGATCATAGGATCAAAGATTTATATTTAGAAGTGACCTTGGGAATCTCTTAAGTCTGTAGGGTATGATGGCACAACCTATAATTCCTGCTACCTGAAAGGCTGAGGCTGGTGGATTTCTTGAGCTTGTGAGTTATGAGCTACAGTAGGGGTAATGCCAATCAATCAGTTGTCTTCACTAAGTTGACTTCCAATATATTAAGGTCCTGGGGCTGGGAGATCACCAGGCTGACTAAAGAGGAGTGAGCTGCCTCAGGCAGGAAATGGAGCAATAGAAAGCTTCAGTTCTGATTATGAATGTGTTCAGTTCAATGAGTGACTGTTACCCTTCCAGCTTGGACCAAAAAGGAAGACCCAGACTTAAAACAATAACAAAAAACATTAACAAAGGTCAACTTGACCATCAAATCTGACATCTCTTTTACAGATGATAAAAGTGGAGAAACAGAAAGATTAAGTGATTTACCCAGAATAACTCAGGATAATGATATATCTGAACCCAGGTCTTCCTAATTCCAATTTTAGAGATCTATCCATTATGTCAGAAAGTGGGAATCATAGGAGATAGTGAAATTAGCTAGATAAGATATGTATATCTATATCCATATATAGATATAGATATGTGTATATATATATATGTATATATATGAGTGTATCTATATCTGTCTATGAAAATTAGCTACAGATAGGTGATAAGGATTGTCTCTAATTTACATCTCTGCAGGTCATGGATATTGAAGAGGTTGATGAATTGGGAACATAGACACTTGAGGTGACATTAATTGTTTAGCTCAATTCCCAATCATAAGAATAGGAATTAGTCTTGAGAAAAAGATTGCAACTCGAGTACTGAACTCCTCGGAAGAGGAAAGTGACCTTGAATCTGATAGATGGCAGTTGCAAACTTCTAGACTTCTATCTATAGATAGATGAAGTGAACCTGAGAGGGACAGAAGTTATTTAGTGACAGTATCAGAGTGAGAATCTGAAGTATCAGGGGTAATAAGCATGACTTTTCCTCCTCCTTGCCCAGTGCATGGGGTAGGTGAGAATGAAAAAAAGATCAACGCACACTGGAGAGGGTGGTCACCTAATACAGTATCTGCTGGAGAGGGTTAGGTTTCTGAAAATTAAGAAAGGTGGAAAGAGGGTGAGAAGAAGAGGCCTAGGATGAAAGGGAGTTTGCCACTTATTAAATTAAGGGGTTAGAGAGCGCAATGGAAAGGGAAAGCCAAGAATGAAATGAACTGGGTTCAACTCGTGAACTGGCAAGATTGAGCTAGAATATAGACAAAAGCAACAGAATTTTGCTCTAGGGAGATTGCAATTCTGAATCACTGGGATTCAAGGAAGAGAAAGTGTGAATCTGCTAGTTAGACTTGATAAGATAGTTGAGTGGAGCCCTTCCTTTCCAAGGTCATGTGGTCCTTTTCAAACACTGGGGACATAATATGGACAGTGGTACAGAGTTTGGGCCTGGGTCTTCATCCTCTAGAAAGATCCTGAACATTCAAGTGACATTGCCAGAGAACAGTGGATTCTGGAGCACATCCACAAGATATCCCTTGGCCCTGTCTCAAGTCTGTTTTCTAAAGCCTAAGACCTTTTTGCTTACAATATGCTGTCTAAGGTCACGGTCTTCCTGATTCTAGCTGGCACATCTGGTGACACTAAGCTTTTTGTGAAAGAAAAATAGTAGGGAAAGAACAGAAGACACGGGAGAATGGGTAGGGCATTGGAACTGGAGTCAGGAAGATCAGAATTAAAATCTTGCCTCATATACTTGCTTGCTGTGTTACTCTGGACAAGTCACTTAAACTCTCTGTGTCTCAGTTTCTTTATCAATTAAAGGAGATGTGAGACTTGATTATCAGTGGGGTCCCTTCCAGTTCTACATCTCTAATTCTTTGATCCTTATGATTTTGGGGGAAGGATAATTGAATAGAGTCACCAAAGAAGAGCCCTTCATTTGAAGTTAATTCTCTAGATCAGTGGTTCTCAACCTTCCTAATGCTGCGATCCTTTAATACTCATATGTGGGAATATCTGCATGTGGGCAGACCTGCCCTGAGATGGAGAGGAGTGGTGTCTCGGTTCCTAAGACCATCAGAAATATGTGTTTTCTGATGGTCTTAGGCAACCCCTGTGACCCCTGTGACCCCTGTGAAAGGGTCGTTTAACCCCTAAAGGGGTAACGACCCACAGGTTGAGAACCGCTGCTCTAGATGAATCTTATTCAAAATCATTAGTATAAAAGATAGGTCTCTGTAGAGTCTCATTTACATTGAATTTCCAAGGGTTTCACTGCTTACTTGCTTCCTCAGTGTGACACCTAGAAACCTGTTGTCTTTTTAGATGAAGAGGAATTGGTTTTCCTGTATGGGTCCATTCCAATATCTTGGCCATGGGAAGTCACCCCTCTACCCTAGATTAAGTAGATTCATGCCCCTGCTGCTTACTTCAACAACCACAGCAAGGGTTAGGGGAATGCATTGGCAGAATTCAAGGTGGAGGGGTAATTGAACATTTGGTGCTACAGTGAGTCCTCTCCACCAAATTGTTTTTTGGCTTGGAATAGCCTTAAGGCCACTTTTTCTTGGGTCTCTTTTCATTTCCTAATCTACTTCTCTGAAGATTCTTGGCATAAAGGAAGATAAATGGATGTCTGGTGACAATGTTTTGCTTACATCAATTTTAAGAGAGACTTTTCCAGCAATCACAATAGTAGCTCATGGGAGGGTGATCAAGACAGTGGAGCAGCTGGATTCAGGGGAGAGGTGGGAGAACACAGTTGGGACTTGTTACAAGAAATGACTCCCCTTCAGACTAGTGCCATGCTGGAGTGATCTACTGGGGAAAGAGCCCTGGCTAATTACCTCATTGTGCTCTGGGGCTTCTGTAACCAGAGTGTTCGAGGCAAAGAAGTTAAACCAGAGCCTGAGTATTTTGAGAAAACTGGCTGATACAATTCTGCATTTGGCAGAGAGATGGAGGGGAGAGCTGGAACCAGGTGAGGCTTGAAGGTGTGACCAGGTAGCATGCTTGCTGTGGTCTGGGGCTCCGGGTCAATTCTGCTTGTTTGCATTTAGGTGCTTTGCTAATGTGGCCCCTCCCTCTGAAGCTGGGGGTTGGGTTGGTGGGGTGTATTTGACCAAGGTGTCATGTTCGTCTGTTTCCCGCCTTGGGAAAGCTCAGGTTCACATGTAGAGGTGAGCATTCATGACAAATATGCTTTAGAATCTGAGTCTTTGAGTGTTTTTTTTTCTTCTAACTATGCCTGGGCGAGAGTTTAAAGGACCACAAAAATATATTTGAAAAGATTATAGTTTTTGTTTTAATGTTACATTAATTTCCAGGTGTATCTCCTCCCTTCTCCCTTGTGCAGAGAATCAACCCTTGTTACAAAACATTTTTATTAAGGGAATTTAGGGGTGGGGAAGCATACCTAGCAAATCGGCTCAGTCTTGGAATATATTCAGCGTTCCACACCCAGTGTCTACTACCTCTGCAGAGAAGGGAGGGAGGGACATTTTTATTCCTCATTTGTCTTCAGAACCAAGTCTGGTCACTATAATTTCACAGCATTCAGTTTCATTAATATTTTCGTTTTTGTTCTTCACTGAAACTGTATTTTAAGAAATGCCATTTGTAACCAAGGTTCATAAGGAGGTTTACATCATATAGACAGATAGATATGTATGTATGCATGCGTTCATGTATGTATATACATAACACACTATATATACCTATACATATACACATACATATATACAATACATATATATATATATATATATATACATATATATATATACATAAATACACACACAACTACACAATGCAGTTTTTTTTAAATGCTCTATTCAGGGAGTTTTATATAATACGGCTTCCTAAAGTATT
>CM053580.1:122377612-122409027 GCA_028627135.1 Pseudochirops cupreus | reverse complement strand
CTGATTTTTCCCCCCAACAATCTGGAGCCTTTATCAAAATTGTGTTTAGCACTTCTAAGTCTAATAGAATAAAAGCAGTTTCTGTATTCTTCATACATAGACTCTCATTCTTTGGCAAAGAAGGCAAATAATTCCCCACGAAAATATTTTCTCTCCTTCGCCTGTCACTCATTTGTCCTATCAGAGTAGGACAGTGGGGTAGATGACAGTTATTTGTTGTAGAGGTTAGGTAGCAATTCTATATGGCTTTTTTTCAGTTTGCATCCAGAGTTTCAGAATACATTTCTAGAAATTTCCTTTTGTTAAAGGATACTGCTTTCATTGTTCCCACAAGAAACAGTGAGGTGGGCAGCCAGGTAGCATAGTGGGTAGAACACTAGGCCTGGAGTCAGGAAGAATTGAATTGAAACCTAGCCTTAGGCACTAACTTAGGCTGTGTGACCCTGAGCAAGTCACTATCTACATCACTTTCTTTAACTGTGAACTAAGGATAATAATAGTATGTACCTCACAGGGTTGTTGTGAAGATCAAATGAGATCATGTTTCTAAAGGTTTTAATACAGCATGTTTGCTTCTTTCTTCAGGCTAGGGCATCATTTTTCAGTTGTGTCTGACTCTTCATGACTCCATTTGTTGTTTTCTTACTAAAGATACCGGGGTCATTTGCCGTTTCCTTCTCCAGCTCATTTTACAGATGAGAAAACTGAGGCAAATAGGGTTAAGTGACTTTCCCAGGGTCACTCAGCTACTATGTGTCTGAGGCCAGATTTGAACTCAGGAAGGTGAATCTTCCTGACTTCCAGGCCTGGCACTCTACCCACTGTACCACCTAACTGCCCTGAACACTAGTATACCAGTTTCTCATTATTCAATCCGTAGGATCATAGGTTTAGAACTAGAATGCCCTTAGAAACTATCTGGTCCAACCCCCTCCGCATTATTTGACAAATGAGAAAATAGAACTGGAGAGGAGAAGAAATTTTCCTAAGGTGGTAAAGAGGTCTAATGTAGCAGAACCCATATCTGAACCCATGTCCTCTGACTCTATTTGCACTACCCTTATAAAGTAGTGGTTTCAACAAAAGGCAAAATATCATACTGGAGAAAGCTTGGTCACTTAAAAAAAGCACAATCTCAACTCACAGCTTTTCCTAATAGTAATGATGGGTAATTGAAATAAAGTCAAAGTTAAGAAAAAGTCAACAACACTTGCCAGTGCACGTAGAATAATGGTGAAGGGGCAGAGCATTTATGGTCTAAGCATAGGGCACAAAGATTTATAGTCTAAATAAAATATTCCACACAAACCTTAAAAAAGTGCTGTGTTTTCTGAGCAGCACTAACTTTAATCATGACATATTCAGCAAGACTAAGCGGACTGTTTTCCATTAAATTCAACAAGGAGTTATTGACATAGCACTGGATATTAAGGGGCAAGAGAATGGAAGGGGAAAAGAGACAAAGGAAATATAAAACATAGCTTCTCTTCTCCAGTTATTTTATGGTCCATGTAGGGAGACCAAAAGTATATACGTATAATAATAACAACAACAACAATAATTATTATTAATAATAATAATGATGATGGTCATGATGATGAAGATCATGATGATGATGGTGATAATAATAATAAAAACAGTAATAATACATGGTTGTAAAGGATGAAAACCAAAATGAGGGGAGACTACATGTGCTTTTAAGGGGGCTAAACTTCAGCATGGACTGCAGCACTTAGCCAGGATATCAGATTTGAGCAGCATTTAGGCACCAAAATTGCTTTGTGTAGCAAAGGAGTAGCATTTCGCAACAGATGTGCTCCTAATTTGCAAAAATCTTTGCACTCTTTCAAACATTATTTACTTCATAGGTGAATATAGTTGCAGTCCTCGTTAATACTATAATCAACAAAATGCTGCAGACGTAAACATTAATATATTGGAAGAATAAAGGACTGATGGCTTAGAAAAAGGGGCTTCCAGGGAGCTGTCTTATATGCCCTAAGTGTACAGAAGGCAGCAATATGTGCTGTGGTATTTCACAAAGCTGTAATTTTATTGCAAGGGATTTGATGATTATACAGATGAAAAGAGTAGATAGCTCAAGCAGTGCCTCTTAGCTTAGAATGTGAAATTATAGGTTTGAATCCAATAATGTGACTTTGTCTCTTTTTTCTCCGTATTACAGATATTACATCTAAGAGATTAATAAGACGTGAACTTTGGTTGCTTGTGAACTTGGCCATATTTAATTATATTCAACAACCTTTTAGACTGCCCTAGGATAATAGGCAGAATAAGACTTGCCAGTTGTGGAGATTATGGAGAGAATTTCTCTTGATTTTCTAACCATCCCTGAGGCTTTTCAGACACTATGTATGCACAATGTTACTTTAGTATATCCAGTGCATTCAGAGACTTGTTATTCACAGACTATTTCAGATGAGGAAATTGAGTCGATTAATTTAGGTATGAGGATTCACTGAAGCCTAGCAGAAACTAATACTTGCAGGTGCTACCAAGACTCTTGGCATAAGAATCTGATCTCTAACATAGTTCAGTGCCCCAACTCTGTTTCAAACTAGTCCTGCCAAACCCTCACCATGGTGGACAATTATCAACAAATTGCTTGTCATCAACAAAACTGAACACAGGCAAATCTTCTTGAAAAACAAGTGACTATTTATAGATTGCACATGACTGAAATGTACATAGATTACATGGAAATTTTAATACCAACATGTAGATCAATCCAATATTCATTTCCTAAGATGAAAAATTCTACTTTTTAACACTAATCCTCAAAATGCAGGTGCACATGGAAAAGAGGTGGTTCAATGCCACCTAATTATAATCTAATGCAAATCTAGCCCAAGTAGCCAGTAGCCATGGAGTCATATTCGTACTGTCATAGCTTCCTGCCACCTGGTCATAGTTCCAAGGAGGGAGGAGATGCCCTGATTTGGAAACTTCTTCCAATTAAAATATAATTCAAGGCATATTTATTAAGCACCTACTTTTTTTCAAACATTGTACTGGGTACTGAAGATATAAGGACAAAGGAAAAAGTCATATTACTCAAAAAATTTACATCACATTGGAAAAAACACAAACAAACAACATGTACATAGCAGAATTAATGCAAAATATTTGCCAAGTAATTTCTTGGGGGAGAGCATAGGTATAATATGAGAGGCAAGTTCTTGGTTATAGAATAGGAATTCCAGAGAGTATATCGAAGGTCAGGGTAGTATGGGGATAGGGCTCACATAGATGTGTATGGTGGAGAAAGAAGTAATAGTCCAGAAGTTTTGAGGCAGGCAACCCATACCCAGGAATTACAGGAATGTCAAGTGGAGTCATTGAACAATAGATAGACACACTCTTCATGGTAATAAATGGTTTCTTCTTTCCTATTGGCCTTCCAAAAATAAAACTTTTCTTTCTTTCCTGTTTCAATCTAGGCTCTCTGGTACTACTTTCTGACTGTCCCAACTTCTCTCCCCAAATGCTCATATATATAAATGTATTTTACTAGCTCTAAACAACTTTTCCAGCTAGTAAAAAGATGGCTCTGGTCTTGCCTCTGGTTTTACTCTCATCCCATAGAAGTTTTAGTTCAGCTCTGGGTGGATAGTTTCAGGTGTAGATGTTAATTAAGTAGAGGCAGGTATGTTCAGTGTCTGGCCAGTCTGGTTTCAGATAATAAGGAGAAGTCTATGAGCAAATGATGTCTATCAGGAAGATCTTATGTTGGGCAGGTAATGAGTGTCAAAATGAGAAGAAGAGGGGTAAAGCTTTAGAGAGAGATTTGATGAGGGGCATGAGGAAGAAGTACAAGCAAACAATCCCTACCAGGGAGTAATGAAAACTAGTGAAAAAGGAATGGCCTGGGAAGGCAGACAGTGGTGGGGTGTCAGGGAAGTTTGGTAGAATTTGGTAGAATTGCAGAGATTCAGGCAGTCAGTCAGTTTCAGGGAGTTTGGCAGCAATGTTTTGGTAACTTTATTCAGTGAATAAATTTGGGGACTGTAAATGGTAATGGAATTTAAAGATCCCCTTGTATTGGCTTGGTTTGGGGGTTAAGTGTTAAAACCCAGAGCTTTTGAACCCCACTTGTGGGATTGTTGACATGAAGAGAGAGGGCTGAACTGGGAGGATCTGGTGCTTCGATTTCGAGACAGGCCTAAGCAGAGGAAGCCAGAAGAACTTTTGGGGATAAGTATCGTGGAGGCAGAGAGAGAGGAGAATTGCCAGGGACCAGAGTTGCTGAGAGAGACTACAGAGGGCCAGTTGGAGCTGCCCAGGACTTTTGAGAACTGCCACTCAGAGCTGTCAAGAACTGAGGAGGCATGTTGTGATGCCGGTATGTCTGTTTTGATGTTGTTTTGCCAGATTCGTCTGCTGGTGAAGGACAGTGCTGTTGTTGCAGAGGTCCTGGAACCTTGCTGTTGGTTCAGAAGCCCTGAAAAAGGATTTTCTTGTTGTATATGTACAGAAGTCCTAGAAAAGGGTCTTGTTGATGTTTTCAGGAGTTCTGGGACTGTTCTGCAGGCAGAGAGTGAATTGATAAGGACACTGGCAATGCATCTTGTGGCTTTGTTAAACTTTGTCTCCCCAGGAACAGAGATTGCTGAGAATTTGCCTCCAGTCTAGATGAAGAAAAGACCTCTCTTTGGGTATTAAATGTTGTGATGATATCTTTGTAGCTTAGGAGTAGATGGCCTTTTGTGCTCTCCACTGCCTCTTTTGAGAAGGTGCTTGGTGTTAACTGATGATAATTATAATTCAGTTGTGTTCCCGGGTTGGAAAACTTTTGACTTTTTTGTGCTCTGTGACTGACCAAATAAATACACTTTGTTTATGATTGGAAACTAATCTCCATTTGACAAGAGAGACTTTGTGATTGACTAAACGAATGTACTGCCCAGGGGAGGAGGAGTATTTGGATTGAATTGAGGACTTACTAAATTATTGAATTACATATGGTGAATGCTGTATTTTGATTTTCTCTTTTCTATGAATGTTTTGCCTCAATTTGTTACGGAATAAAATGGAGAGTTACTATGCTAGTATTCTGAACCTTTGGAATTTGCCTTTGCTTGGCATTACAGGGACTTAAGCAAAGGGAATAAGACCATGATTCAGTTATCTGGCCAGAGAACAAGATGAGGGTCAGACTGGGAGCAATAGCAAAGCTGACTTGATGATAATGTACTTGTACTATGGATTTCTGGTTCTTCATCTTCCCTGACCCCCCGGCCCCCAAGAACAAATTGGTTCAAGTTTGTGAAAAGAATTGTCTGCAGGTGAGGGTTTTGAGCCCAGCTGTGAGCCCTGGAGGAGTAAGGGGCAGAGAGCCAGCTTTGACATAAGCAACAGCCAATGTATTCGCTTAAAGCTGACAAATTTTTCTTCCTACTGCATCACCTATAAGAATTGTAGCCATATTATCCATGTCACCTGTTCAAATCACTTGGTGTGCTTTGTTTTCTTCTATATTTTTCTCCATTTAAAAAAAATTCTGAATCTCACAAACTAAAATTATACACACACACACATACACACACACATACACACTGGAATAGAAAGAGATAAGTGTACACCAAATTGTAAATATTATGTACTGCTTGCTTTTCTATTTGAATAAGTAATAAATTCAACATAAAACTTTCAAAGCTGCCCTGTTTGTCTTTGGTTCTTTCTAACTTTTCTTTTGTTCACTTCTGTGCATTTCAAAAACACGTTTAAATGATCCTCTTATTATGCTTTTCCTTTTTCTTTTTTCCTTTGGACAACCCTATCCCTAGTTCCCCTTTCATCTCTTCTCCCTCTCTACAATTGAGGGGGAAAAAAAAATCTTTATACTTATATCTCCTGTAACATTGTGCCTCATATACTAATCTGGCATTTAGTAATTAGGGAAGTACCATAGACATTGTATATCTCTGTTTCAGGGGGAAAAAAAATGACAGTTTTTCAAGTGATCCTTGAAAAAATGTAGAGCTAGAGGCTGGTTGAATCATGGCCCAGAAAGGAATGATAAATGGATCACTGTCAGTCTAGGAAAGAAAGACTCTAGTGAAGTGCCTCTGATCTGTGCTGTTTCATATTTTTATCACTGACTTGGATAAAGGCCCAGATGTCATAGTTAACCAGGTTGTGGATGGAATGAAACTGCGATCATGTTGGCTGACAAAATTTGAATCTCTTATGATATCAAATGACTAGAAAAAATAAGCCACATTTCTGAGGGTAAAATTTAATAAGGATAAACGTAAAGTCTGATTCTCAGGTTTAAAAAATCACCCATACAAATATAAGAAAAGCATGGCTAAAGTAATGTTCATGTGCCAAACAATGATTACTTTTAATGGAATGCAAGTTCAAGACAAATCAGTACTGTAATATGTCTCCACAAAAAGCTAATTTGAACTTGAACTTCATTAATAGGTTCATAATGCCCAAACCAAAGGAGGTGGTAGCTTTGTTATACTTAATCCTGGTTAGAGCTTATCTGGAACATTATATTCAGTCCTAGTTCCAAGATTTTGAGAAGGAAATGTACAAACTGGAGTATATGTGGAAGAAGAAAACCAAAGTAGGGAGAGGGTTGGAGACTAGGACTGAAAAAAAAAAACTGATTTAGAGAACTGGGGGTATGTAGAATGGAAAAGGGGGAGACTTAGGAATAACATGGCAGCTGTCTTCAAGAATGTAAAGCAGGAGTTCTTAACTTTTTTTGTGTGTTACAGACCTGTTTTTAACTTTTTTGGGGTGTTATGGACCCCATCTTAGAATAATATTTTAAATGTATTAAACAAAATATATGCAATTATAAAAGAAATAAATTATATTTGAATGCAGTTACTGATAAATAAGAGCACATATAGAATAATTTTACATACATATGCATATTTGTATCTAATGGTAGCCATCTGGGGGAAGAAAAAAAAGAAAAAAATATGATTACTTTATTACATTTTAAAAGGAATAGCAAGTTGCATGTAATAGATTTGCAGTTCCATGTGCAATCATCTTTTTAAAAATTCTACTATATGGAAATGGAAATGCTTATTTTATTTCATGAATTAAAAATAAAAGGAATAAAATTTTAAAAAAAGAAATATAATTACTGATTTTTTTTAAGTTCATAGATCCCTAGTTTAAAAACTCTGATCTAAGAATATGTTATATAGAAGACAGGTTAGACTTGTTCTTGGCTCTACAGGACAGAATTAGAGACCATTGGTTAAAAACTCCACACTTTCTCCTCGTCAAACTATAGTATTCGGTTATCTTCCTCCACTATCTTCTCCTTTTCTTCAGATAAGGAAGTGGCTCTTTCTACCAAGTCCAACTCTTCTACATGCATTCTTGATCCCACTGTGTTCTGATTTCTATAGCAACCTCCTGCCACCATCCCCATTTAGTCTCATCTTTAATCTTTCCCTATCTACTGGATTCTTTCTTGATGCCTACAACAATATCTTCCCCAATGCTTTGGACAACTTTTCGGTTGATAGTGAGGATCATTTGATCCTACCATCCACATTAGCTATCATCTTGTATCTTTCCTCTCTTTTGTGTCTAACTCCTTGAAAAAGCTGTCTACACTTGGTATTGCCCACCTTGCCTGCCTTCCTCTCCTCTCATTCTCTTTTAAACCATTTTCAAATGTCTTTCTGACATTATAGTTTAAAGCAAACTGTTCTTACCAAAGTTACTAATGACTTTTTAACTGCTAAAACTTATAATAGCCATTTCTTGATCCTGATCCTTCTTGACCTCTTGTTAGCATTTGATGCTGTTGAACTTTCTGTTACTAGATACTATCTCTTCTCTACATTTTCATGATACTTTTCTCTCCTTGTTCTCTTTCTATTTGTCTACATGCTCCTCAGTCTCTTTTGCTGGTTCTTCATGGAGTGCTTACTAGCCATGCATGTCCCCTGAGGCATGTATATGTATATAGAAATATATATATGATGTACTTATATAATAACTTTATTGTATGTAAAAGGAATAGTAAGTTGTACATAAAAGATTTACAATTTCCTGTTGAATCATCTTTTTAATTATACTATCTTATAGAAATGTTTGTTTATTCCACAAATTAAAAATAAAATAAAGAAGAAATATATACACATATTATAACAAATTATATATGTGTACACACACACACACACACACACACACACACACACACACACACATACATAAACAGCTCTACCCTTTCCATAAAGCTATAGTGACACATCACCAAACAAATGCCTCTTGAACATATAGGACAGACGTTCCTTGGGTATCTTGAACTTAATATAATAAAAAGTATTACTCAGGATCTTTTCCCTCAAATTTCCCCCTCTTTCCAAGTGCTCTGTTGCTGCTGAAGTATCCTTGCATCCAGGTTTGCAATTTCAGCATCATCTTTGACTCCTTACTCCCCTCTGCCCATGTATCCTGCCCATTGCCAAATCTTGCTATTTATACCTTCATAGCATCTCTCATATCTATTTCCTTCTCACCATTCTGATAACCCCCAACCCTACTTCATTCAGACCCTCATTTTCTCTTGCCTTGCCTTTTGCAAAAGCCTTCTAATTATTGTCTTTGTCTTAAGTCTTCCTTCACTTCAGTGCTTCTTCTACTCATCTGCCAAGGTGCATTTTCTAAATCTTAGATCTGACCATATTACCCCCTTGCCTATGAGCTCCTGTTGCTCCCTATTACTTCTGGGATCAGATATTAATTCCTATGTTTAAGGGTCTTCATAACATGGCCCCTTCTTGCTTTTGTAAATTTTCTTACTTTATAAAAACTATAATCCAACTACATTGTCCTGCTTTCAGTTCCTGGAAAATGACATTTTGTAGCCCACCTCCAATCTTTTGAACTCCCTGTGCATTCCTCTATACCTGTAATGCCCTACTCTCTCACCTTCTCATTTTGGTTTCTATGGCTTGCTTCAAGACTCAGTTCATGTCTTATTCTCTGGAGGAGGACACTAGGGTCCAACTAGCTACTGGTACCTTATCTCAGAGATTACTTTCTGCCTACTCTTTACACATTTACACAAGGTAAATACCTTGTTATTTACATGTTCTCTCCCTCACTAGAACATGAGCTTCTGAAAGTTAGAGACTAGGTTTTTTGCCTTTCTTTATATTCTTAACACTTAGCAAAAGTGCCTGGCACATTGTGATTGCTTAATAAAGGCTTGTTGATTGAATAAAGTTAGAGACAAATTTCGGCACATCTTAAGAAAAATTTTAACTAGTGTTTTCCAAGTAAAAAGAACTAGTTCACTCTTACTGGAAATCTTCAAGGAGAGACTAGATAACCAGTTACCAGGGAAGTCACAGGGGATTTCTGTTCTCTTAAAAGTGAGGTTAGATGTCTTTTGAATTGTGTTACAATGCTGCTATTCCCTGACCAACACCAATACTTGATTGGTATATTTATTGTTAATATATGGAGTAAAATAAAAGTAATTGGACCAATCTGTCTAATTAGAGGACATTTCAAGAGGCCAAAAGTGGAATTCTGTCTTGGTTGATGTTGTTTTGGAAACTGAATACTCAAATGAATGGATCATTTTTTCCAAAATATATATACTAACATTTTTGTGGGACTCATATCTACGAATCTATTTTTGTGATAATATATCTCTTTTCAAATGGGAAAACATTATATACATTATAATATGGTCTAATTTCATTATACTAAATGGGGCAACTAAATGGTAGAGTGGGTAAAACATCAGGCATGAAGTCAGGAAGGCCTGAGTTCAAATGTGATCTTGGGCAAGTCACTTAACCCTGTTTGCCTCAGTTTCCTCAACTGTAAAATGAGATTAATAATAACACCTACCTTATATCCCAAAGACATCAAAAAAGGGGAAAGAACATATTTGTACAAAAATATCTATAGCAGTTCTTTTTGTGGTGGCTAAGAACAGGAAATTGAAGGGATACAAATCAACTGGGGAATGGCTAAACAAGTTGTGGTATATAATTGTGATGGGATATTATTGTGTTATAAGAAATGACAAACAGGACAATTTCAGAAAAACCTGAAAAGGCTTACATGAACTGATACAAAGTGAAGTGAACAGAAGCAGGAGAATGTTGTACACAGTAACACCAACATCACTTAATGAAGAATTGTGAATGACTTAGTTATTCTCAACAATACAATGATCCTAGAAAATTCCAAAGGACTAATGATGAAGCATACTATCTGCCTCCAATGGAAGAACTGATATTGTTTGAGTACAGGCTGAAGAATGCTTTTTTCCAGTTCCTTCCTTTTATTAAAATTTTCTTGTACAAAATGGCCAATATGGAAATGTTTTACATGATTCCATATGTATAGCCTATATCTGATTATTTTCTGTTACAAGGAGGTGGGAGGGAAAGGAGGGGGCAATAGAATCTGGAACTCAAAACTTAAAAAAAAATGTTACAAATTGTTTTAACGTGTAATTGGGGAAAATATATTAAAAAATAACAGAACCTATCACCCAGAGTTATTGTGAGGACCACATAGGATGATATTTATAAAGCTCTTAACATAGCACCTTGTAAATAGGTGCTTAATAAATGCTTATTTCTTTCTTTCCTTTCTGCCTAAATGTTCCATAGGGAATGGCAGGCTACTGTTCAATAAGGTATCATTTGATAACCTCAGATTTAAATTAGAGGTTAGTTTGAAATGCTAAAAGAATGTTGTGTTTTTTTTTAATTGGCTAAAAAATTCAATAGAAGGTTCCCAGAGTTCTGAACTCTTTTTATCAGCAATCTTTTCAGCGCTCCTTTATCCCCCCCCCCAAACCCAAAAATTTGAAATTCTTTTATTTGAATGCACAAAATGACAGCACAGGTATTTATACAATTCATTCCTTGAAAGGCATTTTAAAAAGATGTCTCATTCTCCAGGAACGAAACTGTCATTCACCTTCAATCATCTTGTCTGTACTGGGACAGAGTGACAGAGTGATGTTCAAGTGTGAGCCATATCAGTAAGGCTAGAGGAAGGAACCAGTATTGCCCAGAGAATAGAGCCTGACAGCTGCCCTGTCCCTCAGAAAATGCTTCATTGACTAGACCATGGGATCAATGCTTTCCCAATTCTAGGTAGGGGTCCTGCAGAATAGTATACAGTGGAAATCTATGACATTAGTAAATCATCATAAACAACACTAAAAGGTCCTCCATGTTATTTCCATTTTTAAATTGAAATTCATTTTTAATTAACCCCTAATAAAATTCTTGTTGTGTTGGGGTAAGCCAGAGATTTTTTTGGTCCCTTTTTTGAAGATGAAAACATCTGCCCTGCCTTAATTCTCTTCTTTGCTATTATTCATTCATTTTTCAATAATGTTAAAATTTTTGTGAACCCGTTTGGGGTTTTCTTGGCAAAGATACTGGAATAGTTTACCATTCCCTTCTTCAGCTCATTTTTCAGATTAGGAAACTGAGGCAAACAGGATTAAGTGACTTGCCCAGGTTCACTAGTAAGTGTCTGAGGCCAGATTTGAACTCAGAAAGAGCTCCTGACTCCAGGTCCAGCTCTCTATCCACTGTGCTACCTAGCTGTCCTATAATTCTATTCTACATGCACATTATTTATTTTAAAAGCTTATTTTTTCTTAGACACTTTGGTTCACGTTTTGGGACATTTTTCTTTTTTCCTTCTTGTTCTAAATAATTTTTATTCTCTTAGTTTTTTGAACATCAGGATCATTTGCAATGTATAGTAATAATTTATAGTACCACTGTACCCCCACTTAATTCTCTTGTGCACCCAAAGGAAAATTTGAGCAAAGTCGAGATGATATAGGCAAGGTCAGTATATACAATATTCCATACTCCTAATCCTCTATACCAAAGATGGGAGTGTAATTCCTCCTTACTTTTTTCCAGTACCAAAATTTTCTATTTCTAAATGTGACATACTTTAAACCTTTTCCTACTAGATAGTTGCATTATACTTAAAACTGCTGATATATCAGTCACATCCATTTATATCAATTAATTCCTTTGAAAATCAACTCTCTTGACCTGATGATAATTCTGTGGACCAGAAAAGCTCATGGTTGCTCACCGCCAAAAATATGTGTATTTCTGAAAGCTTTTTCTAAATGGCTCTCTAGTAAATTATATTCCTGTGGCTCATGCTTATAATCAAACTTAACCACATAGTGTTAAAAACAAGAAACCCAGAATCTTTTTCTTTGACTCTCAAAGTTTTTCAAAGTTGTTTTAAGAATAGTTTACAGAAACATTAATTGTTGACTGAAGTGGTGAGCTCAGTCATTAATACATAGGTATTTAACTAGGGGTGCATGATTTAAAAACAATTTTGGTTAATGTATTTTAATATAATTGATTTCCTTTGTAATTCTATGTATTTTATGCATTTGATGACATTTTTATAGGAAAGAGTTCATAGAATCAGACATCCAAAGGGTCCAAGACATACCCCCCCAAATGGTTAAGATTATTGTATTTAAAAGTTAGTCATTATTTTATAATTAACATAATTTCTTGAAAATTGAATTACAGGTTGGTTATTCATTTGTCTGTTTCTTTTTTAAAAAGTTTTTATTAGTTTTTTTTTTAGCATTAGTCACTTTCCAATAACATTTTCTTCCCCTATACTAGAACCAAAAGTGAAAAAAAGGCAAAATAGGCCCAAAATATTGAAACCAAATAATTCTCAAAAAAATGAAAGCCTCATATAAAGAATAAAGAATGAAGTGGGGGTGGGAGGAGTTGAAAGGCAGGATTAGAACTTCGATGGAGTAGAAAAATGAAACTAACAAAGTTGTTTTTTTAAACAGACATCTCTCTTCCATATTCTCCTTTCCCTTCAGTGTTCTTTACAAAGTATCTTTTCCAATCACATGCAAAAACAATTTTTAATATTTAAAAAAATATTTGAGTTCCAAATTCTCTCCTTCCTTCCCACCCTTCCTCCCTCCCTAAGATGGCAAGCAATTTGATATTGGTTCTACATGTGCAGTCATGCAAAAAAAAAATGTATTTCCCTATTAGTCATGTTGTGAAAGAAAATAGACAAAAAAGATATGAAAACATAAAGTAAAAAATAGTATGCTTCTGTCTGCATTCAGATTCAGTCATCTCTTTCTCTGGAGGTGGATAGCATTTTTTCATCATGCATCCTTCAGATCTTTGCATTCTTCTCAACATTCTTAATGAAAAGTTAGCTGTAGAAGATAAGTAACAGACTTGTTAGAAAAAGCCCAGATCTGTTATTTGACTTCTACATTGCAATTCAAATATTTAGTAAATAAGAGGAAATTTCCTGAATGCTCCACTTTTGAGGGTTCGTCTTCTTCCACAAAGGACAAATATTTAAAATGGCTCTTTCAGTTACTTTTGTATGAGGTTGGAGTGAGGGCTGCTTTCCCTGCCTCATTAAGCAGTTATGCTGAAAACTCATTCTCACAATAGGGATGAAAATAAGCCCTGTTTTTGAATAAAGAGAAAAGAAATTATAGGTAACATAATCAAGGTTTTGCATTTCACTATCACTAATAGGAATTGAATTTTCTTTTTTTTCATACTCTATATCTTATTCTTTCTTCCACACCTATTGCTTTCTCCCTCTTTGCTTTATAACTAAATATCTGTCATCATTTTCCATGTTGATCTTGATATCAGCTATTCGTGTTTTTGCTTCCACAGCATAGTACATGAGTTAAGGGGCTTTAAAGATTATGTCATCAAGATACTATAATTTTGCTTGAATTTTGTTCTTGGAGTAATAAGCCAACATCACACTTTGTGCTAAAGCTGAATGAAAAGGGTGGAGGAGGGTGTGTATCAGTACTTTTTATCATTCTCACAACTTCATGGGCGAAGAAGTTACAAATTAGGATTTCTGCTAACAATTTCGCACTGAAAATAGACGCGCTAGGTAGATAGATGTGTGTGGTATCATTTCTCTGGAAGCTAAATTATTGCTCTCTCAGTGAGGAAAGTAACTTACTAAATTATCCAGGCTTATTAAATGTTTCTTCTCTTGGTATCTGACAGAAATATTTTTTTACAGTAGGAATTCATGCCAGGGAAAAAATTTGGTTGATATTTTAGTAAAAACTAATGACTATGGATTGTATTTTGGCACTTGATAACACCTGATATTAATGTTGATCTCCCTCCAGATAATTTCAAATCCCCTTGCAGGAATAATTTTCTCTGTGCCCCATTTAATCTAGTAGAGAAAAGTATTATTTTCCTTGAATAATAGAATGTGAAGAGATTGGAGTAATTTCTCTTATCACCTAGGCGCTATCACCATTCTGAATATTTGAACTCTTGGTATGAACATGGAAGCAAGCTATTTTGCTTATGAAATAATATGATCTTCTTAAAACTAGAACTTTGACATCGAGGGACAAGGCACGGCACAGTAAAATATTGCCATTTGTTCTAGTCTTAAATGGTTTAAGTAACTCATTTGTTCACACTGGCCTCACAAAATTAAAGTTATAAAGAGACTTCTAAATGACAAAATGGACCTCAAGTTCCTCTCCCCCCAAAAGAGTAAAAAGACCTTTACTTTTAAAAAAGGGGTATTTAAGATAACTGTCACTTTCATAGCATGCCTTCCATGTAATGTTCTTTCTCACCCAGCCACACATTTGTGAATGTGGCCATGCTCACATGTGTATTCACATGCACAATACACACATACACACATACGTACATGCATATCTGATTATAGACTTCATTGTTAACATAACTTATCTCCAGCCTCCTTTAGTGACCAGGTTTCAGGGAAATGAAAAATATTCTTTTCCCTCTCAAAACGGTGAAAATAATAATAACAACAACTATATATAGTGCTTCCTGTGTGCAAGGCACTGTGCTAGATACTTAACAGTTATTCTCATTTGATCCTCACAACAACCCTGGGAGGTAGGGTCTATTATTTACCACGTCTTACAGTGGTGGAAACTGAGGGAAACATCCCCATGCTCTCAATTTCAGAGAGAAAAAAATATGTTCTATTTTTCTATCTCTTCCACCAACTCATCAATTCTTTGATTCATCTTTGCCCTCTCTGTGACACTAGCCTCAACATGTGAGAAAATGACAGGCATGTCTTAACAGCACTTGGTTTTATCAGGAAAAAAAAAAAGTACTGAATTTAGTTGTCACCTGCTCTCCTGCAAAGTGTTTTGTGAACCTCTTCAGGCTCCAAAGAACGAGCTGGTCGTTTTCTTCAGCTTCTGTTTTCTGCTCATTTGCACTCCCTGAGTTCACAGTGAGTAGGTGCTGCTAAACTGTAGGTGGGGAAATTTTAGTCATTTAGAGAGAAGCGAAGAGTGCTTTCTTAAACAGCCCTAAAATAGCATCTTTGTGGTCTCTAAGACTCCCTCTGCCTCATATTTTAATTAAATATTCATCACAATGCAAAAGTATTTAGGTTATTATAGAACAATGTCAGTATGTTTTCCAAATAGTGTATCTGCCCCAAACAGTGTAACTTACTGCTAAACAGTTTTAAAATGTATACAAACTTACAGGTAAAAGAAACATTGCATAACTTTCTGAGGCGAAAAAAGGTCTTTCTATTTTGATCTTTTAGCTTTTGAATTCTCTCACGTGACTCAGCAGTAAATCCAGTGAACTCACTAAAGGGAGAGACTGAGCTAGCTTTTGTCCTGCCAATGCAGAACAAAAGTTCAGAGTTGAGTTCAGAGCTTGTTCGAGTCCTGATGATGGAGAGAATGATAGAGCTCTGGACTTAGAGACTGGAAGACCTAGGTGGAAGTCCAGCTTCAGACACTTACAAGCTGTGTGACCCTGGGCAATTGACTCAATATCTCCTAGCTTCAATTTCCTCATCTCTGAAATGAGGGTGATAAAAGCACATAAAGTCCAGGATCATTGTGAGAACCAAATGAGATAGCATATGTAAAGAGTTTTGCAAACATTTATATAAATGGTAGCTATAACTATAGCTACTTACAGATTATAGGAGGCAATCAGTCGTTTCAAATTAGCTTTGGTAACAGTTGGTGAAAAGCTGCATTTGTTTATTGATCTAGGGGTCTGGGAAAAACCCTCAGAATCCTATACATTTAAGCCAATGAATAGTATACCAGTGACTGATGAGAAACCTGTCTCACACATACTTTAGGAGAGCCTAGCTCATGCTAGATATGATTAGTATTGCCTCTTTACAAGGAAGTAAGGTTTGAAATGAGAGGTGGCATGGCATAGTAGATGGAGAAATAGCTTTGAGGTCAGAGACCACCTGGGTTCAAGTCCTACCTTGGATCTATGCTATGTAGCTTGCTCTATAACCCTGGGCAACACACTTAACGTTATTGTGCCCTTAAGCAACTCTGTAAGACTGTGAATTGTTGAAAATGTACAGATCTCCATTGGCAAAGTGAATTGCCTCACTGAGACTTCCTTATATCAATGAAATCAGGAGTAAATCCAAAACCAAACCAAACCAAACCTTTGAAATACAGTTCAGCTTTAAAATAATAAGTTATCAAAATGAGCCTGACTTCAAAAGTCCCTTCCAACTCTGTGATCCCAGGTTTTCCCAAGGATTTAGAAAACTAGGACTTGAAGTGTGTGTATGTGTGGTGATTCTCTTATTTCTTCTGTCTCTCTAAATAAGAATTTAAGATCAGGTTATACATAGCTGTAATGAGATCTAGTGGAGAAGAATCCAAAGAATTTACCACCCTAGTTGAAGTCCTCATTGGATGATTATAATGGCTTTGCTCTCTTTTCCACATAGCTACTAAAACAATTTTCATAAAGCGTGTCCTGACCCTACCACTTTTGTGTCCATGAATCTTCAGTGGCTTCCTAACACCCCTAAGATAAACTACAAATTCCTCTACTTTGCATTTAGAGTCTTGTACAATCTAGCTCTCTTTTAGGGCTTATTTCACATTATTCTCCTTCATACTCTACATACTAAGCAAACTAGCCTGCTTTGCTCTTGATCAAATCCGGAATTCCATTTCCCATCCCTCTCCTTTTTACCCATGGCTGAAATGCACTCCCACTTAACCTTTGCCTCTCAGAATCTCTAGTTTCATTTAAGGCTAAGTTCTTGTTTCATCTCCTACAGAAAGCCCTTCTCTATGCTACCTCTCCCTAGAGTCTTAGCTCTCTATTCCTCTTCAAGTTATTGTGTATATAAATAAGTGTTTAAATTTTATATCTGCCTAATTGGATATAAATTTCTGTTTCATTTTGTCTTTGTGTCCTTGGCAACTAACACAGTGCCTGGTACATTGTGTGCATTTCATAAGTGCTTGTTTGGACTGAATTCCACCTCTTCCTATGTCTCACTCCTTCTAAACCTGTTCTCTTCCTTATCTAGACCTCCAATTCCTATGCCTCTCAGTATTTTCTCAGGCTTTGACTAAACATTCCTCCCTCTCTAATCTCCATTGAATAGTTAGCTATTTCAACACTACACTGTGCTCTGCTCTTTAATCTATTGCCCTGATGGTTTATTCCTTGACAAACCTTATCTCTGGATTATTCCCCTCCACCTGTCTCTTCCACCCCCATTCTCAAGTCACTGAACACAGATAGAGGAAGTCTCACAACCAAGCTGACTGAATACATTACAAATTCATATTATCCAACCTCCACTGGGCCTTCACTGAAGCAAGGCAGTTCTTTTTTTCCTCCATAGTTTCCCTATCTCACTCCCCACAGAAGCTATTCCAGATTTTCTCTTCCCTCCTCAAGTCTCCCAGATCCCCCTTTTCCCCTTTCTCTCTACTGAGAAAAATGAGGCCAGTTGATATGAGCTCTTTCTTCTCCCATTCTCTTTACTCCCAAATCTCTTGACATCCAGGGCTATCTCCAGTCATCCTGATCTATATCTTGCCACTGCACCCAGATGGCTCTGGAGGAGAGAGTGAGGCCAGTGACTTTGCATAGTCTTCCCTCACTTATATCCAATTCATGACTTCTCCTTCCTGATGTCATGGTCCTCTTTGAGAAGAAAGGCCAAGTAACAACCTGTGAGTAGTAATAGCAGCCTCTATGGGGACCCAACTAACCAATCCAAGTTGGGAAATGCAGTTCCTCCCTTCTCTACCCTCCCATCCCTTCCCTTCCCTTCCCTTTCATTTCTCTTCTTTCTCCCCTCTCTCCTTTCCCTCTGCCCACATAGGGAATCATACCCTTACCTGTGGGTGCTCTCCCCAAAGGAATATAAATTTTGATTGCTAAAACCTAGTACAAGCTAGATTTCTTTTTTATGAACCATGCTTTAAACTCAAATCACTCTGGCTCTCATTGTTTGGCCAACAGAGGATCGATCCTAGCCCAAGTCTCACTTGGCCATTGTTTGGATTCTGATGACTCAGAGTGAGTGAAAATAGCAATTGTGTCTGTTTTGGCCAGAAACTCTGAGGGTCTTCCCCTTCCAGGTTGATTTTATTTTATTGTTGAATAGGTAAAAGAGGCCATTCTTTGCCTCATTTTTACCTAGTCTTAATCACTGAATGGGCATTGCCTCAGACAAACTGAGACCTTGGAAAGACCTTAGCTCACAAAAGCCAAAGCCTCCTACTGCATCCAGGGCCATCTCCGGTCATCCTGACCTTTATCTTGCCACTGGACCCAGATGGTTCCGGAGTGAAAGTGAAGCTGGAGACTTTGCACAGCCTTCTGTCACTGAAATCCAATTCACTTGCAAGTTATGACATCTCCTTCCTGATGTTATGGCCCTTTTTGAGAATAAAGGACAAACAACAATAACAACAGCCTGAAACCTCTTGATATCTTCTTGCCAGGACCAGCCCTCCTTTGTATTCACAATACTTTCTCTTCCTCTACCTGTGCACTCAATCTCACGCATTTACCTTCTCCAGAAGATTATACCCTCAGTCATCTATCTTTAATGCTCAATATCTCACTATTACTAGTTCCTTCCCTCTAGCCTTCACACATAACCAAGTTTCCCTCTTTTAAATACAAACATACAAACCAAACCAAACCAAAAAACAAAAAATTTACTTTCCCCTGCCATCAGACTTGCTCTGACCCTCTTTCTTCCATTTCTCACCCAAACTGGCAAAAGCTTCCTCCATATGCTGCCTGCACTTTTTCTCCTCACTTTTATTTCTCACCCTTTTGCAGTGTAGCTTCCAGTCTATCACTCAAGTAAAACTGCTCTCTCCAAAATTACCAAAAAATCTCATAATTGCCTTGCCTTGTCTGATGGACTTTTCTCAATTTCCATCCTTTTCAAACTTATCTGCTGTGTTTAATATTTTTGACCATACTCTTCTGTATATGTCCTCTCTGGGTTCTTCTCCTACCTAATTAAATGGTCTGAAATCTCATCACCTCTCACCTAAATTATCACAATAGCCTCCTAATTGGCCTCCCTGCCTCAAGTCTGTGACCACTCCATTCTGTCCTACACATTGCTACCAAAGCAATTTTTTAAAAGCCCATCTCTTGCCATGTGACTTTCCTACTAAGTCATTTTCAGTGACTCCCTTTTGATTGAAGCATAAAACATCAATTCCTCTGTTTTGCTTTTAAAGCCCTACACAACCTGGCCTCAGTCTGTCTTTCCAGGTTCATTGAACACTATCCCTTTCTCACACTAGGGGATCCAGCCAAACTGGTTTTTCTGTTCCTCACACAAAAAAATACTCCATATCCCTGCTCTTTGCCTTTCCATTGGCCATTGTAGTTACCTGGAATGCACACTCTTCTTACTCTACCTCACAAAGTCACTATCTTCAAGACTCAGCTGAGCATCATCGTTTACATGAAATCATCACTGATTCCTCCCACTGTTAGTTTTCTCCCTCCCAAACTACCTTGTATTTAATTACTTTATATGTATTTATATTTATTCATTTTACATAGATATATTTTCCTGTGTATTTGTCTCCCCATTTCCCATTAGAATGTAAGCCTGTTGATAGCAGCGATAATTTCCTCCTTTGTACATGTATCACCAGCACTTAGTACAATGCCTAGTACTTCATAAATACTTGTCCATTGTTGACTGAATGATTTGATTGGATCCATGTGATGCCTAGATGATGAAATGTTATGATCTTGGCTTGTCAGTGTCACATTAGTAAATCCCAGAACTAGTGGGCTGTCCTTGATGTTTAGACTTAGTGATTCTGCTATGGTTTCAGAGCTTAGAAAATTGTATCAGGGTAAAGGGAAGAAGCTGGAATAGAGATTCTTCAGTGTATGACCTTCTTCAGGGCTGTCTCACAAATTCTGTCCAAAGGGCTTTACAAATGGTGCTGCATCTACAACATGACTTTGAAGAGTCCCTGAAAAGAGAGTGAAAATCAAGTCCAAAGCCTTCATTAGAGGATATAATGATCATTTTATGTAATTTTTTTTGGTTTCAATTCCCCTGATAAGGCTAATTCCAAGGATAAGAGAAGGCTGATGCAAGATGAGCATAAAACATTTAATTTGTTTCATTATACTGAAATTGGATGGGAAAGGGCAGATGTAGTAATGCAAAGGTAAATAGGTATCATAGATTGGGGGGAAAGCATTGGATTTAGATTCAAGGAATTTGGGTTCAAATTTTAGGTCTGGTGTTTATTCCCTATCTGACTTGACCTTGATCTCTGTGTTATAGTTTTCTCATTTCTTAAATAAGACAGTAGGAATGGGGATGCTTTGAGGTCCCAGTTCTAATCATATGTAACCTAATGACTAGATTACTAACCCGGCATGTTGATTAGCTTGTTGGACTTAGAATCAGAAAGACTCATGGGTTCAAGTCCTGCATCAGGCACTTACTAGCTGTGTGATCATGAGCAAATCACTTAACCTCTTTGTCCCTCAATTTCCTTATCTGTAAAATGAGAGGATTGGACTCTGTTGTCTCTAAGGTCTTTTCCTGCTCTAAATCTATGATCCCATATTACTTCTAGCTCTACACCTATGAGATGTCAGCGTTTTGTCCTTTGGATGCTAGAAATGTATCCATTATTACATAAGCAAAAGTCTGTCAGGAACAAAACTTCAATATCAATTAATTGAAGAAATTGTTTACTAAAAAAGACCTACCTTTCAGTAATGAGGAAAATTGCTGTGCTTGGTTTGGGGCATTTGCCAAGTTTCAAGAAGTAATTATTTTTGTATGTGTATAGGAGTGGGGGAGACAGAAAGGAGTTGGAGAGAGAGAGGGAGATGAAGAAACTGAGAAGGAGAGAGATGGATAGGGAGAAAAGGAGAAGAGGAGGAGGAGAGGAGAGAAGGAGGGAGAAGAAAAGAGAGGGAAGGAGGAGAGAGAGAGACAGAGACAGAGAGACAGAGAGAGAATGAGAAAGACAAAGAGTTTCTCACTATGGCCTAGCACACAGAATGGACTAATAAAATCTGCACATATTCTTCTATTTGAAACAAAAAAATATCAATCCAATACAGACTGTTTCTTCGTGACTAACATTCAAAATGATGTCTGGAATATACAGCCTTCAAAGAGGGCCAGCCCTGAACAGATTGTTAAACCAGGTGAAGTTCCTCTCTGATACCTGCTGCCTTTCCTTCCATTCCTTGTCCCCCCACCCCCACCACCCCCACCCCCGCCCTTGCTTTAGTCTCAGCCTTCCCAGGTTCTCAGCCACCACCAGAGTCTTTGCTAAAACCTTACTGTGAATGAGTTTAATTAAGGTGTTAACTCATGCCGGAAGTGTTTTCTTTTGAGAAGACCAAAGAGGAAAGTGATGATTAACACAAGTGACAAAACTTCTGTTGGTGAAAATTAGATGGGGGAGATATTTTATTGGGGGTTGGGGTGCCTTCCTTGTTTCCTTAAAATTATTGGATTAAAAAAATTTGTCTTCACAAAGAAAACAACCACTGGTTTTGTGGTCAGGAGACCTAGAAAGAAATCTCAGCTCTGCAATTTCATCACTAATTATCAAGCAGGATTCATTAAGAGTTTACTCTGTGCCTGACATTGTTGCTACCCGAGTAATCCTTAATCAAGTTACTGAACCTCTCTGGCACACAGCTTCCTCAACTGTAACATGAAGGCATTGGTCTAGAACTCCAGATAACATCTAAGGACTGTTCTCCCATCCCCCTCAAGAACTTATGATCTTATAAGTGGAAAATTTGGTTTCCATAACAGCTAAACCAGAGATAACTCAGGCATCATCTCACTTGAATTTCCTTGAGTTGACACCACCTGACCTCCAATACTCATGATTTTCATGTATCTAAGCATATTTTTATAATGCTAAAATATTTGATTTTAGTGAAGCAATGCAAAAAATCAAAAAGAGCAAATACATTATTATAGTGCTCTACGGATTATATCATATACAGAGATACCTCGAGATTATGCTGTATATTTGTGCTTATTTATGAGCTGACCTTTCAGGCATTAACAAATCTTTAAGAACGTGAGCTTCTTCTAAGGCTGAAGCAATGAAATCTTGTTGTTGTTGTTGTTGTTATTGATGTGTTTTATTTTCATACCACTATCTCTCCCCAGAAAGCCTTTTAATAAAGGATAAAAAAGGGAGAGAAAGAAAAGTCAATTCACAAACAACTGTAAAAATTAACATATCAGGTGATTCTGACATTATATGCAATATTCATACCTTTATCTCCTCCACCTTCCCCACAGCATTCTTCCTCTCCTTTTCAAAGCCAGTTATTATAATTACACAACTTTCAGTTTACGTTTTTGTTGTTATATTTTCTTTTACATCATTGAAGCCATTGGCATATCATTTTCCTGGTTCTGTTTACTTTGTGTCATGTGATATAAATCTTCCCATGCTTCTCTGAATTCTTTATATTCTTGATTTCTTATAGTATATGACTATGGATTGCTTTTAGGGCTGCTTTTAAGAAATCATTGAATTAATCAAGCAACAATCAGTCATTAAACCTCTATGTTCCAGGCACTGTTCTGAGGCTACAGAGAAACAAATATAATAGTCCCTGCCCTCAAAAACTCTTACAGGCAGATAAATATATTCAAAGTACATGCAGAATATATACAAAATCAGCTGGAGAAATCACAAAAGGTTTCATGTAGAAGTTGATTCTTCAGTTGAGTCATGTGGAGACCAGAGATTCCAAGAGATAGAGGCAAGAAGGGAGTATGTTGCAGGCATTGAAGGATAATAACCAAAGCAAATGCTTGGAAAGGAGAGATGAAGTATCTTGCTTGGGGATGACTAAGTGGGTAAGTATTGGTTTCCTCTAAACTTTGTGGAAGGGAATAATGCATAAGAAGAGTGTACTATATCTTTTAATTAGACATGGAATATAATTATTTTTACCATGCGGTTCTTTGCAGATGATTATTTGGAGGATTCTTATATTTTCTGTGATTGAGTTGAGAGCAGACCAAAAAACTATGTTGATTGACATAAAAATTAATTCTGTCCTCCACTTTTCCTTATTTAGAGTCTAGTTTTAGTGTTTGATGGTGGGTTCTTTGATTGAGACAGAGCATGGAAACTAGGCAAGCTTCCTTTGTGGTCCAAGTGTTGAAAGACTTCATGCCTCTGAGAGGTCACAACAAATTATGACGTAGCACTGTTTTTTACCTCACTCTCTAAACTTCCACCTGTCAAAAAACAGATCTGGCTTTCACTGAATAGTTAATTCTTCTCTGAAGGGAGAAGTTAAGGATATGGTGGTTAGGTGAATGACTTGAGATTCAATGGCATGCCATTTAGTACAATAACTATGCCTGAGTATTATCCAGCGAACACTAGCAAAGATCCTTTGTCTTTCTTGCATTGATTCTGAAACTCAAGCTAAAGTTAGCCTTGCCTCTTCAGTTACGAAGGCTGTAGTCACTGGCCTACAAAAGATCTTGGATAATTGCCATGGATGCTTTGCTTTTGCTATCGATGTATCACAGATGGAACATGCTCTTGTCTGACCTAAATTCATTGTGTTCCTAAATCATAATCTCTGAAGGTCATGGAGACCATTGTTAAAACACACACACACACACACACACACACACACACACGCAAAACAGTAAGGGCCCAAGAACACAGCCTGGGGCAAATACAGTTAATCCCAACAAAAGCTTTCACAGGATGAATTTTTTATTCTTGTTCCCTTGTGGAATAAAAGGATCATTGATACAGACTCTTCCAGGAAGAATTTTTGTTATAGAATTTCTCTCATACTCTTTGAAGAGAACCAAATACATCTGTTAAGTCCTTGAGTACAGCATTCAGATATTGATGTCCTTGGCATTTCCTCTGCCAGGAAGAGCTTCTACCTAAAGACCAGGTTGATGGCTACAAGGTTAATTTTTTATTTTATAATCTCCGTCATTAACAGTACTGACATCTATTCAGGGAGATATAATCAAATTAGGGGTGATACATATCAAATATTCTTCAATCTATCCTTTCTTTCTCTTTAAACAGCCCTGATCATATAGTTAATGCCCTCATGAACAGCTTGGCTGGACTATGGTGTTAGCTTCCTGATTGGTTTCCTTGACTCTAGACTGATTTCTCTAACCCAGTTTACAATCAGTGCCAAACTAATAGTCCTAGAACACAGGTATGACTCTATCAACTCTCTACCCAACCCTCAAAAATTCTCAATGACTTCCCATTTCCTCCAGGAACTCCTTAGCCTGGCATTTAAAAGTCTCCATAATTTGGATCCCACCTAATCTCCCAGATATATATAACATTATTTTCTCCTGACACTATCAAATTGATCTGCTTGGTTTCCTTGTACATAGCATGCCATCTCTTTTCCTATTAACCTTTGTGCTAGCTATTCCTCGTGTCTTAACTGAATTTCCTCACTTTCATTTGTTTGAATCTCTATCTTCCTTCCAAACTCAACTTGGGTGCTACCACTTCATGAGAGGTCCTAGCCATGCTAACTTTGCTTGAGTGAGTTAAGTTCACTCTCTCGACTCTATCTCCTCACCAAGTGTCTTCCCGGCATAACTTTCTTCCCCATCATCCCTTTATGTGTTATCTTCCACCATTGGGATATAAACTCCTTGAGGCAAGAGAATTTCTTGTTTGCTTGTATCCCAAGTGCTTAGTAAAGTGCCTGACATACTAAATGATTAATAAACATTCATTCAGTCTGTCTATGAAGTCTTTTCCTGTAGTTTTTTCATGGTGGTCCCTAAGTCAAGAAATATTAAATATTTCTGTTTGTAGTTCAAACAACTTAATAAGTATTTATGCCTTAGGTGTTAAATGATGCACATAAATTGAAAGAAACACTATTTTTATTTCATTCTTAACCATAATTACTTACTAATGGAGTGTGTGCACCTGTTGGGAATTGTGCAACTTCTCACACCTTGGAATCAGATTGGATATTACCATCCTCATGTCCAATCTCCCATTGATTTTTGGAAATATTGACATTTTATCACAGCACACACTGAAAACGCAGCTTCCCAAGACAATGATGTCAGAAATGATAAAGTCTGAGAGAAGTCACAGCCAAAAGGACAAGTAAACAAAATAAACCTCAAACATTCAAGAACATAACTGAAAGGAAGGTAGCGTGATCTAATGTTGAAACTGTGAACTACATTTCAACTAGCAGTTTCACAGATGTTGAGTAATGCCGTATATTCTCCTCCAGAGTTAAAAATATCCCATGGTACACCTGTGAGTTCCTGCAGAACCCTGATTTCTAAGGTCCTTCTCCAAGAATCTTTTATGTTGGTGATGATCTGTCATGGGCAGTAGTTAAGATTATGAAAATTGATGAACAAATGAACAGGGCAAGTACAGAGACCCAAAGACATCTCCAGGGTACACCCACATTTAAAGGGCTAGGAGGAAGAAAAGAAGCCAGTAGAAAACAGTGAAAGTACCAACATAAAGTGCAAAGAGTCAGTGAATCAAGAAGCATTTAAGTGCTTACTATGCACCAAGCAATGTGCTAAGTGCTAGGGATGCAGAAAGGCAAAGGACGGTGCTTGCCCTTGAAGAGTTCAAAACCTAATGGGGGGTACAATAAGTAAACATATATGTATAAAATCTGTATACATGATATACAGGAAATAATTGGTGGGCAGCTAGGTGGCACAATAGACAAAGGGCCTGGAATTAAGAGAACCTGAGTTCAAATGTGGTCACAGATACTTAATTGTTGTGTGACTCTGGGCAAGTCACTTAAGCCTGTTTGCCTCAGTACTTTATTTGTAAAATAAGGTGGAGAAGGAAATGGCAAACCCATGCCAGTATCTTTACCAAGAAAACCCCAAATAGTGTCAGAGAAAGTCAGACAGGACTGAAATGACTCAACAACAACAAAAAATAGTGGAACAAATGTGCTAGAATCTCAAGATAGACTTTCTGCAGAAGGTGGAATTTTTGTTAGGAATTAAACAAAGCCAGGGAAGTCAGAAAGCAGAAGAGAGAGCATTGCAGGCATGGAGGACAGTCAGAGAAATCACCTTGAGTCACTACATGGAGTGTCTTGTTTATGGAAGTCTAATGCCATGGGATCAAAGAGTACATGGTGGGAAGTAAGACTGGAAAGGTGTGGGGCAGACAACTAGGTTATGAAGAGCACTGAACATCAAACAGAAGATTTTACATTCAACCCAGGAGGTGATAGGGAGCCACTGGAGTTTCTGTATGGGAGTGACAAGGTTCTGACCTGTCCTTTAGTAAAGTCACTTGGGTAGCTGAATGGTGGATAGATTAGAGTGGGGAAAGATTTGTGGTGGGCAGATATACCAGCAGGTTACTGCAATAGTCCAAGTGTGAAGTGATGAGGGTTTGCACCAGGGTGGTGATAGTGTCAGAGAAGACAAAGGGATGCCCATATTCAAAAGAAATTTTGCAAAGGTGTAATCAACAGGCCTTGGCGACAGATATGAATATGGGGGGGGGGCATTGTGGGTAGTGGTGGTGTGAGGGATAGTAAGGAGTAGAGGATGACAATTAGGTTTTGAGCCTGGGGAGTGGAAGGATGATGGTATCCTTGAGAGTAATAGGTAAATTTGAAAGAAGGAAGAGTTTAGGGGGAAAGATAATAAGTTCAGTTTGGGATATGTTGAGTTTTAGATGTCAGCAGTTTGAGATGAGGGTTACTGATCAGTGTTCTAAAGGAGAGAAAGTCAGTGCTTACAGACACTGGCTGTAAATGTTATAATCACATATACATTTGTACATAGAGGTTCTAGCCTCTGTCCCTCTTGTGTGTGGGAAGGAAATGGCTAGTATCATAGATCAAGTCATTCACTTTCTCTGGGTCTCAGTATTTTCATCTGTAAAATGTGAGGGTTGGACTATGCCCTCTCTAAGTTCCCTTATAACTCTATGTCTGGGGAAGGAGAGTGAATCACTCTGGGAGAAATTTGGAAGGGAAGTGTTTGGTCAAAATGAATAAACAGACAGGGATAGGGATATTGCCATGAAATGTAATCCTTGAGCTGTGGAATAGAACAAAAGATAATCACAATAGAATAAAACACCAACAAAAAGTAGGATCATAGGATCAGAGTGACATACTTCTGGGATGTAGTAAAAGGCAAATTGATATCAGGAGACCTGACAATTTGCTTAGCTATGGGACTTTGCTCAAGTCACTGAACCTCTCATCTGTACTATGGAAGTAATCTCTCTTAAAAGGTGATGGTAAGGATCAAACGAGATGCTTTATTTAAAGTCCTTTATCTCTTTGAAGTGGGATATAAATATGAACTTATTACAAGAGCAGCATATGTGTTTTTACATATCTCAGGATGTTTATGACTAGCCACATCAACAGTTTGTACGATTATTGTGATTATGGCCTTGCTGTCACAGTGGAGAATATACTCAACATAAGTCACACTCTGGTGATCTGGTCTGCCTGTTATACTGTGTTTACTCACATTTTCCTCTCTCGTGAGTCATCCAGTAACAGCCCTGAGGAGAAAATCAAGAAAGTTCTCCTGGATATTTCTCTCTTTTCTCTCCCTCTCCTTCACTCTCCCTGACTTTGAAAAAGCAACCATGCTGCTGGCAGACGTTCCCAGGGGGTATAAAAAACCTCCATCATTTATACAGCTAGAGGCAGGATGATTTACTAAAGGAACACATTTCCCATAAAGCAGAATGTGCCTTGTCCATGACAGGACGAAGGGAAAGGGGGTTAAACTAATGGAGCAGCAGCTGTTTGCCACTCTTTGGAGTGAAGGGAGAGTTTGTCAGCAGTCAGTACCTCAGCCAGGCTGTCTTCCTCTTCTCTCCTCTCCATCAGTCAGCATATATCTTGTCTGTCAGTGTTGCCAACAATGAACTGTGGGTGAGAGCTGCTGAACTGACTCAGCCAGGGAATGAACATCCTTTAACCATTCAAGGAGACTTTAGGTCTGCAAAGCTGGGCCTTTTGGACCATCTGTTCTCAAGAACCAAGCTTGAAACTTGTAAAGGAAGAAATCCAAAATGGAACAGTTACATACATTCCTAACTACTTTGTCAGGACTCTCTTTTTCTTCCCTTCTCTATATTACTATTAAATTAACACCTTCATTCCTATGTCAGTCTTCATTTGTTCTCGGCCACTTGAAACCTTTAAAAAAATGACTCAAAGGATGGAGCATAACATCCTTTAAGTTACTGTTGACTACAAAGCTGCAGAAGCTGCATGGTATCCAGCAAGAGATCGCAGGTGTCTCCTTAACACTAAAGGAAAGGAAGGAGAACACTGGTTTCTTATACAGTCTTTCCAGGTATTTATATCTTCACCCAGGGGATCAAACAGACTACAGTCTGATGAGTCATAGATTAAGATGGTAAGTCTTAGAAAATTCTAGCCAGAAGTCATCCCACATGTCTTCTATATTCTCTAGAACAGAAGCATCAGATGTGTGGCAGCCCATGGCCCACAACGCTCTCTAGTGCGGCGAGCCAGATTACAATGAAATTGGAAAATACTCAATAAATAAATTAAAATACAATATAACGGCGATAGTGTTAATGTGTAGCTTTCTAAATCAATATGTAGTCTGCAGGCATCCCTATGTTTGGGTTATTGGCCCCCATATTTATTTTCTGTTGGAGCTTTATGTTAGAAAAGGGCAGCTAGGTGGCAGAATGATTCCAGTACTGTGGTAGACCTCAAGGCAGGACAACTCATCTTCCTAAGTTCAAATCTGGCCTCAGACACTTCCCAGCAAGGTGACCCTGGGCAAGTCACTTACCCATGTTTGCCTCAGCTCTTCATCTATAAAGTAAACTGGAGAAGGAAATGACAAACCACGTCAGTGTCTTTGTCAAGAAAAACCCAAATGGGATCATGAAGAGTCAGACATGACTGAAGATACTCAACAGCAAATATTGGAAAAAAAATATTAGGCTCAGGCTATTTTAATCATCAATTAATTAAAAGTTTAATCTTATCTGGAGAAATAACTAACCATTTATCAAAGATGATGAAAAAAGGAGCTATAAAACCCATTGGCGTATGGGGCTCAGCTGCTTTTGATGACCTCCATTTCCTTATGTACCCTAATTAACATAAAGGTCACACCTAAGTATCTAGTGATATCGTATTTTACATGAGAATACTAGAGGTCAGAAGAACAAGGAATTTTTCTAAAGAGGACTTCCCTTTGGAATGTGATACATTCCCCTTTTTTGCTATCTTTTTACTTCATAAATTTATTTGGCAAACTTCTGGTTTGAGTAGAATGACAAGGATGATAATAACTGAAATGCTAACTTACTCTTATAGAGCATTAAGATTTACAGAGTTTTTCTCAGGCTTGCCTCTTGAGGCAAATGATGGGTGAGTGACTAGCAGTTTTTTGGAGATAAATGTGCAAGTAGTTTTTATTTGCTTAGGACAGGGGTTCTCAGCCTTCCTAATGCTGTGACCCTTTAATACTCGTATGTGGGCATATCTGCATGTGGAGGGACCCACCTGAAGATGGATAGAGGAGCAGTGTCTCAGTTCCAAAGACCATCAGAAATATGTGTTTTCCAATGGTCTTAGGCATCCCCTGTGACCCCTGTGAAAGGGTCGTTTGACCCCCAAAGAGTCAAGAACTGCTGGCTTAGGAATATCTGTGGAACAATCATTTGCAGGAAATCTTATTTCAGGTCTAAATTTCCTTCAAAGAATTTAATAATAACCTGGAAAAAGAATAACTGCTGTTTATATGATGAGTTGAGGTTTGCAAAGCATCATTTTTATATATCCTATGCAAATCAATGGAGTATTGTAAATGGGTATTATTTTACCCCTTTTTTACAGAACAATAAACTAAGGTAGAGAGAAGTAAAGTGTCCAGTTCATGGTCACACAACTAGTAACAGGCAAAGGAAAGATTTCAATCTAAGTTTCTTCTAAAGCCAGTACCCTATTCTTCACATTATATGAATGTGTATTACATGTAATGGTGATAACTTGCATGAAACTCAAATGCCTTGCCTCTTATGGCAACCCAAAATGTAGACTAGGGATTGTGGAATTTGGAAAGTTTTTTTAAGTATACAGAGGCCTTTTAAAAAATTCCTTTCAAGGTTACACCAGAGCATAAGCATAGGGTTACAGAACTAGGATTAGATATCTGAGGAGATTTTCTTATCAATACCCATGATGCATTAGTGGCTAATGAAGAAGAACAAGGTTTTCTTGTTAAGCCGTCATCTATGGATTTTCCTTTATTCACTAAATGGGTTAACTCTCTTAAACTCAGACCTTATCTTAGGTAGGCCTGAAGCTGGTTTCTAGGCTTGAGAAAACCTTACTTATGATTATGAGAAATTAAAATAAACTTTCCATGACTCACTTCCTCTACTTACAGAAAAGGACTATTTGTTTTTAGATGCTCTGAGATCATTGGGGGAGAGTGGTAGAAATACCAATTTCAGTGAATCCTGTGATGTAACTAAAATAGCACTGCTTTTGGTAACATACATTGAACTCATGCAGAAATATTACAAATGTGACTAGAATTAACACTCTTCTGCTAAAGAGGGCCAAGCACTTTGAAACTATTAACATATATTAACCAAATTCTCCATGAAAATTGGATAGTACATGTTGGCTCCAACTAGAAATTAAGGCGACACAGTGGAGAGTGTACTGGACCTGGAATCAGGAAGATCTGAGTTCAAATCCTGCCTCAATCATTTCCTAGCTGTGTGACCCTGGGCAGGTTACTTAACTTTTCTTTGCCTCAGTTTCCTCATCTATAAAATGGGGGATAATAGTAGTATCTGCTTCCTAGGGTTGTTGCGAGAATCAAATGAGATATTTGTAAAGTGCTTTGCAAACCTTGAAGTGCTGTATAAATGTAAGCTATTATTACTATGAAAATTAAAATCAAATCATGCAATATCACGTCATTACTCTCTTCAGGGAGTGCACATGGAATTGGGATCTTCTAATTTTTAGTGGCTAGAAGTGTGCCTACTA
>CM053580.1:122353211-122377112 GCA_028627135.1 Pseudochirops cupreus | reverse complement strand
AAAAATTTCTCCTTCTTGGTGTCTAGGTTTACGGAGCCTCTTTTTCTTGAAGTAAGCATCAGTAAGATGATTTGGAATTTTCACACCTGAAAGGTTAACCCTGGTAGAGGTGGCAATGACAAATTTCTGATGTGTCCTTCTCAGAGGAACACGGTTGATGGTCAAAGGTCCAGTCACCAGTAGCAAGCCACTAGCCAGCTGCTTCAGGAAAACTACTTGCTTGCCCCTGTGGCGGCCAGTGAGCATGATCAGAATGGTGCCCGGGGTGATGCTAGCTCGAAGTCTCCTCACATGCTGGCTGAAGGGCTTTTTGCCAAGACTTAGCAGCTTTCTAGGCACATCCTCAGTAGGGTAATACCTAGGCATTTTGCGAATCTTTACCACTCGAGTTCCTCCATTCTTATCACCACCAACAGGCTTGGAGATAGTAGAAGGCACTTTGTCTTTCTTTTTCCTTTCAATCCGGGTTTTGGGGGCAGCGTATTTCTGCTTGTACATGGCTCTGTGGGAATACATGGCAGACCTGGAGTACCTACCAATCCGTCGGGCCAGGACTGGGTTCCGACTGCAATGCTTTCGAAGCTTTTTGACCTTTTCGGCTCCATCTTCCTTTTTGTTCTCTTTTTTTTCCTTTTTGACCTTCTTTTCCTTGGATGGCTTTTTGTCTGCCATCTTGAGAGACAGGAAAGAGAATTCTAAATACAGTGTTTTCCATAAGCATAATTTAAAAAGTAAGGTGGCCTGGAGTGCTTGAATGGATAATCAAAATCAGATTGAAGAGTGAAGACTGGCATATGCTGGAGAGATTTACAAAAATAATTAAATCAAGGGGATTGCTCATCAGCCATATGAAAAAGGGCACGTGTGGCTGGGTAATGATTTGTCTGATGCCAAACTGGGAGGATAGTCAATACAAAGGAAGAAAGCAGAATGGAATTCAAAACAACTTTCATAGGCTGAAACTATCGATGGAAAATAGTTTTATACACTGAAAGATAGAGAGAAGAGCCTGTTCTGGGGGCTTATAGTGGAGGGTGCTGGAGAGAATTGAAATGATAATTAAAGACCGGAGACTCATTAGAAATCAAGGAGGACTACAGGACTATCCTAGAAGTTCATACAATCATGTAATATATACATTAATATTTTTCATAGAATACTGGGGTAGCATTTGTATGTTCCCTGCAGAATGCTTGTTGAGATTTCAAGGAAATTAGGGAGATTGAAGCTTTTATAATTCCAGGCTGTTTGAATTACTGCAAAATTCTTTCTCAGACATGTTTTCTCCGTGATAAGTTTTCCTTTTCCATCTCTGACACTTGTTTCTAGTCTGCTTCCTTCATTTCAAGTGTCCTTATCTGTATAAAAAAATTATTTGGCTTTGATGTATAACATATTCTGGGTTTCTCTCTAAAGCATTCTAAAATATCTTCATATAAGGAATTTTATAGTACATTATAAATTTTTTATAAAATAATTTGTTGTTCAGTTATTTCAGTTGTGTTCACCTCTTCATGACCCATTTGGGGTTTTCTTAGCAAAGATACTGGAGTGGTTTGCCATTTCCTTCTCCAGACCATTGACAGATGAGGAAGCTGAGGCAAACAGGAGTAAGTAACCTGCCAGGTTCACACAGTTAGTCAATGTTTGAGGTCACATTTGAACTCAGATTTCCTGACTCTAGTCCTGATTCTCTATCCACTGCACCACCTAATTTTCCTCATAAAATAGTGATTTATCTTTTTTTAATGGAGTGATTAGATCAGAAATCGCTCATTCTTTTGAATAAAAGCATCTTCAGAGCCAAAATGGGTGACTCCTGAATCTTTTTTTCCTTTAAAGTTCCTGTTCCACACTCAAAGGGAAAATCAAATCCTAAGAAATTTTCTCAAATGTACCACCTGGCCTACTCATGCACAGGCCCCCATAAAAGTTATCCTAAGTTGTAGGTACTCTGTGGGTAGGCAGTCACTCAAACTCATAGCTCGCAATCTCTCACTGTAGTTTTTACTTATAACAGCAAGTCAGAGGCCAGTTTAGTTCAAAACTAAATGTTGTAAAATTATAATGATCATGCTTGGCCCTAAACAAGGCACATGAGAAGATACCTTTCCCTCCACCTCCTTTGCAATGGTGGGGAAAATAACACATGATATCAGTCTTTTAGATGGATGGATGGATAGATAGATAGATAGATAGACAGACAGACTGATAGACAGACAGACAGACTGATAGAAAGACAACAGACAGACAGATAGATAGATAGATAGACAGAAAGACAGACAGATAGAAAGAGAGATAGAGATAGAGACTGGCAAACTGTTTTTCCTTACTCAAATGATCATACAATCATATGTTTAGACCTGAAAGGGATGTTTGATGCAGTATAGAGACTAAGCCCTTCCCTTTACAAATAAAGAAACAGAGACCCAAAGAGGCTAAGTGATTTGCCTAAGGTTGGAACTCTTATTTTATTAACATATCTGCCAGTTACAGAATTTCATACTGTTCCCTTTAGTTACCCTATCACTGACAACTGTACCACAAAACCAGATTTTTCAGATGTAGGGCAGCTAGTTCAATTTATTGTTGGGCTATCTTTCACAGGGCTGTTTCAGATTGTTCATCCTAATTGTGTTTCTTTCCTTAATTTTAAAATCTTTTTACTTACTTTTTGTTATTACATTTAATTTCAGGATAGTTAGGGGGTACAGTGGATACAGCACCAACCCTGGAGTCAAGAAGACTTGAGTTCAAATTTGACCTACTTTACTTTGCTTTTGTCCATGTAAATCTCCCCATGCCTGTATCTCTCATGTTAATAATTTCTTTTTTTATTTTGTTTTTTGCTTTTTTGGAGGGTAATTGGGGTTAAGTGACTTGCCCAAGGTCACATGGCTAGTTTTTTTTTTGTATTAAGTATCTGAGGCTGGATTTGAACTCAGGTCCTCTTGACTCTGGGGCTGGGGCTCAATTCACTGTGCCACCTAGCTGCCCCCCTGTTAATAATTTCTAACAGTGCACTAATAACCTATTACTTTTTAATATAACTTGTTAAGATGTTCAGTCAATCAATAAACATTTACTAAGAGTTATGTATGTGTAAAACTCTAAACTAATTGCCATAGATATAAAGACAAATGCAAAACAATTCCTGCCCTCAAGGAGCTTAAATTCTAATGGATGAGATATGTATACACATGAATATGTACACAATATTTTAAAATATAGTTCTGAGAGGGATTTTCCTAGCAGTTGGGGAATCAGGAAAAACTTTATAAAGAAAGTGACTCTTGAGATGAGTCCTGAAGGGAACCAAGGATTCCAGGGAGAAGAGAGGAAGAAGCATGTTCCAAGCATGAGGAACAGCCACTGCAAAGACTTGACCATAGGCAATGGAGGGTGATATGTTTCAAACAATGAGTAAGTCAGTGCGTCTGATTCATAGAGTACATGGAGTTGAGTAAGGCTCATTCGCAGAGTACAAGGAGGTGAGAAAAAGAGGTCAAGTGGTAAAGAGTTTTAAATATGAAATTAGAGGAACTCCAGCTTTGTGCTAGAGACTTTATAGTTTGTGTTAGAGTCAACAGGGAGCTGCTCCAGGTTGTTGATTAATAATGATCAAATCTGTACTTTAGGAAAAATTCTTTTGCAGCTGTGGGGAGAATGAATGGGAGTCGGCTAGGTTTAAGGCAAGCAGACCTAAACTCCTGTCATTATAGTAGAGAGGCAATGAGGCACCACCAAAGATGGTGGCTATGGAAGTGAAGAGGGACTTATGTTAGAGAGGGTTGTGGGGATAAAAATAACAAAATTGGATGTGGGTTAAGTGAAGTGTTGAGGATAATACCAAGATTTTGAACCTAGAATAACTCAAAAAACATTTCTTAAGCACAAGAAAGATGGTGGTATGCCTAACAGAAAGAAGGAAATTAGAAAGAGGTTTCAGTCTAGAGGTAAAGAAAATGAAAACTTTTTGGAGGGAGACCATGCTGAGGTTGAGATATTTCCAGAAAATCTACTTTCAAATGTCTAGTAGATAGTTGATGATGAGCAACTGAAGCTCAGGAGAGAGATGCCCAAACACTGGGTAACTTCTTTGTTTCCTCTTTGTTGCTACTACCAAAAAGTATTGCTATAAGTATTTAGGTATATATGGTATCTTTTTTTTTTAATGTTGACCGTAATGGAATATATGTCTAATAATGGGGATCTCGAAATCAAATGACGTGCATTTTAGTCACTTTCTTCACATATATCCAAAATGCTTGAATTACTTCAAATTCCATCAACTCTGAATTAGTGTGCCTGTCTTTCTACGACCCTTCCAATATCAACTATTCTGGACTTTTCTCATCTTTCTCAATTTGCTGAGTGTGCACTGACTCCTGAGAATTGTTTTGATTTTCATTCATCTTATTATGAGTGAGCACCTATCTCACAGGGTTGTTTTGAAGACCAAATAAGAATCTCTGTAAAGTACCCAGCATGAACCATGGAACATAGCTTAATAAATGCTTGTACCTTTCCTTCCCCCTTCTTCTATTAACTATTAACTAATTATTAACTATATGGTAGTTAATAATTTGTAATCCCTTTTTTGAGAACTGTTTGTTCAGTTCTTTGCTTATTCAATGGGAAATAATTTTTATCTTACATGCTAGTGTTACTTGGCTTATGTTATCTTTGATATTAAACTCTTATTAGGTATTTTATGCTGATGTACTTTTCCTAATCATATTCTTCCTTTCTTATCCTTATTTCATTGATTTTGATTGAATAAAAGTGTTTCAGTTTCATGTAACTGAAACAATTTGTGTGTGTGTGTGTGTGTGTGTGTGTGTGTGTGTGTGTGTGATTGGCCTCTATTCTTTGTTTAGCTAAGAATTCAACCTACTCTCCTCCCCTCCTACTTAGCTCTGAAAGTTGACCAGAGCTGTTTTAAAAACTCATTAGTCAGTGAGTGTTGTATCAGGGTATTACTGATGAGTAATAATAAGGAATACAGGTAAGAAATGTGCCCAACCTGCAGAATGTTGTGGCTGTGTACACTGCATCTTAATATGAGAAAGCCAAAAGCACTTGAAGGCAGTCAGTGACTTAGTGCTATTCTAGCACTACTGGAACAGTCTGTGCTGTCGAGGAGCTCTCTTACAATTATTAAATATGTTCTCCAGCTTTTCTCCACAGGGAAGGGTGCAAACAGTCTAAATATTCTCAGGTTTACTTTCTTAGTTCATAACTTGCATTTCTGCTGACAACTCAAAATCATTTTGTATAAATTATTATATTTATACATATAATTTAAATATACAAACATACCATATTATTTATGCTATACTATATTAGAAAACAATATATAAATATAATACATATTGTCATTATATAAAAACAATCACCCTGGGAACTTATCATAAATATTGAATGGGGGTAAAAAGTACTAGACAAAAATGAACTTGTTTTTATCTTTTACTTGCAAACCATAAGCTTGAATGTATAGGTCAGTCAGGTAGGCATTTTTCCCCATGTCAATATTATACCCAAATGCTCATAAGTATCTGCTTTTGAAATATTTTTACTGTGAGGTGTAATTTCCTTACCAACAAGGAAATTGCAAAACGCTAAGGATATGCTATGGGTAGAATTCTTTTTATTTGTAGTAGAGTGAAGAAAAAAACAACAATGTGTTGAATTGTGAAGGTCAATCAAGCCATACTATAATGGTTCACTAGAATTTTTTTTTTTTACATGCAGCAGTCAAGACAGGATCTAAAGAATAAAGAGAGAATTGTTGTAGTAAAATGGATTTTTTTGGTATGGAAATTAGAATTCTATGGCAATAGAATCTTGAAATTGATACATGGTGTAAGCTGCTTCCCAGACCTAATCCTACAATACTTCATAAAATCCATTTACCCATTAGAATATAAAATCCTGTGGGCAAAGACCTTGAACTGTTTTAATGCATTCTGTTCAGTGCCTACTAAGTGAATATTTATAGAATATATTTTAAAGCATTGAACCAGTTTACATGGATACTGAACAAATATGAATTGATGATGACATTGATGACTTAAAAGGAAAATTACTTGAGTCTAAGCCAATTGTCTCTTAGGAAACTGGGAGTGCCCAACTCATTCTGGTTGGATGCCCTGAACTGTTCTAAGAATTGAATTTACAGGATGACAGGCAGTTCACATTTAATTTTAATATCTTTGAGTACATTGACAGATCCAAGTGTCAGCTGACCTGTGGTGGAAAAATATAACAATTTCAAAGGGTTTTACTTTTTACTTAGTTTTGCTTTAATATTATATGGAAGCACCTTGAGAGAGGTAGTAATGCTGGATTTTGTTCACTTTTGGCACCATATTTTCTGCATCTAGCATCGTGCCTGACATAGAGTAGGTGCTTAACCAACCTATGCTTGCTGAATGATAGCAATATTATTGTGTCAGTGCAGTGCTTATGTAAATTTGCTATCTTCAGTTATACCAGTAAGTACAACCAAAGTCAGGCTACTCATGGATTTTGATTGTCAGCAATAGAACATACCCAAGAATTCTATTTTATTTCATAAGGGTGATAAATCTATTCACTCTAATCTTTTCAAATACTGGAAATGTGACAATGGAAATATAAAATAGATCAGTGGTTTCTCTTAAAAAAAAATCTAATTGAGGCGGCTAGGTGGCACAGTGAATAGAGCATGAGTCTGGAGTCAGGAGGACCTGTGTTAAAATCCAGCCTCAGACATTTGACACAGTTACTAGCTGTGTGACCTTGGGCAAGCCACTTAACCCCAATTGCCTTGCCTTCTCCCCTCCAAAAAAAAATCTAATTGACTCCAATAGAGGTCACCCATGGTCAACTGAATGATTAGGGGAAAATGCCTAATATTCTTCCAGACGTACTTAATTTTATTAAAATCATTTACAAACATCTTCTTTACTGCCAGAAAAAAATATTGCCCTTATTTGTTATGCTGGGGGAGAAAACACTTTGTTTTTCAGTAAGAAATGTGAAATCCTAACCTTCAACTGTAGATCACAAGGCACCCAATTATTTGTGTGCTGACATTTCAAAAAGAAATAGTAGATTTTTTTCTGGGTTCTTTTGCAAAATTTTTAGAGGACTCCTCAATTGAAAAGGTCAGGGCAACTGCTCCAAATAGCTGAGACAACACTTTATTCAAAAATGTTTTTTCTTGTGTAAGTTATAGTTGAATATATCTTGGTTGTACACCTAGGATTGCATTAATGGAAAAAAGAGGACCTTGTTCATGCCATTTTTATGCCTATTGGTATACTAAAGCATTTGTAGTCCTTTGGATATAACTTCTTAAGTGACTTTGAATATTTAGAAGCAAGGCCTGATAACAAAGGACCTGATTTTAATATGAAACCTGCCTCCTCTCTGTCCCTTGGTCTTCACCCTGTATCCCTAGCTGCTGCCTGAAATGCCAACTTGGAGGCTCTTGAATCTTAATTTTTTTTTAAAATCTTTGCTAAAAATGCTATCAGGAAAGGCAGACTAATAAGCTACTATTAGTCACTTAATTCCCTTTTTGGAAAGGAAGGGACCTGAGAACAAGGGTCCTCTTGTGTTTGCTTTCCCCAGTACGTGGCACTGGACCTTATACATTCTCACATAGAAATGTGGCTGATTATGATAATGTGTAATTGTTGATATTGAGTAAGGTTGGGAGGGCAGGCATGATCAGGCCTCTGTGTAACTTCTTTTTCTGGCTAATAGCCTTGGGGAAAGACTGATGACTAAGCATAAGGAAAAGAGAGTAAATACTATCATAAAGCAAAAATGGGCCGGACAGGGAGCCTAGGGGCACCGAAGACATATTTACCTGCCTCAGTTTCCTTGTATATAATGATGAGGGTTAGAATTGAAGAACTCTTAAGGGCCCTTCCAACTTTAACCTTCTCTGAGTCTGCAGTTTTTTTAGGGTTCATTATTGCATTATGTTATACATTTAGGATATCAGGTGATATTATTCTGAGTCCAACAGTTTGGAAAGGAAGAACCTGCAGGCTCAAGAAGCTTAGAACCCAAAGACTTTGTTTCTTCAACCAAAGACCTTAGTAATTACACTGCTGTTGTCAGTGGAAGAAAGGGAAAGCAGGAAAAGAAACGAGATTTGGTTTATAATCTGATCCTTTCCAATCCCAGAACAGATTAGGACTTCACTACGAAGTTGAATAAGTTACTCTTAGATAATATCCTATTGCATAATATTTTTTTGGAATCTCAGAAGTTTGGTAAAGTGGCTATGCAAAGGAAGTTTGCTTTCTTCTGCTGTAGGATACTTATGTCTTAATAGAGGTAGGCAGCTAGGTGGTGCAATGAATGGAACACTAGGCCTGGATTTAGGAAAGACCTGAGTTCAAATATGACCAAAGATATTTAGTAGTTGTGTGACTGTGGGCAAGTCACTTACCTTCTGTTAGTCCATTCCCTCATCTGTAAAATGGGGTTGATAATGAAATCTATCTTCCAGGGTTGTTTTGAGGATAAAAAAGAGATAATATTTGTAAGGTGCTTTGCTTAGCACCTGGTACGTAGTAAGCATTAATTAAATGATAGTTAGTATTATTGTTTTCATGATAATTATTATTATTGAAAGCAGGTAGCAATTTGAGTTACCAAGTTATAAAGAGTGAAGTTTGTTGTAGTGTAACAGCTCCTGTGTCACTAATATAGTATATTGATATTATTAGCAACTGTTTAGCACCTTGATGGTTGTTTTTCAGGTAGGTTCATGACAACCCTTGCTATTAATTTACTCCCTCTGCCAGGTTTTTTTTTCCCCCTCCTTAAGTGTCATGGTCTGTATTTTAGAGATGGCAAGTAGTTAGAGCTTAAATTTAGTGCATTGTCTCAAAAATGGGGCCTCTAGATAAATAATAATTTTGTCAAATATATTACTCAACTGTTAGCAATGTTTCTAATATGGGTTATAGGTTTTTTTTTTGGAAATTTTTCTCTTCTAGTTATTGATCACAATGAAGATATCCCAAGTTTTCCTTATCAGTATCGATGTTCTATATTCTCTGACCTTGGTCTTAAAATCAGTTATAGGGAGGGAAGAGGGGGAGAGAAGGAAGACTATGTGGAGGAGTGAGGAGGAAAAAAAATCATTTAATAAATGCCAGATATGGACTTAAAGGACCAGGTTTTAATTCCCATCTCTGATGGTTCAGACTTTTATCACTTTCCTCCTGAACTTTTAAAACAGCCTCCTAATTGCTCTTCATATATTCAATTTCTTCCCTCTCTAAGCCATTCCCCAAATGTCTGCCAAAGTGATATTCCTAAAATATAGGCCTAAGGATATCACCCTTTTGCTCAAGAAATGCCAGTGGCCCTGCATTATAATTACAAACCTTTCTGTTTTGTATTGAAAGCTCATTACTATTTGGCTCTAGCCTATATTTCCAGGATGGTTATATATTCCTGCCCCACATGTACTCTTGATAGCAGCCTGACTTAACTTCCTACTGTTCCTCACATAGAGCATTCAATCTCCAGCCTCTTTGCCTTTGTCCAAGCTTCCCCTCATGCATTTAGATTATTCTCTCTCTTCAACTACTGTATCTTAGAACTCTGAGCTCCCTTTAAGGCTCAGCTTCAGTTTCACCTCCTTCAACATATCTTTTTCTGATTTTATCCCATTTTTAGCATCCTCTGCAAATTATTTTGTATTTATCTTGTGTTTATTTGTACATACTTTGGATTTGCCCAGTTGGGTACATGTGTCTCTCCAGTAGAATATGAACTCTTTGGAGAAGGGGAATATTTTTATTCTCAATCCCTACCACATAGTAGGTGCTGACTGTTGATTGATTATTGCTTACTAATTCTATAACCTTGAGGAAGTTGCTTAACTTCTTTGGTACTCAGTTTCTTCATTTGTTGGATGAAGAGAGTGTACTTCAGGGGTGGGGAACTCATGGGCTCGAGGCTGCATTTGGCTCTCTGGGTCCTCGAGTATGGCTCTTTGACTGAATCCAAACTTCACAGAACAAATCAAAGGGGTCACATGAGGCCTCAAGGCTGGAGGTTCTCCATCCCTGTACTATGTGATCTCTAAGCTATTTTCTAGCTCTAACTCTTGTCATATGAAGCAGAGTCATCCTTCTTGAATCCATGATGAATTGGTGGATTCTTAATTGCCCTAAATCCCAATGGCATGAGTCCCATATTGTTCGATAACTACCAGGTAATCTTCAAGGTTCTCTAGTCAGTCGCAAGCCAGATTTCATCACCATGTCTACTCTCTCACAGGCATTTCTGGTGGCAATATGTGTGGTCAAGATGAAGCTCTCTTTTGTCAACTCACAAAAAAATCTGATGAACAGAAAGCCATATTAGTAAGTTGGAGACCTCTGTCATATAGGTTTAGGAAACTAACATCACCTTTTGGTAAGGCAGAGCCAATAAAAGATTAAATTATACCTTATAGTATATCCCTGTACTGGAATTGAGGTTAGATCTACATTGGCTCTCATCTACTTCTCTAGGGATCAGTACCAAATAAACATGGCCTTATACATATGTGGAGCAGGCACATTTTTATTAATATTTTAAATGCTCTGAGAAGTATACCCTACCAAAATGTGTTTGCCGTATTGATTGATATATATTAATTTAGTTCATTCTATTACCAGAAATTCCAGCAATTAGAGAGAGCCTTATAAAATTTAACTGGGAACAAATAACCATCATACTTAATTATCAATACATTTAATAGGTTTGTTTTTATTCTAAATCATGCTGAAAGAATGAGGGTGTTTTGTTTGGAGATAGAGAGAGATAACTACAGAGCACAGGGCCTGAGGAAGCAACTAAATTCTGAGCAGCAGAAGTTTGGTTAGGGGCACAGGAAGAGAAAAGGTAGGGTGCCACATACAAACATAGTCTCCACAGTTTTGCTGAGGGATCTCAGAAGCAATGAAAACTCTAGCATGTAGCTTATGGGAAAAACTAACTTACTTCTCTCGTCAGCTCTTTGTTGAATTCTTCATAGAACCAATGACACGCTATTTGAAAGAATGGTGCTGACTAAAATCTCATGTTAGGACTCTGTCTCCAATTCTTCACTACAGTGTTTCTGACTATCCATTAATGTTTGTGTACAGCCTTCTACCTATCTCTACTATCAGGTTGGTCTGTCAAAGGTACAAGATTGCTCTCTAAAAAAGGCCAGGGGATGTAGGGCTTTAAATAATGACTTTGTCTCCCAAAAGCAGATAAAGCCCAATATCAGCAATCTTCTGTATGTAAAGAGGTTAGTACAATGACTTTGCTTTTCAGGCATGCCCACTTATATGCATAACAATACAATTGCTAGCACCCTTATGAACAAGAACAATCTTATGAAATGAAGTTTGCTGAACCTTTTGAATTTGTTCATTGCAAGGGCAGCATAGCATATATATGAGACAAGGAATTGTACAGGCAATCAGGAACCCTGGGTTCTTATTCAGGCTCTGTTAGTAACTTGCTGTGTAACCTCAGGCCAATCCCTTTCATCCTGATTCCAAGCTTTGTAGTTTTATGAAAGATAATTCTTTTTTTTTTCCTTCTCCTTACACCAGAGGTTTGGCACTCTGGTTTTCTATTGTATGGTCTTTGTCATGCCTTTGAGTTAGGAGTTGATGTGAGTCTTCACAGATAAGCGTGACCATTCTAGAAGTCATGAAAAAAAAATTGGTCATAGAAGATGGCTAATGAATGCCTACCTCCCTCCCCACTTCTGATTGTTTCTTTATCACTGCCTATCCAAAAGTATGCCTTGCAAGAATGTTTTAGCATCTTGAGCATCTGACCATTTAGTTCAGCCTAAAGTGAAGGTGATGGTCCAGAAAGAAAATGTGGTAGACATTTGCTTTCTATTGTATGTGTGTATGTACATATTACATATGTATATTATATGTATGATATTCATATATGATAAATATACAAATAGTTTATATATAATTCCATACTTATGATGCATAAATACCTAAGATATGGATGTATATATATAGATTAACATAGTAGCATGTGTATATTATACACATATTAAATGTAATATTTATATATCTATGTATATGTATATATTTATTGTTACCCAAATCACCTCAGCAAAGTCAAGAATTTGTGAGGGATTGATTCAGACATCAGTAAAAAGATACTCATCACATTCATAGAATTAAATTTCAAGTAATACTGTATTAGGAGTCAAGGACCTTCAGTTTGTTATGTGGCTTTTAGGGAACCTTCCAGCTCTAATACAGGATTCTATTAGCTTGAATAAGTTGCTTGATGACTCTGAACCTCTATTTCCTCAGCTATAAAGTAAATGAATAAATGAAAAAGCACTATGCTAAGAGATGAGATTAACAATTGAAAAAGGGAAATAGTTCTTTTTTTCAAGAAGCTTAAACTCTAATCTTGGGGAGACAGCTCACATAGGGGAGTGGTGGCTAGGGAGGGGTGTTTTGGTTTGGAAAGTCATAGGACTGATGAATTAGGCCAGGCAGATTGGATTGACATCTCTTTTCCAGGAACAATGACTATGAGATTGTGTGGAGAGAGAATGGAGTACACAAAATGGCAGGCAAGAAGATGGAAAAATGGGATCCAAAATAAGGCATGCATAGGGTTTGCTAGGAATAGTAGGCCACTGAGGCACTCACTAAAAAGGATAGCCCAGGTCCTAAGTGTGGGAGACCACAGGGATTAGATGATTTACAGGTTTTTTCTACTTGTGATTTCACTCATGTGTAGACAGAGTTTATATGATTCTAATGTAATATTAACCATTTCTTCTTTTTTTTAAAAACTTTCTCCAAGCTTACCATTAAGCTTATATTCCATAAAAAATACAAGGACATTTCATTTGGGTGACTCATTCCTATCAGTTTTTCATTATTGAGAGGTGTTCACACGATTCTTCTTCGAGTTCATTCTCACCTTGCATCCCTCTCATTGTTAGGAGGAAATCACTTGTTTACAACATCAGGATCTGTTGATCTGAGAACAATTGCTAGGTTTCAGGAAAAGGGCCATTTGCAATCACCTCCACGGAAATGTTCTTGATGGTATAAGATGAATACTTTGTTCCATTTCATCACATTCCCAAATAACTCTCTTGTTTGGGTGAAGGGGAGCTGACTGCCAGATAGGGCCAGAGCTTAAAGTGAGAGGGATAAATAAAATGGAATTTCTAAAGCTGATCTCTAATTCCAAAATTATTAAAGTACAGGCTTAGAACCAAAAAGTGCAATATTCCAAATCATTGTCAATCACCAATCAATATCAATATTCTATTGAACTATTCTATATCATTATTATTAGAGCAATAGATTAATTTATATATATATACATATATAGTGCATAATAGCACAATCTAGTGAAAACATCAACTTATATATTTGTAGTGCTTTACAATTGTTAGAACATTTCTTTAGAATCAACCAGTGAAATAGGTCATATAAGATTGTTCTACCCCTTGAATGCCTGGCTTCCTCTCCTGAGCCTTGGATGATCTCTAACCTCTTTTTAAAGCCTAGCTCAAATATTTGTAAGGCTCTTAGTTCATAATAAACTCTTAATTATGCCCTTCCCCATCTCCTCTGCTATGTCAAGTTGCTAGTGCTCTTCTCAATAGAAATTATCAATAATTATTTTGTATAAATTTTGCTTCTCCCCTTCCAAAATGAATGTAGGTTCCTTGGGGTCAAGGACTGTTTCTTTTTTGTCTTTCTATCTCCAGGGTCTAGCATATAAGTGCTTAATAAATATCTGTTGAATGAAAGAATGAATGAAACAAATTCAAGTACTGTTATACTCATTTTACTGATGCCCAGAGAAATGCATGCTATTAATAATTGTAAAAATTATATGAGAGAACAGATTGGGGGAAGGAGTATTCAATAGGCTTGCTACTTTGGGGTGGAGGGGCTAGGGGAAAGACAGGGAGGAAAAAAATTGTAACTCAGATATTGTGGAAATGAATGTTGAAAACTAAAAATAAATAAACAGCAAAAAAATTCTAAAAGTTGGGACTCCAAGTTTTCGGACTACATCTTCCAATAATACCGTGTTGCTGCTTTGTGTAAAGGGAAGAACATTGGATTTGAAGTTAGGACCTAGAGTTTTTGTCCCTGCTCTGCTTCTTACTAGTTATAGGACTGTGGTTGAGTTGATTATCCATTCTGAGACTCCATTTCATCTGGTACACAGAAATAAATAAGATGGGAAATTGTCTACATGCTTCACAGAGAGCTGTTTCGAGACTCAAACAGAATAGCATACATTTAAGTGCTCTATGCCTGAAAATTGTGTCATTCAATCAACAGACATTTATTAAACTCTTATAAAGAAGGGCAAAAGATAGTCCCTCTTCTCTTACAGCCTAATGAGGGAGACAACATGTAAACAACTAGGTATATACAGGATCTGTTGGAAATAATCAACAGAGAGAAGGCACTAGAATTAAGTGAAGCAAGAAATGTTTCTTTAAAAAGGTGGTATTTTGGCTGGAACTTGAAGAAAGCTAGGGAAGCCAGGAGTCAGAAAGGAGAAAGAATATTCTAGGGATGGAAGACAGTCAGTGAAAATATCTAGAGTCAAGAGAAATGGAACGTCACATTGTAATGCCAAGCAAAGGCAACTTTCAAGGTTCAGATTACCAGCATAGTAAACCCCATCTATTCAGCAAACCTCACAGAACAGAGAAAGTCAAAATACAGTGTAACTTGTTCCTTTAGCAAGTAAGTTCTCAATTCAATCTGGGTACTACTCCACCCCTAGACAGTACATTCATTTAGTCAGTCAAAAGTCTCTTGTCAAATGGAGATTAGTTTCCAACCATAAACAAAATAATTCATTTGGTCAATCACAGAGCACACAGAAAACTCAAAGGTTTCCCACCCCTGAATCTCAAAAGGGACAACAAATTTAAACTCAGCATTGAACACCCAAGGAAAGGTCCTTCTTTCATCTTCACTGGAGGCAAGTCCTCAGCAAGCTCAGTTCCTGGGGAGACAAGGCTCAACAAAGTCATAGCCAGTGTCCTCATCAAGTCACTCTCTGTCTGTAGAATAGTTCCAGAACCCCTGAAAACATCAGCAAGGCCCTCTTCCAGGATTTCTGTGCAGGTACCACAAGAAAATCCTCTTTCAGGGCTTCTGAACCAACAGCCAGGTTCCAGGACCTCTACAACAGCAGCACTGTCCTTCACCATCAGGTGAATCTGGAAAAACAACATCAAAACAGACAGACGAAATACCAGCATCACAGCCATGCCTCCTCAGTCCTTGGCAGTTCCGGGTGGCAGTTCCAATGGGCTCTTAGTAGTCTTTCTTTTGGCAACTCAGGCTCCACGATACTGGATACTGCTCTCCCAAAGTTCTTCTGGCCTTCTCTAGGCTTGGGCCTTTCTTCCAATTCACGGCTCCTCCCATTTCAGCCCTCTCTCTTCACGTCAACAAGTCCATCCCACAAGTGGGATTCACAAGCTCTGGGTTTTTACACTTAACCCAAAAACCAAGCCAATACAGGGGCATCTCCAAATTCCATTTCCAATACACACATGCAAGGAACAACAAGGAGGCCAGTGTCATTGGATTGAAGAGTGTGTGTGTCTATAGGAAAGGGAATGGGGGGAGGATGATGGGGTTGTAAGAAGGAAGAAGACCAGAATACTGGAAAAGTAAAGGGGTAGGTTATGAAGAGCTTTGAATATCAAACAAAAGATTTTATATTTCATCCTAGAGGTGATAGGAAGTTGTTGAAGTTTATTATAGGGGGGTGGGGCGTGTGTGATAGGTTCAGACTTAAACATTAGAAAGATCACGTCAACAGCTCAGTAGAGAATGGACTAGAATGGGGAGAGGTCTCTGGTAGGCAGACCAATGTATTGTCTATTGCAATAATCCAAGTGTGAGATGGCAAAACATACTATAAAATGATGGAGTATCAAGTGTTGGGGATATGAAAATTAGTAGTCCATACAATGGATATTAAGGATACTTTTGACAAATAGTCTGCTTTTTCAAGTTTGTCTTTATTATATTCCATAAAGTTTTCAATGCAATTCAAATCAGAAGAATTCCTAGAATGCTCAATTATGTTTGCCCCTATCTCTTGGATAAATTTCTTAAACTTTCATGACACCTATCAAAGTTCATGGTCCCAGCTTTATTTGGGAATTTCTGTAATTTTAGAACAATCTTGCTTCTCAGTATCTAAACATATTTATCAGGTTTCATTATTCTTCCATTTGGAAAAATCCCATATCATTTGTTTCAAATCCCATGTTTGAACAAACAAATGTTAATGGACCAGTGAGAAAATTGATTGGTTTGAAAAAGTTGTTGTTCCCTCCTCTCCCTCAATGACATATGGTATCTCAGTAGGCAAGATGGACCACACTGGATGGATCCTTTGGGATGTACTGTCTAATCTAAATAGTCTAATCTAAATATCCCAGTGAAATTTAAAGAGATAAAAAATAAGAAACGAAGTTCAAATGAAGAGCACTGACTTGATGTTTTAGAAGAGGTTCCTTCTCCAAATGCATGTCCCTGGGGAAGGTAGAATTTGAGAAGAGGCCAGCAACAATGGCAGCTCATGATTTTTCAGATGGCAGCAGATAGTCTTTGATATTTTTCCCAACACTGCCCTGCTTCAAACATCTATATTTAAATAAACAAAGTTCATCTTTTGCACCTTCATTTTCTTTTTGGTATTCTTCTACTTTTCTTTGACCTTTCCCAAGGGTATATGTTCTTCAAGTTCTCTCCTTAAATGAATTAAGCAATTTGACAAATATTTGTATATGCCCTATATGAAAGACCCAGTGCTGATTAAGTTATTGGGAATTTAAAAAAGAATAATACTTGAAGGAGTTTACAGTCTCCTCCAAGAGATAAACTACATGCATATGCAAGTATATAATTGCATTTGATAGATATAAACAAGGTATTGCGAGGGATCAGAGGAAGGAAGAATCCATTCCTTCTTGTGACACCAAGGAGGACTTACTGGAGAAGTAGCATTGGAGCTGAGTTTTAAAGAATGGGAAGGATGTCAGCATACAGAGATAAGGAAGAGCTTGTTTTCAGGGTTGCAGGGCAACCTACGCAAAGGAGTAGTTGAACTAGAGCATGTAATTGCTTGGTGTAGTGGACAGAGTGCTAGACTTGTGTCAGGAAGAAGTGAATTCAAATTCTACTTCAGACACTTACTGAATGTGTAACCCTGGGCAAGTTACTTAACCTCTATTTTCCTCAGTTTCCTCATTTTTAGAATGGGGATAAGACAGCACCTACCTCATAAGTAGGATTTAATGAGGTAGCATATGTAAAGTAGTATGCAAATCTTAAAAGGTTCTCTATATGTGAGCTATTAATGATAATAATATGAGCAAGGGCAGTGTAAGATAGGGATGGAAAATACAGATCAGAGTCAGATTGGGGGTAAAAAAATTTGAATGCTAGGCTAAAGTGTTTAAATGTTGTTCAGAGAGAAGCTTCAGGCCTTTTAAAATGAATTTCATGGATCAGTGAATGGGTGAGGAAGGTAATTTGAGAGCATGAGGAGTACCTCCCCAGCACTAAAATCCTATCAATAGATAGCTATCCATTCTGAGGGAAGTAAAGGCTGACTCTGAAGAGAGGCAACATGTCCTTAGGAAGCTCAGTGATGAGTTTAAACCAGTGAGCTGTTTAACCTCCTTGGGTGCAATTGTTTTTAATAAGCCATGTTATTTTAATAACTCCTTTCTGCTGGACAAAGTCTTGCTTGTTTCATAGTTCTTTCTAAATCTCATTAAGCTAATTACTATGCATTATGTATCTGTATAAATATTTCAATGGAAAGCAGGGAAATGATGTGAATATAACATCTTTCTATGCTGTCACATTCTCCCTTGACATAGAAGCCTGAGTTCTGCACTTGACTTGCTGAACAATCCTGGCTGAATTCTGTAGAAGATGGTCTGAAATAAATGACAGTTCTTCCTTTTGTCCCCTGGAAACAAAGCTGGGGAAATTATCTCTGCATAACATAGGGATGCATCAATTACATTATCATTCTAAATGCTGATGGCAAGGGGACTGGTACTCTTAGAAAGGGTTGGGAGTGAGGGGAAGGACCACCTGTCCTCTGTGTAGGAAAATGTGAGCTGGGAAGCAAAAAGGAAGCACTTGACTTGATACCTAGTGATCCAGATCCAGGGAGACTTCTAGGAAGTCATTATATAAACAATGTAGAATATCAGTGGATGGAATGAATCTAGCAATGCAAGATCACATGCATTGGGATCACAGATGGGAATCATTGTGCCCACTCTTTTTTCTTCTCCCTTACTCCTTTTCCCTTTCTTCTCTATTTCCTCCCTCTCCCTAATTCCCCCTGCTCTTGTCTCTGAACCTTCCCCCTCTCTTCTCTTTTTCTCTCTTCTTTTCTCCTCTCTCTCTCTCCCTCCACTCCTCTCTCCTCCCCAAAACCATACTGCATGCCAATAGATGGATAATTTAGCAGCCTCAGGCCTCTGCTACAGCTTTTCTCACTTGACTACACTCAGCAAAAACCAGCAGGAGCAGAGCACAGAGCCTTCTGGTCCACGCTTTCCACATGGCCTCCAGGTTTAGCTGCCATGTGGCATCATTGGTCCTATAGTTAGGTTTACCCATGAGGCAGTTACTGTTCTCTGATCATCATCACTCTGATCATTTCGAGTGGCTATAAACACTCCTCAGAGCATTGTTTGACAGATGCATATTAGGAGGGCAGCAGTTTTTACTGTGGATGAGGCAAGGTTTAGTACCTTGGAAACGGGAAGAGGCAGCCGGCTCCTTCATTCATTCTAGGTCCCATCAGGAGATTGTGCAATTAATGTAGTGCCTCCTGTCTGATGCTAGTTTCTTACTTTCATACTTCTGGATAGAGCTGGGTTGGGCCAAAGCATAGTCCCGCAGGAGCTAGGACTATAAAGAATCCTGAAAAACAGAAGCAAAATATGTCTACATAGCTCTCCAACCAAAAAAACCAACAAAGTATGCCTTAAATGTGTCTCATTTGACCACAGTGGTATGTAACCAACTTCCAAAAGTCATTTCACTTTCCTGAAACTTTATACAGAAACATAGGAGGAACTACTGCTCATTCTATACTAGGAAAAAAAAAAGAGTTCTTCGTTTCTGAAAATAGAACGTGTGTGGGGGAGAGGTGGGTTCGTGAGAAGGCAAAGTGCCGCATAGTAAGGTCCCTCTGGTCAAGGGTAAGGTCCACAGCAGTAGTTTCTTTTTGTATTGGTTTCTTTATCACATTGCACATAGTAGGCACTTTATAAATGTTTGCCAGATTATTGAATTGATAAACTACGTTTGTAACTGTACTAATTATAGAAGCATAGCTTTAGGGCTGGAAAGGACTTTAAGGATCATCTAAGTCATACTTTCTCATTTACAAATGAAGAAACTGAGTGCCAGAGAGAGGTGTCCAGATGTGCATTTGTGCACTTGTGCAAGGATGTCCAGATGTCCATTTCCTTTGACTCTAAGCCCAATGTGTGTGTGTTTTTTTTTCCATTGCATCCGTCCCTTCCCTTCCTCCCCCAACTTGAAGAGGTGGATCACTTAATGGGTAAGATTGTTGAATTCTTCTCTAAGAATCCTCCAATATTTTCTTATAGAAAGCATTTATTATTTTCCAAGCAAATGGGCTGACCATCAATAGGGCTACCCCTGGCAAAATTCTAAAGAATATGATGTTTAAGTGAGGCATCTCTTATGAGGAGATGAAAGGATATCTACATTTTCTTCTCCCACACACAACCTTGGTTTTCCTTCCTGGTACTGTGGGCCCTGAGAGTATGGTGCAAATTCTTGCATTCATACAAGTATATGGATTTTAAAAATTACTAAATTGTTAGCAAGACTGTGATTATCAGAGCAGAGACAGATCTTAGAATTGTCTAGTTTAGGTCTCCATTAGTGATAATCTCTCAGTTTGGGTTGCCTCTCTAAAGTCACCAAAAATGAATATTACCTTTGTATAGGTTTTTACTTAGCAGACTCCCTTTGAAATATATATTCCCTCCCAGGTTACAAGAGCATATAAACAGGAACATTTTCACCTGGGGTAAAAATAATTGAAAGGTAGTGAGTGTCAGCACAAAGGATGGTCCAATCTTGGTTAGTCATGCTGGAACAAGTATGTTTGGGTTTAGGAAGTATGGTGGGACCCTCATGGGATGCTAATGTGAGGGGAAACTGGCAGTTTTCCTGGACAGTGTTTGTACCACATGCTTGAGCACAAGTACAGCATCATAGAATTATAATATCATAGATTTAGAACTAGAAGGTCATGAGAAGACATAGAGTTCCACCTTCTAATTTTTCATACAATAAAAATGAAGTTGAAAGACATTAAGTGATTTGTCTGGAGTCATATACCTAGAAAGTATGAGAAACAGATACTTTCATGACTTCCTGACTACAAGTCCAGCATTCTATCCACTGGATCACCTATCTATTACCTACAAGGGGTGACTGCTCTTGGGAAGGAAACACTCATCCTCTTCCCAGGCAGACAGGGTCTCCACCCAGATACTGTCACTGTGGTATAAAACTCCTTTATCTCTATGTTAGAGGCAGTGTGGTCTATGGTGTCAAGGAAGCTGGATTGGAAGTCAGAGGAAGTGGCTTCCATTCCTGGCTCTGCCACTTTCTGTCTGTGTAACCTGGGCGCTTAGCCACTCTAGACTTGTGTTCTGATCTCTGAAATGATGAGGGGTGGGGCTCATGGGCCTCTGAAGATCCTTCTGTGATCCTAGTTATATATAGCTTTGAGTTGTTGCATATTGCTCAGACAGACCAGCTCTCCTGCTAAGGAGTCAGCAGAGCTGGTGGGATACCTCAATCCTGCTCCCCTTTTTAAACGGAGCTGTTCTGATTAACTCATGTCTCTCATTTAATAATAGCACTTGAGTTTAGCTTTTACCAAATTCTTCCCACCAATTCCCCAATCCGTTCCTCTTAAGATCCCTAGGCTCTCTTTTAGTCAATTTTCTTTCAATTTCACATCTATAAGTATGATCATTTAGCATAGATCAATGTTCTCAGCACCTTTTGTTGCATAGACCCCTTTCAAAAAACAAGAAAAAAATGCATTGTGAACTCTCAGGGTAATTCAATATACTACTCAAAATATTCTTTATAATTATTTACTCTTTAAGGTAACCCTCTTGCATCATTGTTGCAACTCTGAAGAGGGTTATTGTTGTTATTGTTGAGTCACACCTGACTCTGCGTGACCCCATTTGGGATTTTCTTGGTAAAGATATTGGAGTGGTTTGCCATTTATTTCTCCAGTTCATCTTACAGATAAGGAAACTGAGGCAAATGGGGTTAAGTGACTTGCCCAGGGTCACATATCAAGTAAGTGTCTGAGGCCAGATTTGAACTCAAGAAAATGATTCTTCTGGACTCTAGGCCCAACATTCTATCCACTGTGCCACCTAGCTGCCCAGGTTTGCAAACCTCTAAGTAAGCCATTGGCATGGATCTAATAAAAGGCAACTGTCCTGCTTATAACAAAGAAGCATGCTTACCAACACAGAGAGGGGATGGAGAAGACTTGTCTACATATTCTTCATCATTCCATTAGGATTGCCTAACCAAATGCCCTCAAACTACCTCTAGCTACCCAGGATGCCCACTACATTTTCTCTTCTCTCCCCACTGAGTTGTGCCCCAAGTATTAAATATTTTCAGATTCTATTCCTCTTCCCCATCAACACTTTCTTTTAGTGGACTCATAGACTATTGAGAAAAGAAGAGGCTCTAGAGATCAAGCTCTGATTTTATAGATGAGAAAACTAGGAATCAGAGAAGTGGTCCCCCAGTTGCATGTCCATTGATATTCCCTGGGCAGCTAGGTGGTGCGGTGGATAGGGCACTGGGCCTGGAGTCAGGAAGAATAATCTTTCCAAGTTCAAATCTAATCTCAGACACTTATTAGCTGGGTGACCCTGGGCAAGTCACTTAACCCTGTTTGCCACAGTTTCCTCATCTGTCAAATGAGTTTGAGAAGGAAAGGACAAACTATTCCAGTATCTTGACCAAGAAAATCCCAAATGGGGTCACGCAGAGTCAGACATGCCTGAAAAACAACTAAACAACAACTTTCTTTCCATTCACTCAGCAGCTTGATAGGTGACTAATCTGGTTAATTCCTCAGAATAAAGTGTAGTGTTCAGAAGAAGTAGGGTGCAATGGGAAAGCACTCATTTTGTAGTCAGACAATGTAGATTCATCTGCTACCTCCACCCTCTGAGACCTTGAGCAATTCACTTAATTTCCCTGGGCCTTAGTTTCCTCATTCTGTAAAAATGAGAGGTTTGAACTCGATGACCCATGTGATTCCATCCCTTCTAGATGCTCCCATGATTTGATGAGATTTCTATTCCTCAGTTTCCTTATGTCATTTCCTTATAGTTCTAACTCCATGATTGCTTTGACTCATAGAACTGGAGAGAATTATGGGATCATATAGTACTATCCCCTTTTAACATATGAGTAAACTGGGGCCCAAAGAGCTAAGTATAATGAGTTATTCTTCAATAATATGTTTGCATTTTAACAGAAACGTTGAATGCCTCTAACTCAAGGGAGAAACTAAAGGTGGAAATTTCAGGCAAGCTGGCAGGCCCTGGAGAGTAATAGTTTGTGTTTTCGGTATTTATGAAATCATAGCATGTTAGCAAATACTCTGTTATAATGCCAACACGGACAGGAAAAATTGCATGAAAGTAGGCTTAGAGGAGCAGCTGCCATCTGATCATCATCCCTCAAGGAAGCCATCATATGGCAGACATTAATTCCTAGCCTTTGGGGAAGCTATATATTAATCTTAAGTTAAATAGTTGTAGTCCCTTTTGTTTTCTCTCTGAGCCTTAACCCCATGCTCTCAATCCTAAGTAAATCATACCCAGGCTTTCCTTTGTCATCATTCTTGGATACCTCCTGTCAATCAAGAGTATACGCCTCTTTGTTATAAGATTGCATCTGTGGGAAAATCAAGTAAAATATGTAAGTCATCACCAACATGTTTCATCTCTTCTGTATTGAATAGGCGTCTGATTCATGAGTACACAAATCATTGCTCATTTTGATAAAGACCATCTCCATCACCTTCATAGGTAGTTAGGTGGCTCAGTGGGTAGAGTGTTAGACTGGAGTCATGAAGTCTTATCCTCAAGAATTCAAATCAGACCTTAGACATTCACTAGTTGTGTGACCCTGGGCAAGTCACTTAACCCTGTTTGCTTCAGCTTCCTCACCTGTAAAATGAGCTGGAGAAGGAAATGGCAAACCACCCCAGTATCTCTTCCAAGAAAATCTCAAATGGGGTCATGAAGATTCAGACATGATTGAAATGACACAACAAAGAAAGCCGTTTTGGGGAGAGCTCTTAGAAATGAATGGCTATCACACAGGAGAGTAGGGGGGATAGGGATGAGAGGTGGGATGATGGAGGGGAGGTCAGCATGGGATGGGAGGGTTGATGGAAGTACACACTTCTGTAAAGGAAGAGAGACAGGGACAGGCTAGAGAATAGAATGGGAGGGGGGATAGGAAAGAGGGACATATAATCAGTCTCTCACAATATGCCCACTGTGGAGAGGTTCTGCGTAATTACACATGTACAGCCTGTATTTAATTGCTTGTCCTTCCAGTGGGGAGGAAGATGAGGGATGAAGGGAAAGAATCTAGAATTTAAAGTTCTATAATCAAATGTTTAAAATATATATGTATATATAATAATAATAATAATTATTATTATTATTATTATTATTATTATTAACTACACCCAATTGGGAATTAAGAT
>CM053580.1:122268942-122352711 GCA_028627135.1 Pseudochirops cupreus | reverse complement strand
GTTATACAGTGGGATGACTGTTTTGAGGTGTTGGGTAGGAGAAAGATGGGGAGAAAATTTGTAACTAAAAATCTCATGGAAATGAATGATATAAACAAGAAAATAAATTAATTAAAAAAGTAAAAAAATATTTAAAAAAAGAAATGAATGGCTACTTGAGATATATTTTTCAATTTAATATATTCAGGGGTGATCAATGATCATTTTAATGTATAACAAAACTTCAGTTCATTGAACATGAGTAATTGGCTATACTAGGTGAAGAGCAATGTGAAGTACTGGGTAATACTTGGGGAGATCAGTCATCTTATTTCTTAAGGCACTCCCTCTACTCCTTGTAATCCCTCTCAGCCCTCTTACCTGATGTGAGTCTTGTCCATCCATGGCTTTCCTTAAATTCTACCTCAAGAATCTACCTAAAAGAAAAAAAGAAAAAAACTATTTTCTTGGAATAGCTCCAGAAGCACCAGTGGACCATTTGAACTGTTAATTACTAGTAATAATAATTTTAAAAACAACAACTAACATTCATACAGTCCTTATTATATACCAGGCAACAGGCCAAGTACTTCAACATTATCACTTCATTTGAGCTACACAACACTGTACCAAGTGCTATTATTAACTCCACTTTTCAGATGTGGAAGCTGAGACCAACAGAGGTTAAGTGACTTGCCTAGGGTCACACAGCTGGTGAGTGTCTGAGGCCAGATTTGAAGTCAGGTCTTCCCAACTCCAGGCCCACTGTACCTGTTGGGTGTCTCTTATGCTTTGTCCATGATATATTACTGATTCATTTACTTTCTCTTTCCTTACTATATTTTATTGATTTCATATATGACAATCGTAATAAGATTCACAGAGAACTTTAATGATTGCAAATAATTTTATATAAATTATCTCAGTTGATCCTCACAACAATCCTGTGAAGTAGGTGCTATTATTAGCTCCATTTTACAAATTCAGTCACTGAGGTGGAGAAAGGTTAAGTAACTTGGCCAGAGTGTCACAGCTGCTAAGGGTCCCAGGCCAGATTTAAACTCGGTTCTTCCTGATGCCAAGTCTATCTCTCCATTTATGCCCTATTACCTCTGCATATGTGCTCATGTATCCCTAAACAAAAGGTAGACTCCTTGAGGGCAGAGAATAATTAATTTTAAATTTTGTATCCTCGGCACCAAGCACGGCGCCTGCTTCTTTAATGATTGATCATATATGCTCCTTATAAAAAACTTACTCTCATCTTTCACTGTGTCATTGGGACAACCCTTGAAGGCTATACTCACAAACTGCAAACAGTGGTCCTTTCTTTAAGTAAGGACCACAAATCTATCTGACAATATTCTAATCAAACTCTCAAATAGCACATAGATTGGTGCCTTGCACATAGTAGGTACTTCACAAATATGGAATGAATTAATGAAACAGACCTAGTAAGGATGCATAATAATAAGACTTTGCAAAAATACTCTGTTTTTACCTTGTAGCTGTTGCCAAATTGTCAATGGTCTCACTGGAAGCCAGGCTATATTTTATACAGCAAATAACCTAATGCTAGGCATATGAAAACAGTTATTGAAATAGCTATCTTAGGAACAAAGCCATTTTCCAAATTTCATTTTTATATATCTTTGGGAGAGTGAATAGCAGTTGAAAGAATTTTCTACCTGCTCTTTGATAAGGCAAGTAGAAAGAGTGCTTTGGAATCATAGGTTCTAGGTTTGACTCTGCTTCTGCCTCTTAGTACTTTCTGACCTTGGGCAAATTACCTAACCTCTCTGGGTCTCATTTTCCTCATCTGTAAAATGAGAAGGTTGGACCACTAGATCAACTAAGATTTTTTCCTCTATAAAATGAAAGTGTTGGACTAGATGACCTCGAAAGTCCCTTCTAGCTTTAAAATCTATGATTCATTTGGCTTGGTGAATTAAGTGAGGTAATTGAAGTCTTTCATAGTGTCAGAGATTTAAAAATGGAAGGGGCTTTAGAGGTCATCTAGTTCCACCCCCTCATTTTATAGATGATGAAACTAAAGATGTGAGAAGTTAAGTCACTTATTTCAAGGCCACCTGGGTAATAAATGGCAGAGCTGGGAATGAAACACAAAACCTTGGACTCCAAATCTAAGGTTTTCCCACTATTATTACTTATTATCTTTTCATACTAGTTGTTAAAAAAATAAACAACAGCAACAACAACAACAAAATTTTGCCATTGGGATACAGGGAAGGGAATAATGATCCTGGAGTAATAGGACCTAGATTCAAATACTATCCTTGACAATTGCCACCTGTGTGACCTTGGATTTATCATCCTAAGCCTTAGTTTCCTCATCTATTTAATAAGGGGTTGGATTAAATAAATGGTCTCTGAAATGTCTTCTTGCTCTAGATCTACCACTATGAAGTATCAAGACATACTCACTTTGTATTTCTTCTAGTCATGTTGCAAGGTTTGCAGGCAGCTAGACGTCAATATGTGCTTTGCTTTTCTTGACCTCAACAGAGGCTATCATCTTCTTTTTTTTTATTACTTTTAAATTATTAAAGAATTTCTATTTTCTTCTTTATTTCTAAAAAAGAATTTCAGAAGAGCCCACCCCTTTTATATGTTAAAAGAGAAGTCTAAATCAAACAGCCCCATTTTAGCCTTGATACTTTTCCTAGGTGAGAAGGGCTCATTCAGTCGCTCAGACTTTAAACTAAGTGCTAAGAGGCTTGAAAAAAATTATATAACCTAAGAATCATTTCCGGATGGACTAAGGAAATTTAGCCACATCGTGGGTATTGTGTCTAAATTATCAAGTGATTTGAGTAGGGAATTGAGTTCCAGAAATGGGGGCAAAACTAGATTTCCAGCATATCTTCCAGGTGGAGAAAAACCTCAGCATGGACCTTGGCATGTCATTGATCTCCTTTCCTCATAGAAGAGAATTTTCTGGAAGATTTGGGGGATTTTTGGACTTCCCATTTTCTCATCAAGCTTAGTTCTAGCACAGCAGCAGCAGGTAGCATTGTTTACGTTGGAAGTAAGGATAGGGGAGCATAAATTCCCCATGCTTAAGGGAGCCTCCCTCAACATCTCACAAATAGAAAGAAAGGACTTCTAGGAACCAGAAGATCTGAGTTACTCCTTTTTTGCCTGTGCTCTCTAGCTTTAGCCCACTTTCCCCTGGATACAGTATGTCCTCATGGCGAAGTGTCACAGACTTTTGTGAAGACTCTTTTGTACCAACTGTTCTTAATGTACTATTCTAGTATAGCAAAAGTTTTTAAGGCTAGCTGGCCATAATTATTCTCAACTAATAATCTTGAGTATTTGATACAATTGCATTAGTGGATCTCTCTCGACTTCTCAGGGATATCCCCTAGAACTCTGAGGAGCAGATGCAGCCAAGCTCTGAGCACCAGAATTACAAGGCAATCCCAGGAGAGATGAAGATACCCCAAGGTTAATGTGGGCTATACAGATACTAATTTTTTCCCTCGGGGGATGTCAATTTGCATTTTCTGAACTCTTTAAAACTGTGGGATTAGTATACATATTTGGTACAATTATATGAATAGGCTATTGTGGATTATAAAAGATTTTAAGTTTCTAAATTACATTTGCATCTCTATGCTTGACATCTCACTGCAAGTTACTAAAAAAACTATAAATTAATGCTTTAGCTTTTACAAAAGAACCAATCAAATGATCTTGAACTCTAAATTAATTGTGCTTCTCCCAACCTAGCCCCTGGTATTCTTACAGAAGAAAGTGATTCAGTTTACAAAAAAGGTGGTCTCAGAGGTTTATTTTTAAAACATGAATGGCACTTTGAGGGAATGCCCTGGCTTCTGTACACATTCAGCACTAGCTGTTCGTTCTACATTGATATCCCTAATGATTGACTTGAGTTGCTGTCAGATAAATTATTTCTTTGATGAGTTATTATCTTTAGTATATTGTAGGTATACAGACAGGAAAGTAAACTAACTTATGGCAGAAAGATTTTTAATTACAAAGTGTGAGATAAAGTTTCTAGTCAACAATTTTTGGGTCAACGGAGTTACTTAGAAAACAGTAAAGGAGCCTCATTTATTCCCTGAGCGTTTTGGTTAATTGACGTTTTACTGTAATGCAAATCAGCCTTATACTTTGGGATGAACAACTGGTACTGCACATATAAGCGTGCAGTCCAAGTTCCTTTTAAAAATAAAATCATTGGAAATGTAATTTTTAAAATATGTTTTATTCATTCAAAACCTCCAAGTGAGACTAGAAGACTCTCCTTACCTCTTTTTTCCCCTTTCTCTCCCTCTCTTCTCTCCTATGCTGGCCTTTTCTCTTTCTATATGTATACATGTATGTATGTGTATATACATATATATGTATATGCACGTATGTATATTCTTAGTTTATAGTCCCATGTATGAAATACCTTTAAGAATGATTTCCATTGTTTGAGAAAGGACATATTTCTATAAGATTGCTAATGGCATACTTTAGTCTCCTATTCAATGTATGCTATTGGTTTGATCAAAATGTTATTACATATCTGAGGAAAAACCTACACATCATTTTATTTATCTACTAAATTTCATGTTAAATTGTCGTAAAATTGAACTTTTATAATACTAAATTGTAACTGTATGCTTTAAATTATTCTGGAGTGCAGGGATGTTTAAAAATGGTTATTTTTTTATCTGTAGTCAGCCAGATGAATATAGTTTAATACTATATTTTAGATTTAATTGAATCAGTACATTCTTGAAATTAGTATGAATTACTCTAATTGCTAGATACATGTTCAGGATCAAATGCTTTCCTTATTCATTAGAGTATTTGTTTTTATTACCCCCTTCAAACTGGGAATTATTTTTATAATTTAATATGGTTCAAATTAGAATTAAGGATAAACTTAATCCATGGAAGATTTTTAGCAGAGTGTTTGAGAATCCATACATGTATTGCCCTGGATACTATTGTGGGGGGGGGGAGGAGAAGAGGGGGAAGGAATCCCCCAAATAAAAAAATGAGGCATTTTCTTCTAGGTCATAACTAACACTTGACAAATGAGGCTTTCCGTGGTTGTGAAGCAGGAGGATGGGAAGATTATCATAGAATGTAGTGGTAGAAGGGATCTTAGAAGACATCAAGTCCAATTCTGTCACTTTACAGAGAAGGAAACCTAAGCCTGAAAGAGGTTAAGTATTTTGGCAAAGGTCATAATAAGTATTTGGTTTGAAAGTTAAATTCAGTTCTTCTTGACTCCAAGCCGAGCGCTCAATCCACTGTACCACATACCTTGTGGTTCCTCCTAGTGACTCTCCTCCAGCTCCTCCAGGCATGGAACACCTGCCTCACCATCCTTAAACCTCCCCCTACTTTCTTTGTACTCCCTACCACTTCATCAGCCCCAGTCTTCTGCTTTCTGAGGGTTCTGTCCTTTCCCTGGGCTTGCATTTTCCTTTAACTGTACTGGTTTAAATGCTCTTTACTGGGATGAACTGCCCATGTGGTACCCTAGAGATGCCTGGGATCAAGTGAGAAGCAATAAGGGCTTAAACTAGGATAGAAGGGAGAAAGGGATATATGAGAGGTTGTAGAGATAGAAAGTACATTTATCAACTAAGTGGATATATGGATTGATCAATGAAAAATGAAAGATGACAGCAAAATTTTGCACCTGGATGACTGGGAGTGTGCTTGTGACCTCAACAGGAACAGGAAAATTCAGAGGAGGGATGGGTTTGGAGTCAAGGTAATGAGGATCTTGTTTGGACACATAGTGTTTAATATATCTATGTGAAATCCAACTTCAAAGGTGTAACAGTTGATATGGAATTGGAAGTTAGGTGAAAAACTAGGGATGGATGTATAGATATGGGATGACAACTAAACTGGTATCAGCAGATAAGGTCAGTGAGAAAATGTAGAAGGACCAGAGAAAGGAGCCTAGGACTGAGACTCAAAGTACACATATAGTTTGGCAGGGGGTGGGGGGGTGTTTTGGCTCATGATCCAAAACAAATGAGCTCTGTTTCTGACTCTCCAGACTTCTTTTCCACCATGATCCATAAGTCTTCTCATCACAGAAAATCACTAATCCTTTTTGTTTCCTTCCTCTGATTGGTCAGTTCCACCAGGACCTTCCACTTAAAAAAAAGTACCCAGGCCAACCATGTTTACTCCTTCATTCTACTCTGTTTAGGAGTCTTGGAATTTCTTTCTCTACCTCACCTTCCCCTTTTCAGCCTCCTTTCATGCTTTGTTTCTCCCCATTAGAATGTAAGCTCCACAAAGACAGGGATTGCTTTTGTTTTGTTTTCGCCTTTTTAAAAAAATTTATTATTGTATTCTTAGCAGCTGGCATAGTGCTTGACATATCATAAGTGCTTAATAAATGCCTGTTCATTTAACTTTCTGAGGATCTACTTGGCTGTCAGTTCTTTACTACAAGAGAAAGCACTGCTAGAAATACTTTTGCCCCTTCATCATAATAGACATTGTAGAGTTGTTACCTTTGGATGGAAGTAAGGAGTTTTTCATTACTCTGCTGTAAACAAATAGGAAGAGAAGCATCATCAGGATAAGCAGTAGGAAGGTTTCTTGTAGTATTCCAAACTGTTAGAGCATAGCACAGATGAGATGGAAGTTGTGCATTTTAGTTCTGACTTCTTTAGTTAGTAGTCCTGTAAATCCAAATCACTTAACTCCCCTGATCTTCAATTTCTTCATTTAAAAATGGGGTTAAAGTGAGGATGAAATACATTATATGGATAAAATGCTTTGAAAAACACAAATTGACATGCTAATATAAAATGAGATTTTTTTTAAAAAAAGAAAAATTGCCCTTTTCCTTTACCAGTACATGTTTGAATGATATCTTTTTAGTTTAATGCTCCAATTGGATCTATGCTTTTATTGATTTAGAAATTCAATTATATAGAGTGTAACCCATTCATTTCTACATATTCTGTGAGGTTCTTGACCATGTTCTCATTAATTCACTATGAGTGCCCTTTATTTTCTCCTGATGTCTTATGGGTATAAGTAGAGAACTCTGGGACTGTCCATCTATTGCCTCTATTTTGCTGTTGTTAAGTCATTTTTAATTGTGTCCAACTCTATGACCCCTTTGGGGGTTCTCTTGTCAAAGATAATGGAGTGGTTTACGTTTCCTTCTCCAGCTTCTTTTATAGATGAGGAAACTGAGGCAAACAGGGTTAAGTGATTTGTCCAGGGTCACCCAGCTAGTAAGTGTCTGAGGCCAGATTTGAACTCAGGAAGATGGGTCTTCCTGACTCCAGGTTCCATATTCTATCCACTGCACCACCTACTGCCCTTCCTCTATTTTAATTTGACTTAAAAATTTAATAACATAATTTGAAGTTACTTTATAATTTTGTAATATAATTTACTACAAATGAAAATTCTTTCATTTCATTAGGGATTAAGCAGCAGATTTCCAATCATTCTAGCCAGTGGAACTTTAAAACAATAACAGCAAAAATACTTGGCTTTTGCCTTTAATCATAAACTCTCCTGGTTTGGTGCTGTAGAAAGATTCCTGGATTTGGAGATGAGGATCTAGATTTAAATTCTACTTCTGGCACCTACTACTTATGAAACTTTGAACATCACTCACCCTTCTCTGGGCCTGTCTTCTCATCCTTAAAATGATGATTTGGACTGAATTATCTCTAAGGTCCCTTCTAGCTGTAAATCGGTCAACCTTTTATCCCTTTTTAATTGTTGATAATTCAAAACTCTTGGTTCTTAAACTTAAGCTTAAATACTATTTATTTTACAACTTATTAGAATGGCAAAAGCAAGGTTGTTTTGGGAAAAGAGCTGCTTAAAGACAATTAAATTTATCCTAAAGCAAAGAAAAACAATACACCCCCCCCCCAAAAAAAATTAAGGCAGTGTCTTGCATTTCTCTTAAGCTGTTGTAATTTTGTTGTTTTTCACTTGTCACTTGATAATTTTCTAAGTTTTTTCAACCATCAACCCTTTCTCCTTTTTAAAGACATCTTTTAGCATGTTTGATTTCTTGAAATCATCCTGTGGGGGTTTGTTCTTTGTCCTACTGGACAGATGTCTAATTCCTCATCCTGACTTCCCACCTGATTCCATTTAAATGTCACCCTATCATACGGAGTATAAAGAACCAAAGACCCTAGTGAACTCAGTTATACCCAGCTGGAAATCATAATAGGAAATCTCTTGCTGCTGCTTATATTATTTTGGTTTTTCATTTGTTTGGGTGGGAGGTGGAATATTAAATTGTTACTTTATTATTATTTTTCCTCCATTGAAGTATTTTTCCCCTCAAAATTACAAGGAAAATGGATTGAAATCAATTTGACATCTCTAACCTGGAAAATAAAGTGGTTTTTAAAAATAACAGAAAATTGCAAATCCATTTCCATAAAGTTTATCATTGACAAATAGAATTTTCTCTAGCTATTAAAACACAGTAGAGAAAATATTCAAATCAATCTGTGATTTCTTTAATTTGGTAGTTCCACACAATAATGTAGGCATGCATCCATGGTTGCTTATCTGATGTAACTCTTATGGGCCTCTTAAAAATTCTATCACAGGCGGCCCACCCAATATGTTGGAGACCTTCCTCATATTCTCCCATCATTAAGAGATACAAGTAAATATTTTTGGCCACTCACTTGTCATCACTTGTTTTGCATGAGACCAGATCATCTTTTCTTCAAATCATAAGTGACTTTAGTGACAACTTTTGATCACATTCTTTGTTCAAGTTCCTCGTTGATATGTTCTAACTTATTCATATCCACCACCCACTGGTCCAGTACCCCTTGTGCCATCTTTTGCTCTTCAAATATAATACTGTTGCCATACAGCAAATAGATCATACATACACATATATTTTTTTTGTTGAACAATATTACAGTTTTATGCACATTACACTAAGTTTTTATTCTTGTTTACCTTGTAACTCTTTCAACAGCATTTTAGTGGGAATTGTAAGTAGAGTAAAATAATAGGTATCAAAACGCTGCCAGAACTTCCCCTTCTGAATTATTATTCTATATTAGGAGATATGGGAATTTCATATTAATGAGTATTTTTCTGAGTATTCTCTGACACTATTTGCTGAATTTTCTTTAGATGAACCGGATCAATCACATCTATTTATCTTGGAACAAAGTAATCCATCTTACAATGCTAATGAACTAATTCACACCTGAGTAAGAAAGCTGGGAGTCTCAACTTTTTCGAACTGAATCCTTGTGTATAGATGTTTATAAAAAGCAAACACATAAACGAACTGGAAGTAAATCTTCAAATCTGTTCTTTTCTCCATTTCCCGCTGGGTAGATACAATGAAATCATTGTATTTTAAAAGACATACATCAACCAACATGGCTAGCTGGTTCCACAAAAACAAGACACCAGGTAAAACAACATTATAGGGGGCAGACAGTTCCATAGGAATAATGGAGTGTGGGATGGACTTATAAGTGCTCCTGGACTAAGGGGCACTGAGTAATCCAGGACCTGGGTTTGGACACTTACAGCTTTTGAAGGTGAAATTGCTAGTGGTTGGTGGGCTAAGCTGGGCTGATCTCAAGCATCAAGCCTAAGAATATTATATTAGGGTTGCAGTGGTTCTCAACCTTCCTAATGCTGTGACCCTTTAATACAGTTCCTCATGTTGTGGTGACTCCCAACCATAAAATTATTTTTGTTGTTACTTCATAACTGTAATTTTGCTGCTGTTATGAACCTATCTTATATGTAGGATGTATTTTCATTGTTACAAATTGAACATAACCCACAGGTTGAGAACCACTGGAACTTTAAGGTATCATAGTAGGTTGAACTAGTGTCTGTCTTAAATGGTATTATTACCAAATGGTGAGGTGAGGTATTGTCACTGGTATCACAACTATTTAGCTTACTATTGGAAACTGATGTCATCTTTATTCATCTTCCTGATAAGATCAGTAGGCAACACAAGTCACTTTAACTATCACATTTTAGATTTTCCCCCTTTTATCTCTTCTTTAAAAGAAAGAAAAAAAGCAAAGTATGGGCTAAAAATGTCATAGAAGTGTCAGTAGGTATGACAAGTGGAGGGAAAAAATATTGCAGCAAATTAGTTAGTAGAACCAAGAACAGTGTGGAGTAGAAATATTGAGAACTCAATGTATTTAAATTATTATGATTCAGTGACATATCAAAAGACCAAATAGTTGTCTTGTTTTGTTTCCCACCCAAAGTACAGAAATACATCCATCTTTTACCCCAAAGAAAGTAGTGACTATATTCTTCTTTTCCTCCTCTTTTTCTCATTTATCTCTAAGTTTTGCTTTGCTTACAGAGGAAGCTTGTCCCACTCTGCCCCATCCCACCCCAACCCCAACTTCATTTTTGCTGTTCTTCTTTCATGTTCCTCTTCTTCCTGGAATTATTGAAAATGAATTCTAGTAAAAAACATATTTTAGTATTCCAGTAAATACTGAGTCTCCTTTGTCACCCCTTAAAAATTTCAAATGCATTGAACACAAAGGAGGTAGAATAATAGCAAGTTTATCTTTTCATAATGCCAAGGAATGGCATTATTTTATATTCACCTCCCCTGCCCCAAACTCTTTGATGGGTGTTCCTTTTAGCTATAAGTGTCATAAATTTTAGACACTGAATATTAATGGAATCAAGAATGGCCTAACTTTGTTAACAATCCATTCATTTTTTCCATATATATATATATATATACATATATAAATGTAACATTTCCCCAGTACATCACTACATGATATCAGTGCATAACATTTTGCCTTAGGATTATACAATCTTAGGTCTAGAGCTATAAGGCACCCCAAAAGCTATCTAATCCACTTCTCCTTGCTTATTTTAAAAAATCATGAAACTAAGGCCCAGGGAGATTATGTGAGTTGCCCAATGTCACATAACTAGAAAGTACAAATTACCATTCCTGACTGAAGGAATGTACCAATGAAAAATAAGTTTTAATTGATATGTGATAAATCTTTTTGAACTTAAAGGCATATGCTTAACTCTCCAGTATTTTTTGAGTTCAAAATCAGTGAAATGAAGAGGACAAAAAAACTGAATTATTTTATATCTCCTGAATATATCAAATATACAAGTTAACTAGAAAAGCATCCTTTGCCAAAATGAAAATGAGCCTTAAAACATTCCTGAATAGGGAAAAAGAAAAAAAAACAATAAAATGCAATAATCTGAATTTATGCTGCTGCATTTATTGTAACCACTCACATCACTTTATGGAGACAACTTTAATATTCACTCTGAAATAGTATTGGAAAAAAGATTAGTAACTATCCCACTTCATTCATCACCTTGATGGTTTGATGGTCTCATCAATGCCCTAGACTAGTGTAGAACAACTGAAATTCTATGTTCCTCCATAAAATATCTATGGAGGTAACTATACAGAGCCCTGGAGAACTTTCTTTGAGTCTTTTAGTATTTAATTGATACCATCACAGGCCAGGTGCTCATTTACCATCACTTACTCTTATTACTAGGGTGCCTAGGTGACACAGCAGATAGAATGCTGGACCTAAAGTCAGGAAGACCTGAGTTAAAGTCACTTAACCTTGTTTGCCTCAGTTTTCTCATCTGCAAAAAGAGCTGCAGAAGAAAATGGCAAACTACTCCAGGAACTGTGCCAAGAAAATGCCCCTAAAAGTGATCATGAAAGTCAGACACAATTTTCATTAACAGCAACCCTCATTACATAACTAGTTCCCTTCATTTTCTCATCATATATATACTTGATTGGCTTTTATTCCTTTACTTTCCTACAAGTCAACTCAGGTAATATGTGGATGCCTGCCTTTGTGTTGTCCATAATTTTGAATGTTCTGGGCTTGTTGTATTTTATTCTTCCTAGTTACAAAGCATCTCAGGAAGAATAATGGGACTGAAAAGAAGTATTTTTCTCTCAGGGAATAGCTTGGGGTAATTGAAAATACCTTACAATCACTGAAATACAATCTGGCTTGCTGTCCTTTTCTTATTAAGTTACAGACACAACTTGTTATCTAGTGCCTGTCCAAGATAAATGTACTGAAGACAAATGGGCTGCCCATCCAAGTGTGTACCTTAATATGGGTAATATATATTCTTTATCCATTTTGTTTTACTTGTGTGGATTTGATAAGGTGACTACTTTTGAATGGCCGTGAGTCTCTTTGGGTAGGTAAAATTTTAGGGTAGGGATTCTAATCCTGGGGTACAATGATCAATTTCAGGGAGTCCATGAAGTTGAGCAGGACTATTTTCACTAGTCTCTAACTGAAATTCAGAATTTGTTTCAATTAATTTTTTTTTAAAAATTCCAAGAAATTGTTTGTATGCTTCATCAGTTGCCAAAGGTTCATGATGAAAAAAAAATACCTCTATTCCAAGACCTGATGCAATCAAGAAAGTGTTACTCTCAAACAGGAGTATATAAAGAAATTTAGCATTTATAGGAAATGCTCTCTGATTTGTACATTGTACAGGACAAATGTAACCACCACTAGGACTCATAGTTTCTTGTTTTCTGCTTCCCTTGATATTGATAATCTGAGGATCATTGAACAGTTGTGGCCAGGGTTCAGTCTATCGAAGCATCTTGTTTCTAACATATGGCTAGTGAGGAATATATATAGTCTTAAAAAGTTTATTGGAGAAATGTCTGGGAGGAGAATGCTAAAAATTCCATTTTGCTCTACTATTGAGATCAGCAGTTCTGAGCTGCAGTAGACTATGTTCATAGGGTGTCTGCACTGAATTTAGCATTAAGATGGTGAGTCCTCAAGCATGACCTTACCACAAGGTTGGTTGCATAAAAAGGAATGGATTGACCCAGGTTGGAAAAGAAGCAAGTCAAAGTTTCCTTCCAGCCTGGATGATATAAAGGAAACCTAAGTGCAAAAAAAGTATTATGATTAAATATGTGATTTGTTGTAGAATATTGTGAAATCAAGGAAGAAAGGAAGGAAACAAGCCTTGTATATGGCAAGCACTAATCTAAGCTTTTTGTAAATATTATCTGGCTTGTTTTCTTTCTATATTTTTTATTAAGTTTAGCCTCAGTGACTCTACATAGGCCATTTTTATAAACTTTTTTTTAGAAATGAGAAAGTAGGTATATGGGTCGGTATTCATTGCCATCTTCACCTCTTTTTATCTTATAATACTTGTATATTTTATCTTTCCCAACTTTGTGAAATCTTCACCTCTTTTTATATAGCTTCAAAAATGATTTTTAAGTGCCTATAAAATTTTCACTCCCAACATGGATTTCTTCTGCATGTAATAGATCCAACAACTATTCTCAATTTAATTTTCTTAAGTGCCATTTCAATTTTTACATATTGCATGGTGAATATGATAGTATTAGAATTCAAATGTGGCAGCAGTTCAACTCTCAATGACAGCAAGATTATTATAGAAATGCTGGAAAATGTATGTCATTTTGAGTCTTTCCTGTCCTCCTTCCAATTCAATCCAAAAATGCTCTTGGGGAGATATGGTTTAATTGCGTCTTGCACCAAAATTTCTTGAGGCTAGTTTTCCCTTCCATCATCATCATCATCATCATTATTATTATTATTACTTTTCATGGGGCAAGATACTCTTTGTGTTCTTCTATAAAATACTATTTGTAGCTTAAGCAATGTTTTACAACAAACGAGCTTGTGTATTAAATTTAGTGCTGCCCTAAACTGCTGTAACTATCTGCTCAACAGATAATTAAGTGGTGTTTCTAGACTCTTGGAGTCTGCACGTTGACTTTTAAATCAGTTAAAACTTCTCTAAGAAATGGCAATAATTGCAAACAAAAAGTCTTTACTGTTATTCATTTTCCATTTTTTCTGCGTCAATAGTTAAGAATAAGTAAGTCAGTTGTTCACGTCAATAGTTTGTATCGGAGAAATAATTGAATGCAGTGTCTTCACTTTTTACTCTTCTTTTTTTCTAATTCAGTGGAGGCTTTTTGTTTGTTTTATCCTAGTCAATGATTTCATTGAATACAGTTTGCTAATTCTGTAATACTCCAAAATTAATAACTTATTTTTTGGAAGTGTAACCTTGTGCCTTTCCTGTTGCCAGGGAAGTGATTTATTGAGAAATAGAGCAAAGTACACAGAATTTGGGTCATGGCTAAATTGTCCAAAGTTGTTTTTTTTTTTAATTAGGTATTTATTTTCAGTTCCAAATTCTCTCCTTCCTTCTAGCCCTTCCTTCACCCATTGAGAGGGAAGAAAATATGACACCTACTATACATAGAGAGTCATGCAAAATGTATTTCTGCATTAGACATGTTGGGGTGGGAGATAAGAAAAAGAAAAAAATACTCTTCAAACTGTTGGGAGGTATTTGACACTTTCAAGGCCTTCCAACTCTCTTCTCACAGAACGGTTTGCATTTCACCGGCTTATATAAGGCTTCTGAGTAATTCAGAAACCTTAGAAATCTTTTGTCTCTTACTGAATTATCATTTCCCCACATTTTAATTATCCTCTATTTTGTGTCAGTCACTGAATATCAGCGTATATTGTAACTTGGTTTGGAGGATCTTCCCAAGTACTTCATAGAATTTCTGTACTTTTACATTTCATATTGCAATGCATTGGTACATAAGCTACATTTATCTTCATGAAGGTATTTTTGCTTTTGTTATCATGAGTGATGCAAGACAAGAACCCAAATGATATATGTCTTTTGCTGCCTTTGGAAACAACCAGCTTCATTACCTTCTTTTTTGTCTTCTCTCCAAGGAAAACCTATGAACTCTCCTTTCCTCATTAGGCTGAATTTTCTGTAGACCTTCTAGTTTGATTTATAGCAAGAATGTCAGTAGAGAGAAGTTCCTTATGTGTTTTCTATTTAAACTGTATATAATTATGAGTGTACATGTTGTTTCTCCCAAAGGACATTAGCTCTTTGAAGTTGGGAACAGTTTGACTTTTGTCTTTGTACCCCTTGAGTCTGATACAATGAATTGTCTTTGTAAGAGCTGGTTGACTGATAGGCAATTGGAAAAAGATCTCACATTTAGAGTGCTTACAATTAAATTCATTAGCATATATAGTCTAAAAAGTGTCTAATGTTTTATTACTTTCTCTGCATTCTACTGCTACTTCACCATCCCTGAACCTAGGGAAGTAGCTAGGAAAGACAAAGACCTTTTATCTTTATTTTTAGACAGTTTCATGTGTCACAAACTCCAAGGATTTCATAAGCCTTTGGTAACAAGACTGCATTTTTAACTGTGCTTTTCCATCTCCAGGCCTGTACTAAAAGGACTTATGTGCAAGTCTAAGAATCTATTTGCATTGGCGACTTCCAAACTCAGAGCTAAAGTTATTTTAGACACTGCAGTTAAAAAGACATTGGTCTGATGACTCCATTTATAAACCAGTTCTAAAATATTGCCTATTTTTAAATTCAGAAATAGACTTGACTTTGCTCTCTTTCATTTTTTATTACTTATTCAGAAGATCTCATTGTACCTATGGCTAGTAAATCTTGCAGTGACTTTGGCCCAAAAATGTAGCAGGCTGAGTAATCAATTGACTTGGTTAATAAGAACATTTGCGCTGAGATAATATATCACTTCAAAGAAGGGTTTGGGTCTCATTTAAGTGTAAGTGTTGCCACACCTGCCATTAAAGAGCTTTTAATAATAGCAAGACAAACCAGCACTCAACGCAAATAAGTGAGGGTAAATACGGTAATTACAAGGATGCAACGTGGGGGTAGAAATGGGCTGGAGAACTGATTGCCTTTTAGACTGATGACTCAAACACAGTGGAAAAACCCCGTGAAATAAAGACTTCTGGAATGATTCATTCTATTTCATGAGTGAGGAAAATGTATCTCAGTTTATTTATTATCACATCAGCAAGAGTTTAGATCAACAAGCATTTTACTATGTACCAGACCCTGTGCTAATAGCTAGCCATGCAAAGGAAGGCTGGCAGCCTCTGCCCTCAAGAAGCTGACATTATAATGGTAAAGACCTGTTTATCCTTTAAAGGACAGTGGATAGAGTGCTGAAGTTGGGAAGACCTGAGTTCAAATTTGGCCTTAGACACTTAGTAGCTCTGTCACCCTGGGCAAGTCTCTTAACCCTGTTTGCCTCAGTTTCCTTTTCTGTAAAGTGAATTGGAGAAGGACATGACAAACCATCCAGTATCTTTGATAAGAAAACGCCAAACAGGGTCATGAAGAGTTGGACATGACTGAACAACAACAACAATCATTCTGAATTCCCAGTGTGAAACATTGCTCCCTTGCCACTACAGCCTCAAATGTATTGTCTTCCCCTATTAGAATACAAACCCCTTGAGTACAGGGACCATCTTTCTGGCTTTTGCCTGGCTCATATTAAATCCTTAATACCTTCTTTTTCATTCACTTATTTCTATTTAATTACATGATCCCATTTTAAGGTCAACACTTGTACAGTGTCTGGAGAGACTTTTGAAAATTCTAGAAAAATTACAGGCACAGCTCCTTTTGAATCAACCTTATACTTTGCTATTCTGGTCCATTCTGGCCAAATAAGGTGAGAGCAGCCAAAACCCTTTAATTTAATTTACACCTTTCTTCCTCTCAGACCCCTTAGTTTCCAGTTGTAATGAAGGTGGAAGGAAGCAAAGAAGTGAAAGGGAGTATAATGTAGTGTTGCGATAGTGTCTACAAGGTCCACTGTGGGAGCAGAGGGATCTGGGAAGATACCTGTTCTCTCAAACTTCTGTTCTATAATCTCTGGTAGCCTATTTGTTAGCCTAGGAAGGCGTGGCAGCTTGAAGATTTCTGTTGAAGTTTGCTAAGAATGTTCCTCAGCCGCTCACTATGAATGATAGCAAAAACAGGAGATTTTGCTTTAAACTTGGCTGTAAATCTATACTAAGTACTGCCTTTTACTACTTATAGGTGATTAGATGAAATACTGGTTTATTTGAATAATAATATATAATAACAATAATATCTATTATAATATAATATAATAATGTAAAGTACTATACAAATTTTATCTCTTTTTTTCTTCACAATGATCCAGACTATTATTGTTCCCATTTTACAGTGAAAAAGTGAGGCAGGTAGTCATTAAGTGACTTGTCCAGGGTCATACAGTTGTTAAGTGTTTCAAGCAGAATTTGCACTCTGATCTCCAAGTCCAGCACTCAATCTACTTTGTCACCTAACTTCTATTCTAAACTTTAAAATATCTGTCCTTAATTCAGTCAATAAATGGAAACATTTTATTTCTCTTTTTAAAATCATGGTGTTTATGAGTAGTTTCACAATAGTTTAGTTTCTAGTTTCATAGATAGGAAATCCATGTTTTAAATTTTTCAAAACAAAAGTATACATGGCTACTTTCATAATAGGACAGAAAACTTATTTAAGAGGTCCAGAATTGTATTTCCATCTCTCTATTATTAAGCTGTGTAGTCTGAATACTATGCTGTAACTAAGAGATAGCATACATAACTTGGGGACTATTGAGTGGTTTCTTGAATACCACATAACCAGTGTTTCTAGAATGTTCACTTTCAGTTCTGATGTCAATCCTGGAAAATTTGGGCTTAGAACATTTAATGTCCTGACTCTTCTAAGGTTCAGATACTTTTAAATACTTGGCAATACCATTGAATCAAGGAAGAAAGAAAGAAAGAAAAGAGGAGGGAAGGAAGGAAGGAAGGAAGGAAGGAAGGAAGGAAGGAAGGAAGGAAGGAAGGAAAAAGAGAGAAAAAGAAAGAAGAAAGAAGGAAAGGAAGAAAGGAAGGAAGAAATGTGTATGTATGTATGTGTGTATGTATGAATGAATGAATGAACCTAATATCCTTACAATAATTACTTCATTTGAAACATAGGTAATAATATTAATGATTCCTTTGGTTTGGTTGTTTCAGTTTTTAGTTTTAGGGAATTTATTTTAGATGAAAAATTCTGAATTCAGTCACAATTACTTTGAGCCCCCAGTTAGGAAAAATTCTAAAATCTAATCAGAGGTTGGCTTTTCTGCTATTGCTACTTCACCCTTGACTTGTTTATGATTGAGGTAAAATACAGTATACTTGGAATGCCTTAAAAATAAAACAGTAGATAATGTTGCTGTGTCAGTGGGAAGATATTAGGAAAATTTGGAAGAAAAGTTGACCTTTTCTTGAAACTTCCCCCTACTTTGATCCACTGTTTCAAAATACTTGTAGAGCCAATGATTGGCATAAATACCTCCTTCTCTCCTACAGCTCAATTCTCCTTACTCCTCAAAGGATTGATGCAAATGCCACGATTTTCCAACTTCTCAGACACAGATGCTTAGGGTCTTACTCTCCTGTTCTTTTAAAAGAAATATTCTGAACTTAAGAAATAAAACAAGCATTTCCATAACAGAGTAGAAAGGAAATAAAAAGATGATTAAACATAAACCTGAAAATCTATTATGTACAACTTGTTATTCCTTTTAAATATATAAGAAAGTTATCAGGTAGCTTCCTTTTTTCTATTTTTTAGGGATGTTCTTTGGATATGACCAAGTCTCTCATTCAAGAGTTTTGATTCATCTCTGGAGGTATACATGCCCAATTCACACTCAGTTATAATTATTTGATTTAATAAAAATGATCATATCTAGTTACAGTATTAGAGCTAAAATTGGATGTTTCTATCTTTATTTATCCTTACATTTTATTTTATTAATACCCTTTGTGAAGTAGAGGACACAATATGTACTTTTTGATGCTGAATCAACCTCTACCCCTTGCAACGTACAGCTGCCAAAAACAGTGTATTTCTCCATTGTTAACTCAGAGGAGGGTAGCATACATTAACTTTGATAGGATGTCACTAATTGATCACCATTTTACTGCTTCTCAGCACTAACTTTATTTACTTTGTGTTGGTCATTGTGTGTATTGTATTTTTAATCTGCTTTTTTTCACACTGCATCACTTCTAACATTTTACTGTTTTTTTTAGAATTTTTCATATTTATCATTTTATATTCATATCCATCATATTGATCCCTTATGACAATTAAATTATATTCATACATTGTACTTTTCTGCCATTCCTTGTGATTCATGTTTTGTTTTCAGTCTTTTGTTGTCTGAAATAATGTTGCTATGATAATTTTTATGCGCATAAGTATTATTGACAATAACCTCTTTCTTATATATGTGTGTATGTATATATACATATATACTCAACTATACGTATCTATACATAAACACACACACATACATATGAACATGTGTGTATATACATATATGCTCATCTATACGTATCTATATGTAAACACATATATACATATGTACATGTGTGTATATACATATATGCTCATCTACATGTAAACACACATATGTACATATGTACATGTGTGTATATATACATATATGCTCATCTATACGTATCTATATGTAAACACGCACATATATACATATGTGCATGTGTATATACATATGTGCATGTGTGTATATACATATGTGCTCATCTATACGTATCTATATGTAAACACACACATATTCATATGTGCATGTGTATATACATATATGCTCATCTATGTGTATCTATATGTAAACACACATATACATATATACATGGGTATATACATATATGCTCATCTATGCGTATCTATATGTAAACACACATATACATATATACATGGGTATATACATATATGCTCATCTATGCGTATCTATATGTAAACACACATATATACATATGTACATGTGTGTACATACATATATGCTCATCTATACATATCTATATGTAAACACACACATATACATATGTACATGGGTATATGCATATATGCTCAGCTATATGTATCTATACGTAAACACACATGTATATACATATGTACATGTGTGTATATACATATATACTAATCTATACATATCTATATGTAAACACATATATTCATATGTACATGTGTGTATATACATATATACTCATCCATATGTATCTATACGTAAACACACACATATATGCATATGTACATGTGTGTATATACATTTAGTTCCAGTGCTATAACCTTGGGGTCAGAGGTTATGAACAATTTAGTAACTTCCATACTTCCAAATTGTTTTCCAGAACTGATGAACTAATTCCACGAGTGGTCGTTAGGTTTCCTTGCTTCCTAAAGCTCTTTCCACAAGGAGTTTTCTCTTCTTTTACCATTTCTGCTAGCCTGATGGATAAAAATGCTTCATTGTTCTTTTAATTTTCATTTTTCTTGATTACAAATGATTGCATACATGTCAGTTGGTTATTGATAATTTGTATCTCATTTTCTGAAAACTCTTCAATTTCTTAACCGCTTGTTAATTTTGAAATCGCTCTTATTCTTGTAGAATTGTGTCGATTTCTTGTAGATTTCTGGGTGTTAGACCTTTATTGGCTATTTGGTGCAAACATTTCTCTCAACGCATCTTCTGTATCTCGCTGGTTTTATTTGTGCAAAATCTTTTAAATTTTTCAATTATCGATATTGCCTATTTTGGTTTTTGTGATCTCTTTAATTGTTAGTTCAATTCAAATTAGTTGCACATTCTTTTCTTATCTATAATTCCAAAAGATATACCTTTCAATTCTCTTTTTATATATTTTTTCTATTTAAATATACATTTGAAATTTACTGGGATATGTTGTATAAAAGGCTCACTTAAAAATTTTGGGCCAGTTAGCTTTCCAAATTTCCCAACAGTTCCTGTCAAATAAAGATTATGGAAAAGAACCATCGGTTAAAAGATAGCAACAATGATAACATTCTTTATTCCCAAAAGATTGAAAGGACTTCTTCTGGGTTTTTTTTTTTTCAGATTATGGGACTATTTGCCAACTGACATCAATTAATGAACATATACACCGATGCCTTGGGGAAAATAGGCTGTGGTTGCACAAAATTATGCCATTGGAAACCATACTAATATAAATTTAAGCCATTCAAATAATCTTTTGGTTGATGATTGTGTTGGCATCATTCCAGTAATGGCATTGGCAAACATTGCTGGAGCTAATGAAAAATTTGGACACTGAAGAAATGGAATAAACTTAAGAGCAGGTTTCTGTGTTCCTATGGGTTAAAGCCACATTATATATTATGATTATTTTAGTGGCTCCATAATGTATAAGCACAGAATCATTAGCTTTATAGCAGGAAAAGAATTTCAGGACATAGTCTTCCTTTCTGCTATCTTCAAAGATTTCAGTATGAAATGAAGTAAACTGGTATTGATTTGGAAAGAGGAAATATTCCACTTCACTGAAGATAAGACTCTTTAGACAAGTTACAGGATTATATAAAAAAGTTAAATCTCAACATATTTCCCAGAGAAAAGAATATTTCCCAAATGTGTTGAGTCTTATTGTATTATTTGCTTTTCTTCATACTTTCATAACTAGCAGTTCTTTTCACTATTGGTAGTATTAACCAATGAGTGTCTAAAAAGGCCAAAGGGAGGTGGAGAATAGGGAGAAGTTTAAGGGGTTTTTTTTTGTATATCTAATCATCATATGCCAAAAATGTGTATTAGAAAAGGGAATTGTACTCAGAAATTGTCCCCTATTTATTACAATATATCCAGACAGGAGGGCAATGCAAAATTCCTGACTGTTTACCTTTCTGATTTCATTTTCTTCATATGTAACCATTAATGTATAGCCAAAACAAATAAGATGGATCAGATTTAGAACTGGAAGAGACCTTATAGCCCATCTAACTCAATTCTGTCATTATACAGATGATGAAATGAAGATCTAGAGATGTTAAGTCACTCACCCAGGGTAAAATAGGTAATAAGTGACAATCAGTATGCAAACCCAGGTCTGTGATTCTTAATCCAATGCACTTTCAAACAAGTGGAAAATATTGAAAAAAGCAAATGGATTGTGGACCAAAATTTAAAAAAAATACAAAAGCATGACTTTGTTAAAAAACAAAACCAGACAGTCCAATGTCCCTGAAAATAGGGTGAGAAATGGATTATTTTACAGTAGAATATTTACTTACAACTATTTTTCATGGGAATATCAGGGAATGATTTCCTTTGTGGTTTTGTCCCTAGTTGTTTTTCTCTTTAGGGAAAAAATACACTCCTACACAAACAGGTGCTATATTTATATCTTCTTTCAAGTTGTGATTTGGTCTTTTTCTTCCTGGCATCTTGCTGTTTCTTTGCCACCTGCTGTCTACACAGGAGTGCTTTTTCAAAGGACAGGAAATAAATCTTGGCTTTTCATTTATGTTTTTTTTTTTTCCTCCTGTGTAGTGTAACCAAGATATAAATGGAAAAAAAATAGGTTAACTGATTTTGCTGACATTTTTGGTTGCGAGCTATATTGACCCCAGAAGAATAGCTTATTTGAGTAGACCCTCTTTTACCCTTCAATACATTTGTAGAGATCTTTAGCAACCTTTTTAAAGAAATGAACATTCTCTTTTTTTTTCCTGACTAAACAAAGGACTTAATTCTTAGTGGCCCAGTCACCAAAGCACATATTTCTAATGTACTTTAGGAACCATGACATAACTCTGAAATATAAGACTGTGGTATCATGGAAAGAGCACTGCATTTGCATTTTTGGCAAATGTGTTCAAATACCAATTCTTCTACTTTCCTGTCCGTATTGCTTGGGGGAAGTAACATCTTCTACTTCCTTTGGTTTAACAAAAAATGGGGGGGGGGGGCAGGGAATTGACGATCAGTTTCTAAGATCTCTCCAGCTCTATTATTCTAAAAAATATATTTGAGTCATGCTATTGGATTAAAATGAATTTTGCCTAAATGTAATTTGAAGAAAACCACCAGTAACATAACAAGTTGACTGAAGTCTATTGATAGACATCCTGGTTGGCACTAAGAAGAAAATTATGTCAATTCCTTCAAACACATATTTACAAGTACATGGTATGTGTAGGGAAGTTTTCTATGAGCTTGGGATGTAAAGACACAAATAAAATCATCTCTGCACTTGTTTTGGAGGTGACAATGACAGTAGATATGAAGGTTCACAGATAAATACAAGGTAATTGGAAAGACAGAATGTTAACATTTGGGTAGGTCAAAAAAGGTTTCAGGAGGAGATGACAGCTGAACTGAGCTTTGAAAAAGGATAAAGATTATCAGTATAATTAGAAGTAGTAGTAATAGAGTCATAGTTGTAGTATTCAATTTTGTTTTGTTTTAAGATCTGCATTTTCAGCTTTTACCTTCCTTCCCCTACCCCACTGAGAAAGTAAGAAGTACAAAAAATTTTCAGACATTTATAGTCAAGCAGAAAGAATTCCCTTGTTGGCTATGTCCATAAAATGTCTTAGTCTCTGCTCAGAGTACATAATTTCTCCATCTGCAGATCATGTTTCATCATAAATTCTCTAGGATTATCATCATTGTGTTAATCATAGGAACATAAAGATTCTGAAAAGCAAAGATAAGACAGGAAGTCCAATCCAGGCACAAGCAGTAACTTACATGACGGCAAAGGGATGGGAAATGAAGTAGCAAATATAGAGGAAGTTTGATAAGCCAGTTTGGCTGGGAGATAGACTGTGTGAAGGTGAGTAATGTAATATAAAGCAGAAAAGAAATATTGGGGCCACATAATATAAGGTTAATTAATTTTTTTCCTAGCAATAGAAGGATGCCAATATCAAAGGAGTGATATGATCAAACAAGTGCCTAGATGAATTTATTTTAGTGACCTTATGGAAGATAAAGTGGAGAAAAAAGAGGTGAGAAAGTCTTGAAAGAGGAGAACCCGTGACCTTGAGGCTACCTGTGGCCTCTAGGTCCTGAAGTGTGGCCTTTTGACTGAATTCAAACTTCACAGAATATATCCCCTTAATTCATAAAATGATGTGTTTTTTGAAGTTTGGATTCAGTCAAAAGTCCACATTTGAGGACCAGCCTGAGAAGGCCACAGGTTTCTCACCCCTGGGTGAGAGGAAGGGATACCAGGTAGGAAGCTGTTAGAATTATCCAAGCAAGAGATGAAAAGGACTTCAGTTAGAATGATTGTTCTGTGGAAAGAGAGATAGTGAGGAATAAGGAGATTTTGTGACTGTTGACCCAAACCAAACTTTGCAAATGATTAGATATAGAATAGATGAGATAGAAGAGAGTCAAGGAGGATTATGAGGTTTGTACTTAAGTGGGTGGGAGGATGCCAATGACCTCAAGATATAGAAATTTGGAGGAAAGTAAGATTTGGTTGGAAAGGAAATTAGTTCTATTTTAGACATGTTGAGTTTGAAATATTGACTAAACATCCATATATATGTGTACATATGTGCATATATGTATATGTGTATATACATGCATATATAGGCATGTGGGGATATATCCATATGTAAACATATGCATACATATAAACATACGTACGTGTACACATGTTTGTATGTGTGTGTGCTTGTATGTGTATGTCAATCTCCAATAGGTAATTGACAATATAGGATGTATAACTAGAGGGGTGTGTGTGTGTGTGTGTGTGTGTGTGTGTGTGTGTGTGTGTGTGTGTGTGTGTGTGTGTTATGGAGGGATCTTGCTAGAGAAAATTGAAAACATAGAAAAAAATGAAATCACTCACCAAGAGAATGTAGAGGGGAAAAAATAGAAGGTGATGGACAGAGCTTTGGGACACATGTACTAAAAAATGAATGATTAGCCCTCAAAGGAAACTGATAAGGAAGAGGAAAACAAGAAGTCAAGGAAAGACAGAGCATATCTGGGAAGAGGATGTGCTCCATCCTCCAAAACTGCAGAAATAGAGAAGCATGAAAACAAAGGAATATTCATAACATTTAGCAGTGAAAAGATTTTTTTTGGGGGGGAGGATGTTGATGTGAGGGAGGGTGGTGCAGAGTAATTGGAAGAAGTTTAAGTTGAATGGTAAGGCTGGATAACCCAACAGCAAGGGTTTGAGAAGTGGGAGGTGAAAAAATGGATGCAGTAAGTATAGGTGATTATTTTATTGACAGTAAAAGGGAAGAATGGAAGAAAATGACAGCTTGAGGGGATAGTAGTGTCAAGTGAAGGTTTTTCAGAGACAGGAGTAATTGCTATGTTTGTGGAAAGTGGGAAAGAGATTGAAGATAAAAGAGAGAGGGGGAGAGAGAATGGGAATGATCAGTAGAGCCAGATCCTGGTAAAAATTAAATTCAAAGCACAAGTTAGAGGATATTTTTTTCAAAGAAAAGGGTTGCTTCTTTAGAGATTAGAGGAGAGGTGAGGCTATGTGATAATTTGAAGAAATTTAGATATAAGAAGTAAGGAAGACTAGGGCAATTATAACAGAAAAGTTTTGAAATAGTCATTGTAAGGCATGTCAGAGAAACAAACGGGAACAAGTAAAAGGATATTTAGTTAGTAATGAGGCACAGTTGGGTCTAGGTAACATTTCTTTCTTATCCACTTGGCACAGTTCCATTACTTTCTCCAATTGATTTTAGAAGCTTAGTGATTGTTGTTGAGTTGTTTAAGTCATGTCCAACTCTCCATGACCCTTTTGGGATTTTCTTTGCAAAAATACTGAAGTGGCTTGTAATTTCCTTCTCCAACTCATTTTACAGAAGAGAAAACTGAGGTAAACAGGGTTAAGTGACTTGCCCAGGGTTGCACAGGTAGTAAGTGTCTGAGGTCAGGTTTGAACTCAGAAAGATGAGTTAACCCAGCAGTAACCTGGGATCAGGGATTGGCAGAATGTTAATAACCATCAGGAAATGGTGGAAGAGACTCAAGAGCGAAGAATGTTGAACTGGTCGATCACAAGATCCAGACGGAAAGGAGGAAAGTGAAACCAGAATAAAGGTGATACTGGAGGATAGCAGAATTGGAAGAATTGGAGGTCTAAGCATGGTGGAGGAGGAGTAAAGAATAAGCTTAGAAAGAGTGAGGAAGAGGGATAGATGGGAAGAACATCTATCAGGTGAACAGGATAGAAGTCTAAAGTTAAATGTAATGAAAGTGACCCAGGTATGAGTGACAGTGATTTCATCTAAGGCAGTATAGCCATACCTTCCTGTAGGAGGTTGAAGTCAAATGAAATACTAGAGGGGTTTTTGGAAACTGATTAAATGGGAAGGCAGTTTGAAGAGACATTGACAGTGTATGTTGAGATTTCACATATCAGTGCAGGGTTTGGCTTAGAGAGGAAGCCTGAGAGTCAGAGACTGAGGTCCTTGAGAAAGAAGGGGGAATGACCAAATAAATAGATCATATTATAAAGAATCTGTACTTATCAACATAGACCAGTGGTTCTCAACCTTCCTAATGCTGTGACCCTTTAATACAGTTCCTCATGTTGTGGTGACCCCCATCCATAAACTTATTTTTGTTGCTACTTCGTAACTGTAATTTTGCTACTGTTATGAATCTATCTGATATGCAGGATGTATTTTCATTGTTACAAATTGAACATAACCCACAGTTTGAGAACCGCTGACATAGACCAATAGGGTGAAACCCAAAGTAGAAGTTGTAGAGTGAGAACAAGACGAGACTGGAAGTGGCAGTTAGGGGGACGAGGAATATGGTAGTAATATGCTCTATTCCTGTTCCGTTGTGGAAAGTGTGTGGAAGGATTGCCCAGTAGTAAAGGTATTCAGGGATACAGTGTCATATGGAAAGATCTAGGGTTCCTAAGCAACTAGTGGGCACAAAGTATAGAGTGCTAAGCTTAGAGTCAGGAAGAGCTGGGTTCAAAATCAGCCCCCGACATGTTTTAGCTTTGTAATCTTGGACAAGTCATCTAAGTTCCATCTTCTTCAGTTTCTTCACCTGTAAAATGGGGACAACAATAGCACCTACCTCCCAGGGTTGTCATGAGAATTAAATGAGATAATATTTGTAAACTAGAATGGTTCCTGGCACTGCATAGTAAACTGTAGATAACTATTATTATAATTATACCAAAGAAGATGAGTATCTGTAGAAGATATCTAGGGTGAAGGAGGGTTTGTTAGTGGTGGTGTAGAAGGTGGGAGGGCGTGGGGGTAAGGTGAGGTTACATAGGACAGAGTAGAAAGGGATGGAGTACACGAAATTGGACAAGGATAAAAACAGTGGAAAAGATTGTTTTTCCCTTGCTAAATAACATTTCTAAATCACAGGGATTTGGGAGACCATATAATCAAGAAAGGCTAAAGAGCTTAGACCTTTTATTGTGGGCATGGGGAAGAAGAGAAGGTTTTTGAATGAAGGAGTAGCATCATGAAACTGAAATTTCAGGATGATTAATTCAGCAGTGGTATAGGGGATAAATCAGAAAGAAGAGACTGGAGACAGGGAGGTCAGTTACTAGGCTATCAATTTTGTCTAAGAATGAAATCATCAGGATGTACTTGCATCCTTTTTTTTTTCTTTTACCATGAACCCCTTTGGGGTTTGTTGAAGATTCTGGATACCTACTCAGAGTAATGTTTTTTAGATGTATAATGTAAAATATAGCATTTACAAGGAATTCAATTACATTGAAAAAGTTATCACAACATTAAAAAGCCAGTTCAGGCTTTTTGGCAATTCAACAGAAGAGAAAGAAAGGAGTGGGTTTGAGAACAATTTTGAAGAAAACATTGAGACTCGTTTAGTAACTGGTTAGGTGTTCAGAAAATTAGAGAGAGAAATGAAAGCTTATTTCTAGGTTTCATGCCTTGGTAACAGAGATAATTATCATATAGGAAAGTCAGGAGAGGAAGCTAGTTGGGGTGGGGGTGATTTATAAAATGCCTTTTGATTTGTTATAGCTCCTTAAACATAATGAGTCAACATTTGTCAAAACTGTAAACCTTTCTTTACATACAGAGGCAGGGAGAGTTATAATGGCTAACTCAAATTAAGAGTTATAATGGCCATATAAAGAAATATAATGGCTAACTCAAAGTTGGAATTACAAAATCAAACATGAAAACAGGGATGGTCAAGCATTCTTGATTACCTCTATCCAGATCACATTGGCTCTCAAAATAGACACCAATTAATCTTTTCAATACCCTACATCCTATTCTTGAACATAGTGATAGCCATTGTGATGATGCCCATGTCCCCATCCAAGTTATGGAAGCACACTATGGATATATTTTCATGAAACAGAAAGACTGAATATATTTGCATCTTATTTATAGAGAACGTGCATTTGCCTGAATAGCTGTGGCTTATAGTTACAAGTAATTTTCACGATAAAATGTTATTAGCATTCAAAAGGCACTCTTTTCCTTTCCTTCTCTCTTTTTTTTCTTTTTCTCACTCATCCATTAATCCAGAATTGGAAAGAAGAGGAGGCAAAGAGCCATAAAGCCAGAGGAAGGTGGGGAATCAGGGTAGGGACACCTCATTTTTTGAAGTAAAAAGGAACCCTGGAGGGGCTTGCAACTCATTGCATGAATATTTTCAGGGCTAATGAAAGTACTTGACTGAATATTCAGTGATTTATCTAGTCTACCAAGTCTTGTTTGGAGTGTTTGTTATTTTATTCACTTAGGAAAGTAAAATGAATATGAAAATAGAATGTAAAAACACTGGCTGTTCCTGTGTCATCACTGTTCACTGTCATTTAGAAAAATGACATTATTTTTGATAAGACAATTTTACTGGTTCATCTGTTTTTGAGTGCCTAATTGCTTTCCAGTTGAAAATCAAGAACTCCATGTAAATGAGATGCTAAGAAGAGCATTCGCTGTTTAAAAAGAAACATGCCTGGGTAACAATGACAAAAAGACTGTTCCCATGGTGTAAGACATGTATTAGACTTCAAACTCAGTCTATCTTTAAAAAAATTCTGTTATTATCAGCTTCATGTTTTAAATTCTAGGCTTTCTAGCATGCTAATTAGTATGGATTTATAATATAATAATAACTCCCTGCTTAAAGTCAGGGTATATTTTAAGCCAATATAACTGGGTATTAATGCATTACCACTTAAGTGCATTCTGGGGCTGTGACATTCTCGACTAGCTAGTGTCAGATTTATAGTTAAATGGAGCCAAGATCTCTTCTCCTCTGCTCAAAACTTGCGCCAAATTAATGGTTTTCAGCAGAATGAAAATAGAACTGCCTAAAATCTTGGCTCTTTTATTAGCTCATATGTTTTCAGGTAATGAATGACTTTTTACAAAACTCCAAAAACCTAATTTTTTATTAAGTTGATTAGCAAAGGACACAGAGCAGACTTAAAGCAGGGTAGGCTTCTTTGAAAATTTATATTTGTTATATGTTGATCATCTATCTATCTATTTATCTATCTACCTATATCTAAACACACACACACACACATATGTATGAGACACACATGCACACATATACACATATATAGTGGTATGGATGGGACACAACATTCCTTGAAGAATTGAAAATGAGTATCACATGTGAGCAATGAGCACATGCAGGTGTGCACTAGAACCAACTCTTTCTAATCTATTGTTAATTTTCAGTCTGAGCATTTATACTTCTGTTGTCAAATTCACATAGAAATAGGGTTGCTAATCTGAAAATAAGGATCCTCTGTACATGTTGATTTTGTTTTAAAATGTAATTTATCTATGTTTTATTGAATTTTATTTATGTTGTTAATTATTCTCCAATTGCATTTTAATCTGGTTTAGGCTATACATGGTCTACAGGCTGCATGTTTAACATTTAAGTCTGATTTACAACTTGGGGAAAATCAGCAAACTCAAATCGGGGTTTGACTTGCTGTTTGATGATTGTCAAGCCTTTAAAAGGGATAGAGAAAATGTTAAAAATTCAAATTATACTTAAAAATGTGTCATTTTTCCCCCTAGAATTTTTGTTGTTAAACATTTATCAGCACACCCCTGGCATATTGGTAGGTTTGATCAGTCTGCAACATATGACCAATGACCAAATGTTGAAGAAGTACAGGAATTAAAATTCTATCATTATATAAATGTTATCATAGGAAGAGAAGATCTAGTAGTTATGTGGCAGTTTTTATGAGAATCACTAAGGATGAGGCATTTCTCCATTTTTTCCTGTTCCTCCTGAACACAAGTCCCTTCAGATGTATTTGATTACTAAGAAGTGCTAAAAATTCATGCACCTTGTCAGTCACAACTGAAGTGACTGAAAGGTTACTGCTTCAATGCTATCGCCATAAGATTTCAAAACCTTTGTGATTGCCATGCTTGGAAATTAAAAATGGAAGAAATAGAGTTACCATGACAATATTTGCTACTTAATATTTCTGATGATAATTAGGATATATTTTTAAAAATATTAGCATATGTTTATATACATATACACATACATATGTATAAATGTTTATTTTAATATTTTGATTTTTATTTATCACCTATGATCCTCATATCTTCTTTCCATTCCTTTCCTAGAAAGTAATTCCATAAACAAAGATTGCAAAAGAGAATAAAAAAAGAGCTTGGAAAAAATGAGCTTTACATTGTCTGTAGCATTCCACATCCATAGTCTCCCACTTCTGAAGAGAGGGGAAGGAGGTAACTTCTCATGGCTCTGTTCAGGAACCAAGCTTCGTCATTATAATTTCACAGCATTCAGATTCAGTTGTTTTGTTGCTCTTCTTTCCACGTATATTGTCATAGGCATTGTGTGTACTGTTTTCCTAGATCTTCTTACTTTACTTTGCATCAGTTCATACAAGAATTCCCGTCCTTCTCTGGATACGTTTTAGTCTTTGTTTCTTATAGTAATATTTAATTATATCCACATACCACAGTTTATTTAGGCAATCCACAATCATTTGGCATCTACCTTGTTTCTGATTCTTTGCTATTACTAAAATTGGCATTAAATTACTAAAAATAGCTTTATTTTTATTCACATGGTTTTGGTGTGATTAAGAAAGTCGAATGGATCATAAAATCCAAAATGTTTTTATGATTTAGAGTCACTAAATTTCATTTTACAGATGAGAAAACAGAGGTCCCCAGTTATTGAAGTGAACTACCCAAGGTGACATAAGTACTTCACATTTTGTAGTTGTTTAGTCGTGTCTAACTCTTTGTGATCCCATTTGGGGTTTTCTTGGCAAAAATACTGGAGTGGTTTGCCATTTCCTTCTCTAGCTCATTTACAGATGAGGAAACCAAGGAAAACAAGGTTAAGTGACTTGCCCAGGCTCATGCAGCTAGTAAGTGTCTGAGGCCAGATTTGAACTCAAGAAGATGAATCTTCCTGACTTCAGGTACACTGCACCGTCTGGCCACCAGGATCACATTGCTAAAGTGACCTTCAGAAACCATGCTCTTGTATTATTTTAGTGTTTCATTAAAGTTTATTATATTTGCTTTGAATATTTAGCTTGGACTTTGTTAAATGAAGGGACTACTTGTTCCACCCAGACCCCTCTTTCCTTCCCCCACCTCTTATACCTTGAAGGTATTTCACAGCTGATTTGAAGAGAAACTTGAATTTATTGTATGATTGACAACAGAAACTTAAAATGCATGACTTTATTTTAAATCAAAATATATTTAATCCAAATGAAATTAAACTCAATGAGGATCTTCCCTTGAATCTTACCTATTGTTCAAAATAATTTGTAGAATAGTTTCAAGGACTTCTAAATTTTTAAATATTCTGCATTCTTTTTTACAACAAGAACAAGTAATAAAATAATTTTCAAGTTTGTATCACTTCAGATTGGTGATTGCCCATAAGTAACCATTTTTATACAGTGACCAATGTTCCTGGTTACTGTCCTTCCATAATTTTAGTAGTCAGTTTAGTGGTAAGCTTTGCTATAGGTGGCAGCCTTTTTGTAATCAGCTGTCTCTATCCCTAGCGGTCTCAGATTGCAGAAGTCTAATTTTCATTTCTCAGCAACTTCATCACTCTAAACTGATGACACATATGTAGAATTTTTCTTGATAAACTCTTCTACTTGTAGATGATGAGAGCTGCTGTGGGGTACTGGCTGGAAGATCAGTGTCAGTAAGGAAGACCTGAATTCAGGTCCTGCCTATGACAACACACTAGTTCTGTGATCATGGACAAGTCATTTAACCTTTCACTCCCCAAGCAACTCTAATTTTCTGATCTGCATAGGTGCAGGGAGTTCGCACACAGAGAGTTCCCTACACTGATGAAATTGCAGGTATGTCAATATGTCTTCTATGTTTGTCTCCCAATAAACCTATATGATGGGGCACTATGGGTAGATTATGTGGTGATATATTGGCCTAACTTGATTTGCATTAGGTGCATTAAAAACAGAGCTTATGAAGAGCAAGAGAAATTAATATGAATTCATCTCTGAAGTGAAGATGAACTGATGGCAGCTCAATCTAATTAATGAAAGGAAGAAAGGCTGGTCCTATGAGAATTGTTTTTTGTTTAGATGAATTAATGAGAGAGGCTGGAGGAAAGTCTTTTCTCTTTTAATAGAGAGTTCTGCACTTTGATATCGAAATTATATGGGCAAGGAACATGGATGATTAGCTGGATTTTGACAAGTAATCTCAGGGAAGGTAACTTTCTAGTATACAGTTTGGGAAAAGGAGGATTGAGGGAAATGGGAAAATCATTAAATGACAAGAATGCCCCTAAGATTTAGCTAGAGTTTGACAAAAGATTCAGTTTTCACATTTTTATTTCTATGGTCTTATTTTAATTGAGAGTACTGAATCCAAGGAGTTTTTTAAAAATGTCTTTGTTTGGCCCTTAACTATGAGATCTACCTGGGTTAACACCCAGTGGAATATGATTTCTGAATGTAGCTGAATGACTACAGCCCTTACCATGATTTTAACCATCTTTGACTATCACTCAGGTCCTGTGTAACATGTGTTTATAAAATATAAAACCTCACAGATTTTATGTCCATCTGCTTCAAGGGGTGTTCTTGGCAAACTTTACATTTTCTGAACTGGTAGCTAAGACACAACAATAATAAGGTGTAATGCTGTTCATTAGACAAGTAACTAGAGCTTTGCAGCCAGAGAACTAAAAGAAAGTTAGCACGGATTCTCTTTCTTCTTTTATTGTAAGAAGATGCCTGCATTCAAGAAAACATTCAATAAGTGCCCTGCAGTTGAACCAAGCACTATTAGATTCAGAAGACATGCAAAATGGCTTTTGTGGCTTTCTACAAGTTTATAGGAGAATTGGGAAGGAAAGTGGGGCAGGGCTAGGAAGACATTTTGAAACGTGAAATAAATTGAAGACCTCAGATCCCTCCAGAAACTGTGAAACTGTTCAGATACTGGTCCCAACCCCACCCCAGCCTATGGCTTATAGAAATGTCTTTGGAGCAAGTGACTCCCTTTGTGTAGTCACATCCATAACTGACTTGCACCTAGTTGCTGATATTCTTAACTCCTTCTCATTAGGCAGTTATACAAGTGTTCCTTTGTGCCATTTTCTTTATTATCAATTAACTTTTTCAGTGTTCACGTCTTATCAGATAGCAGGTACTCTAAGTATTTACTGAGTGGCTGAATTGTCAGGTGAGAACAGTGGAATACTTTATAGCATCTCTACCAATGGAAGAAAGTTACCATGCTAAGTATGGGTTGAATTATTGTAGATCAGTAGGTCAAATGGAACTTGAACAGCCAAAGGGTTTAGGAACAGATTCTCAAATCCACTACTTCACATTTTGGTACAAGAAGAGATTAGAAACCATAAGTTCAGACTAGTAGCATAATATGAAAATAGCTAATAACAACAATATCAAATATGCGCGTTAAAGTGCTAACACTGCCAATGAAAATAGGAACCTGAAGAAAGATTAGTAAATTTCAGTTAATGAAACTTTTGGCATATATCAAAATATTATAAAGAAGACTAAAGTATATTGTTGGTTTGGGAGTTACATATAATGTATTGTCTGTTTTTAGATAACCTAGCACCTACTAATAGACAATATGAAGCATATTTTGAGCAAAATTTTTACAAATTAAATTGAAATTAATATAAGACATTTCAGAAAAGATTCCCACAATGCCTTGGTTACAAGAAGTATTTTTTATTTCCATTTTTTCATTTATGGAATAGGCAATTTGTGGAATTCAGAGATTTTATCAAAGACTGATACTATTTTTTCTCATAAAGTAGTACCTCATTTTTACAGGAAAACTGGGAGAAGGGAGATAAACCTCCAGCTGAGCCAGGTTTGAGGGAACCTAAATCATTCTGTTTCTTTGTATTTCATATGACTGATGATAGTTTTATATGAACATATATATGTGTATATATATATATATGTACACACACATATACATACAAATACACACATACAAATATATATATATATATATATATATATATATATTTGAACATTGAACCATTATATGAACATTAAATTTGTCCTTGAAACAGTTTGGGAATTTTTTCACCTAGTGTAAGGGGAAACAACCCACAGTTACAACTTTGCATCATTCCACTAAATTGGAAAGGGTTTAGGCTATATTTTGTTTGGTCTTTCATTGAGCCTTGGTCCTTTAGTCTAAAAGATACACCTCTGATGTTGATTCTTTTTTCTAAAAATAGAAAGCCATTTTTGTGGGCTTGATTTTCATCTTTATGTAGTTGATTCTTAACTCTATTTATTCAACCTTAATCTCCCTCCTAAACTTCAGTCTTGCATCTACAGCTACCAATTAGACATATTGAACTGGCTATCCCATAGACATCTTAAACTGAATATGGCCAAAACAGATCTAATTCTCTTCTTTCTTTTTTGCTTAAGGGAACCACCGTCTTTTCAATAAGTCAGACTTAATTCAATGTCATCCTTGAGTCCCATATCTCAACCTATGTATCCAAATTGTTGTAAACTCTTATTGTTTATACCTTCACAACATCTCCCATGATATATTTAACCCCCTTTCCCAACTCTCACATCCTCCATATTGGTGCAGACCCTCATCACCTCACAACTGGACTATTTCAAAAGCCTTCTGAGTGGTCATTTTGTCTGAAGTCTTTCCCTAGCTCAGTTCACCCTTCACTAAGCTACAAATTAATCTTCCTAAAGTGTGCATCTAACCTTGACTCTCCTTTTTTTCAGTAAATTCCAGTGGCTCCTTATTATCTTCAGGATCAAATATAAAAGTCTCCATTGACTTTTAAAGCCCTTTTAAATGTGGATCTTTATTACTCTTTCCTTCTTACATTTTAATTCAGTCCAAGCACTCTAAGATCCAAGAACAACGACGTAGCTATTCCTCTCACATGATATTCCATTTCCCTATTACATGCTTTTTCACTTAGCTGTTTCCTATGCCTGGAATAATATTCCTCCTCACATCTGTCTCCTGGCTTCTATCACTCCCTTCAGAATACCTCAGAGTCCACTTTCTGCCTAAAAATTTTACGATTTCCTTTCTCCCTACCCTCTGCTAGTTCCTTCTCTCTAAAGTTATCTCCAATTTACACTTGTTTTCTCTTGTGTGTATATTAGTTATTTTCACATTGTCTCCACTATGAGGAAGTGAGTTCATTGAACAGAAACTGTGCTTTAACATTTCTTAGAATGCCCACCACTTAACACCATGCATGGCATATAAGTGCTTAATAAATCTTTGTTGACTGACTTTCCATGTATGGTACTATACAGAAAACTTTTATCCCTGATAAATATAATAATTTGATTAAAATACCTCTCATTCTACTCTGTCCTCCTAATTAACTATCATCATTTTAGCTGACCAAATTTTTAATATGTTGAGAAATGTTAAGATATTCTAAGACTGAAAAGAATATATTTGGTATGGGATGGGGAAGAGAGTTTCTGTGCTATGTCTTGGACCAAGAATCTTAAAATAAATAATTGGATTTTCTAGGCATCTTATAGGTGGTAAAACAGAATCTATTGATTCATTCAACTGATTTTGAAGGAAGAAAGTAAAAGCCCAGGAATTGTTCAAGGCGAATAATGAGCTTGTTATTATTATACAAGCATTATATTTATACTTATCATTTGAGTATTCCTGTGTTGCCATGGTCAAACAGATGAAGGAGGAAGACACGTGGCATGGTGGGTGTAAGTCAAGTATAATATATCAGTGATGATTTTTATGTAAGAAACTGGCATAAAAGATCATTAGGAGAGTGTATGATCAAAAAAGGAGGCCTGGTTATATAATGAAAGGGAGGAGTAACAGATGGATAGCCAAGAGTTTCAATAAAAACCCTAGTACATTGAGTCGATCTTCTATGGAGAACTTACAGGAAGGCAGGGACAAAAAGTTCACAGTAAGAGAGAGCAATGAATGGGTTATATGCTTGTGGAAGGAATGTGCTAAGATCAAAAATCCAAGTAGATGGGACTTGTTGAAAATTTATTTTTAAATGTCTTATGAGATTTTACTTTATATATGAAATGAATATATTTCAATATATACATACATTTTATGTATATATGTGTGTATATATAAACATACATATGTGTTTGTGTATACTTTGTTTTCTGAAGTTTTACTCTTCATGGATTGATTTCTGATATAAACTTATAGTGTATATGTTTAGCATTCTAAAGTTGAGTTTAATTTTTCTTTTTGCATAATTTTTCCTTTCCCTTCTCTCCCTACACTTTTATACCTCCATTGTCATATGAGTCACAGAATTCTAACTACAGAAGCACAGATCTCTTGACATTCGGAATGCATTCAGAAAGCAAGTTACTGTGCATTTCCCCTGGGTTGTGAGTGTTTCTAACATCTGAGGGCACTTCTCTGTTGTGGTTGTTTTTTTTAAAAGACATCCCTATTTTTTGTTTACAGGTTTGTTTGTTTTTTTTATTTTCAGTTTTACTGATGTTTTGTTTTGATATTACGTACATGATAGATAACTTCCATGTTGTGAGAAATCTCTTAAAACAAAATAAAATGGTTGGTAATTTCAGGGTGGTGCAGTGGCTTCTGAAAGGTCAATCCTTGATAATTACTGACCTTGGAGCCTAGAAAATCTGCATCTAAATCCTACCTTGGATATATACTAGCTGTGTGGCAATGGGTAAATTACTTAACCTCTCATGGCTCTAGGCAACTTCGTAAGAATTTAAGTTGTACAGAAGGTACTAACCTGCATTGAAAGAGAGGAAGTTTCTTCATCTAGGAGTCCCTTATAAGAATATATTCAAAAGTCTAGTTCCTTTTCCTCCAAACATTCCAAAGTATTCTTTCTTCACTTTTTTTTTTACTTTCTGTAATTTAGTTCTTTTTTCAAATTTATTTTATTCTCAACTTGGGAAATAAAACAAGCATTTCCATAACATAATATAATAGAAAAAAAATGATTGTACCTGAAACTGCAAATCTATCATGTAATGAAACAAAGTGCTTGCAATCCATTCCACTATTGCTCCCTGAAATGTAAGCATTAAACTTGACTTCCTTCTATCTCTACTCACTATTCCTGTGATTCCTCAGACAAAAGATCACCGCCCTGATCCCTTCCCCCTAGATGTGTTGTCTCCTTCAATAGGCTATAAACTCTTACAGGACAGAGATTGCCTCACTTTTGTATACCCAGTGGCTAGCACAGTGCCTGGAACATCACCAGCACTTAATAAATGTTTTTGTGGCTTTTTTTTCGTAGTCATTCACCAGACACATTGAGTGTCTACTTTGTTTAGGGTAGAGCTATAAGATGCCCCAATTTGACAAATGCAGAAAACAATGTAATACATATAGGTTTGTGTGTGTGTGTGTGTACATACATACCTCTACCATCCCAATGTGCCATGCTGTTAAAATAGGGACAAAATTGTATATTACTCCCTCTTGAGTGCAAAATTAACCAATAATCATATGCATACACAGAACTCATTATGAGGTACCATGGGTAGCCAAGATTCAAGGAAAAGCTGCGTGGCACAATGAATAGAATGCTGAACTTGGACTTGGGAGAAGTTGAATTCAAATCCTATCTCAAAGTATCTGTGGTGAAGTCAGTTAATCATTGTGAGACAGACAGCTTCTCATTTGTAAAACAGGGTTAATAAAAAACACTTATCTTACATGGGTATTGGGAGGAGCAAATGAGAAAATACATGCAAAGTTGCTTTTGCAGTCCTTAAAACGTTATATAAATATTAGCTGTTATTCAAGAAGATAAAATAGCATTGCAAAAACTGATAAAGACTGGATAATATCTGGCTTTGCCCCTAGGTAGAAGCAGATTGCTGCCTGAAGTAAGATTTCCCTGAAGGCAAGCTTTCTAGATTCACCTAGGATGACTGGTTGGTTACGTTATACCCTAGAAAAGTAGGGTTGGTGATATAAGAGTTCTAGAGATGAGCAGTTCTTAGAACTGGAAAGTTGGTTTTATGAAGGAAAGGAAGTGAGGTTCCAAATCTGCCAAGGAAAAAGTTAAAGGACAGATGTCAAAGGTTATAGATCTGGAATAAGCCAACAGTGAGTGGACCTAACAAATTCAATGAGCATCTTTGGTCAAAGATATCTGGAGCTTGGGCCTAAGCACTTTCTGGATAGCCATGAGTTTCCCTAGCGGCATCCCCATCTAAATCCTGGCCAACCTGCACTGACTCTATTTGTCATACCGTCCACTTCAACCTTTGTCTATGTTACAGCCACCAAAGTCTGGCTAAATAGACTTCCAGATAAGCCATTCTTTGTAATAGAGACTCTTTTCCATAAAAAGCAAGTTTCCTATAGAGTATAGTTGCTGTTTAACAGCCGAAATAATAAACTGATAATGAAAAAGTTATATTTTAGAGAGATCTGCTGTCATGCTAAGCAGGAGGCTCTCTATAGAATAAAGATTAGCTGTTTGTTGTTTTTTAAAAGAAACTCAAAGCAATGTGTTTGTATTAACTCATGATGGAGGATATTTGTAAAAGTGAATTATCATCACTGGCAACTGTCAATGCTTATTTTGACTGAGAAAATCCCTGATTAAAAGTTTCAAAAGCTCTAAATGCCATTGAAAAGTAGTGAATTTTTGGAAAAGACAAATCTACCAACTTCCAATTCTTCCCCCCAATTAGCATTCATTCATTTAAAATGTATCTATTATGTGGTAACAATTCAGAACACCATGACCATATTATGCAACAGTGAGGTACATTTAGAAAACACATGATCCCTGCCCTAGACTTTTAATAGGATGATATGCACACACAAGCTACCATAACATATATGACATAATGGATTCACTAATGTTATATAAAACAAAGTGCTATATGAAGGACAAAGCCATTGCCAAGAAACTGGGATTAGAAGCGGAAGAGATGAGGAAAGACTTCTTGAAGTGAGTAACATTGCAGATGGACTTTAAAGAATATGTAATAATAGTAACAGCTGACTTTTATGTAGATCTATAGGGTTTGCAAAATGCTTTGTGTCTTCTGTCTTTGCCCGCTCTATTTCAGTCCAACACGTGAATAGTTACCCATTAGACCTCACCGAAAATTAAAATTGCTTTACTTGCAAAAATCTGACTCTGAAATTTCTCTTCTCTGACCATACACTTGTGTCTCACGCCCTTACACCACCTCAACCTGCTCTTGTGAGTTTTATAAGCTTGAAAATAATGTGTTAATGTAGGTTTTAGATAGTATTTATTCATCCTTACTATGCATTCCAGTGCCTTGCTTCCTCTGCATTTTCCCTCTCCACTCTTTTGATTTAACTTCTTTCCTTCTAATGTTCTGACCCCATATTTAATCAAAACATAATTTGGTAAAGTAAAAAGAGCAGTACATTTGAAGTCACGAGTTCTAGCTTCAAATCCCTTCACTTTCATTAACTGTATGATCCCTACAAACTCTTTTACTTCTCTGTGCTTCAGTCCCTTTTGCTGTAAAATGAGAGTACTGGACTAGATACATTCTTTGATTCCTTCTAGCTCTATGATCTATTGATTTTTAGTCATATATTTTGACCCTTTCATTGAATGTTTAGCCCTTTTGATACTCAGTTGTTCCTACTCTCCTGTTCTCCAACCATAGATGCAATCCCCACCATCTGCTTTCTTTATTTCTATTATCTAGTCTCTAAGTAATTGTTGAGGGACTTCATCAAACCATTCAAATTACATAAATTATAAATCCATGGTATTCCCAATTGTAACTTACAATTCTTTGCAACAGCCAAGTTGGGGGAATGGTGGTGATGGTGATGGTGGTGATGATGATGCAGCCCACAGTTTAGTAGGCAACCCCTTGGAAAAAGTGAACTGGGGGGTCATAGAAAAGCACTCCCCAGCCCCAGTCTTAAAATCTCACCAAACAATCCCCAAAGAAGTCAGAAGAAAGGGAGATACAGAAGAGAATTTGCCTAAGTTAAAAGCAGTCCAACAGTGCAGCTGTCAGGAAGAGGCATGATGGAAGAGAGCAGCAGCATAATGTGAGAGGAGTATGACCCATTTGGTACAGATAAATTTCTGGAGAAACTGAAGGGGAGAAAGACTTCAGAGCTTCACTGATAAGTCAGTCCTGGTTAGCTACAGTTACTTAGACAATCCCCAGAAGTAGGTGGAGAAAAGGAGAAGGCTGTTGATAGACGGGGGTTAGTCAGAGGGGCAGGATTCTCATTACAGAAGATGGGGTCTAGGGGTGGCTAGATGGTGCAGTGAATAGAGCACCGGCCCTGGAGTCAGGAGGACCTGAGTTCAAATCCAGCCTCAGACACTTAACACAAAACCAGCCATGTGACCTTGGGCAAGTTACTTAACCCCAATTGCCCTACCTTCCCCCCACCCCCAGAAAGCAAAAAAGAAAACCCAAACAAACAAAACGAAGATGGGGTTTAGGATCAAGTCCCTGGATAGGTTCTCATACTACCAATATGCTGGGAAAACACCAGAGGTGGAAGGTGTGGCAATGAAGAAGAAAAAGGTTGGGTCCTAAGGTGTGCTGGAGTCAACTCAAACAAGCTAGAGCTGATTCTTTAATTTTCAGTGTGAACATTTACATCTTAGAATTCTGCAAATTCTACAAATCTGGGTGTGATTTATTGTTTTGTTGATGGAGAGAATGTTAATAATTCAGATTAAACTTTAAAGTGTATCACGCTGTTTGGAGAGCCAGTTGTTAAATATTTAACTGCATATCCCAAGTTGGGACCCTCATAGTGCCATGGCTCTAGGACCAGGAAGCAATAGGGACTGGGAAGAGAATCATATCTTGGAGACTGGAACTCAGGGTAAATCTCCCCTGGTCTCTCCTTAATTTTTACTCTGGTGCTTATTAACCTTACTTGAGTCCTTACTATGGCATCACAGTACTTTCATTCATTTCATGAACTTCCTGTCACATTGCCCTCAGCAACAGGATGAACCATTTTTTCCTCTCTGTTGAGACTCTGCTTCCACTTCTCTTTACCTCTCTCATTCAGAAAACGACCTTTGTTTTTATTTTACTGAAAAGATTGAAGCTTTTCTATTTCCTATCTTACAAACTCTTCTGTATCTCTCTCCTCACCCATCCAGCCTCTCTCCTTCCTCCAGTGTCAGTCTGTTGCAACCTTCCTTGTTGCCATGGCTAACCAATGTATGTCTATTCCCTCCTATCCCCTCTAGTCATTCCTCTGTCACTTCCTTCTCTTTTTTAATTTTCGATTACTCCTGCACTACACTGGGAGAGGAAAGCACCAAATGATATTTCTATTGTTTCTAGTCAGACACCTAAGTGGGCACCTAGGTAGCCTGGAATAATAGTAACATTCCTAGAAAATATCCGAGAGAAAGTAGCTGCCAAACAAAAAGTGAAGCTATAGGCTCACACTTCTTAATCGGATCCTTTCCAGAAGCAGATGGGCTTTAAACCACAAATTTAAAACACATGTACACACAAATACATCTATATCTATGTGTTTATATATGTATATATGCATATATATGCATACATATAAACCTATACACATAAGTACAAATATTTATAGATATATGCATCACATATAAACAAATGAATGCATGCATATTACATATCTTCACATTCATGTATTATATACATGTAAAATTTATATATCTGTACATATGGGTACAAATAAATGGATTTTATGTGTGTAATATAGTACATGTGTATATATATTGGTACAATATATTTTATATGTACATATAATAATGCATATATAATATTTGTACCCACATATGATACATGCATATATAATATTTGTGTCTGTAAAATTGTACCCACATGTACAAATATACGAATCTATATATGAAACAATTATGTTTGTATGCATTCTGTATACATATACATAGAGACACTCATGCATGTATTTGTCCTATATGCACATTCATATGAATTTAGTTTTAAAAAAAACATTTTAAAATTTTATTTACGTATATTTGTGTAAATGTTTGCATGTTTAAAAGACCTTGCTAGATTCCTCACACATGAGTTTCCTACTTTGTGAACAATAGCCCAAATAAGATGCAAGACAGGGTTTTGGAGAATGTTCACCACAGAAAAGGACTGAAATACGGTATAAGTAAGAATGCTCCTACCATGATGTATTCTTCTGACATTGATCAGTAGTCACTCAACTTCTATTCTAATACATTGGGCACTTGTGGCTGTGTCAGCACAAAGATTAAGATGCGGCAGGTAAAGCTGGAAGAGCTTCAAGTTGAGATGCAGAGCCAGATTGTGTATCTCTTGTCATTGGATCTCCCCAGTTAATGAATATCATCAGAAAGTTGGACATCAGCTGCTGGGTTTTTTTGTTTGTTTGTTTTGTTTCTTAGGCAACTGAAATGTATAAGGCCCCTCTTTTGTAGGACTGATCTGCGTGGGGGAGTGAAACAGCTTTGTGTATGAATTCATGTGACCTAAAAATCAGAAGGAAAGTGTGTAGTTAATGATGCATTTTCCTATGGCAAACATTTATTTTTGAGTTAGAAAATAATAATAGCTAACTTTTTATATAGTGATTACTACTTGCCAGGCAACGTCCTAATCACTTTGCAAATATTATCTCATTTCATCCTCGCATCAACCTTGGGAAGTAGGTGAGAGCACAGTATATCCCCATGTAATACATGGAAACCAAGGCAAACAGAGGTTAAGTAACTTGCTCAAAGTCACACAGCTAGCAGGAGTCTGAGGCCAGATCTGAATACAAGTCTTCCTAATTCCAGGTCCAGATCTATTCACTGTGCTGCCTCGATTCCCTAATAACATGATGATGGAAAATCTAATATGTATGAAGAATATCACTTTTCCAAACCCACCCCCCAAGGAAATCTAATATATGCTTATTTCATCACTCCAGAATTAACTGACAGGTCAGCAGCCTATCCTTCCTGTTGGTCCTTTAATTCTGAAATCCCCAGAGAACATAGTTCACAGGGGTCAGTAAAGACTTGATGATGGATTGGTTGATGGATTGGTTGACTGACATCCCTTTACCCTGGCCATATCCAGAAAACAAGAAGAATCCTTCAAAGATAATTCTGATGAGACTGCTTACTTTAGGTTGGTTCTTTAGAAACGAAATAGTCTAGCAAGAGAGGGAACAAAAATAAATAAATAAATAAAGGACATATAGAAAATCCTAAGCAAGAGGAATCTGGAAAGGCAAGAATGTAAAAGTTTTCTCCCTAAAATTTAAATGCCAAACTCCAGCCCTTTCCATTGTTTCTTGACACAAGATGGAATGGAGTATATTGAAAGCCAAGACAGTTGTGACTTTTCCCTTTGTTGATGGGATAAAGGAAGAGAAATTAGGTGGGGGGGGGTGTGCCACATAAATTGTGGCATGTGTGTGTATGTGCACGCCTGTATGTGTGTGTGTTTAGGATGTTCTTGAATGTGTCCTCAATGCCCTTCCTTTTCCCTCTTGGGGAGACCACAGTGTCCTGATTTTTCCATATCAGCAAAGGAGTGATAAGAATAGATATGTCTAACTTTAGTCCTCATGTTTGTCAAGAAAGTATTCCCCAAATCTTAACCCTTTCACCTTTCCCTTCTCCTTTTTTTTCCTGGTCATAATTTTATTACCTTTAATAGGTTCAAATTTCTTCTCTATACTTAGTATGGCCAAATCTACATACCCAGTCCTCATTTCCTTTCTTCTCTCCTGATTGGCAGTTGCCTATCACCAGTTTCCTTTTGGAGTCCCCATCTGGATGTCCCTCAAGCATCTCAAATTCTGTATGTCCAAAACAGAAGTCATTCTATTTCTCCCCCAATTCCTTGCTATTACATAGTTCCCACTCTTTGTTCTGACCATCATCTTTGCCAGCCCCACAAGTTAAAGCTTTGGAGACTTCCTTGTAGCTTCCCTCACCCTCCTATCCAATCAGTTGCTACAATTTATCAGTTGTTTCTATGTCCACAAGAGCTTTCCAATCCACTCCTTTCTTACTGCTTATACTGTCTTTATCCTGGTTTAGTCCCTGATCATCTCTTGCTTGGACTATTGTAACAGCCTCCTAATTGGTTTGGTCTTGCTATTTCCAGCCTCTTCCCTCTTCAATCCATCCGTCACACAGCTACCAAATTGGTATACCTAAAGTATAGATCTGACTTTGTCAATCCTATTCTCAAGGAAAGTAAGTCCAGTGAGTGATTCCCTATCATCTCTAAGGCAAGATACAAATTGCTCCATCCAGCATTGAATCCTTTTTGTAATTTGGATCCAGCCTGAATTTTCAGAGTTATTTCACATGACTTTTCCTACACACTTTTCTTTCCAGTCTGACTTACTACTTGTTCCCTGTATATCCCTTCATATCATCTCCTGCCTTCATACCTTTGTACAGACTGTGCCATCCCTGGAATGTTCTTTCTCTTCACTTCCTTCTCTTAGAATTCATAGCTCACTTCAGGGTTAAGCTCAAGGGACATTTCTTACAGGAAGTCTTTGCTGACTATCTTGGTTGCTGCTTATTAAAGTTACTTTGTATTTTCTATTTACTCATTTCTGTTTCTCTTATAATCCCCCACTAGAGTGTAGTCCCATTATTAGAGGCTGTTTTTTATTGTATCTTCAGTATCCAGCACAGCATCTTTAATAAAGCAATTTCTTAATAATGTTTTATTGATTTGAATTGAGTTGAAGAATCTGAGAGGCTTAAAGAGATTCAGTGACTTGCCCATGGTCATACAACTAGTAAGGGTCATAAATGGGATTTGAATCCAGTTATGTCATTAGGATCCAATGGTCTTTCCAGGGCACCACACAAATTGCCTTATCTTTTATTATTCTTGTAAAGCCACGGGAATAGGAAAACAGCTCCAATAAAGTAGGTGAAGTAATTGCTTTCAGCTTAATTAGAGAAAGTCAATTCACAGCCTTCTAATTAAGGTTCTGATTATAGAGATCCCTTCTCACTCCCACCTGTGACACTGTTCCAGCCTGACCTTCTCATCTCACAAGAGTTAGCTAATGTTGATGGTGCTCTGGCACTTGAAGGAAATTGGAATGGGAAGGAAACATAGGCAGGGTAGATGTAAGCTGGTCTCAGAGCCACGAGTAATAAGGGCAAGAGTGCTCGCTCTCAAGGGAAATCTGACTAGAAACCCTATTGAGGTCAATCCTCTCCACAGGAGTTTAATCTGAACAGGAACCTTGAACAGAACAACGCTCATATGAGTGAAACCACTATACTCAGCCAGGAGAGAGGGTGGAGGGCAGGGCAGTGTAGTCTGAAGCACTGCCAAAGAACGAGAAAGGAAACTAGAAGCAAGGAAGTATAAATATAAGAGACTGAAATCAATTAATCCAAAATTTATTAAGTGTCTACTAGGAAAGACCAAAAGTCCCAGAGGAAACCTGAATTGAAAACAAAACAATAAGACCTGACTTATGAGCAAATAAACAGAGATGCTAAAGAGAGAATGAAGGTATGAGTAATGCCTTAAAATGAGATCAGAACATTTCAACAATATTATACTATGGAAGAAAGTGGACCAAAATTACACAATGAAAAAAGAAAATCATGTGAACTCAGAAATTATGGGGAGTAACACTTATGAGAACTCTAGAATCATTCAAAAGAGAAATAAAATTTAAAAGAAATTAAGAATAAATTTGGATTGGAGGTCAGAACTGTTAATACAGGACCCAAGAATCAGAGTAGAAAAATAGAATACACAATAAAATCTCCTCAAAGGAGACTAGATTTTTCTCCAAAGAAATCAGAGGGTAACAGAATTGGAGAACCAATATATTAAGATGGAGGAACATTTGCTAGAAAGGAATCAAAGGGCAATAACATTAAAATAATGCATGTTTTATTTAAGTTGAAGCACCTGAACTTGAACAAAGAATCAATTAAAAGGGAATAACAGGGTTAGAGGGCTCCTAGAACATGACAAATCAAAAAATACCATATCACATGAATTAATATAAAATAGCTGTAGAGAATTGATTATAAAACCACAAAATTTAGACTGAGAAGGAATTCTAAATTTATCTAGTTTAACCTCTCATGGACATGTATCTTCAGATCCCTTTCTAGTGCTCAGAATAATTCTTGATAGCTCTATCATAAGAAAGCTGAAGAGGCATTGATAACTGCTGGCAGGAGGTGGGATGAATTATTTTTTTTTTTATCTAAGAGAATGAATATTGTCAGGAACTGAAACAGGAGTTTTGTAAGATAAATCTCTCACTTGCTTTTATGTTATGCACTTTAACACACTATTTCTGAGGTGTATTAAAAAGAGCATATTAACAACATATTATTAATATCCACTATTGTGTTTTTCAATATTGTCTCTACCATGACAGCTTAGGGGAGGTTTTTACATAATATAAATGATTTATGTGATGGATAAAAGTCATCACCAGCCAAGAGGACCTAGATTCAAGTTCTGCTACTGACATACTGCTTTCTGTGAACATGGGGAAATCACTTAAACTCTCAATACCTGAGGTAACTCTCCAAGATTATGTTAAGATACAGAGAAGGTCAGATCAAATTAATTGTCAATAATTAAGTACTCACTATGTGCCAAGTACTGTGCCCAGTGCTGGGAGGCAATACATGGCAAAAATAAAAGACTGCTCTCAAGGAGCTCACAGTTGAAAGGGATGGACCACACATAAACTTTATGTACATACACACATATGTAAATTATATATGCATAAATATGTGTGCATATGTATATATGTATGTGTGCATGCATACACACATACTTGCAGATTTACTTTGTAATTTCCTCACCATCCATTCTTGATGCCATGAAAATCCCAGATCTAGTCAAAAAGAAAATAAGTAACTTTAATTCCTTACTTCCCTGCTCTCCCTTCCCCAGATACACATATGTTTTTATTTTTTCAGTTGGGTAGGAGCAAGTGCCAAGTAACTGAAGTAATTTTTTTAAGAACCCTAATTTGCAATTATGGCACAGTTTGCCAGGAAGGGGATAGTATCTGTGCATGTAGGAGAATCCAATTAGGCAGTCTTAGGTTGCTGCTTCCTGTGGAGTAGCACACTCCAGCAATCACAAATAACAAAGATCCATGTTTTCCTCCCCTTTCCACACTCCTCCTCCTGACAAAAAAATCTGTCAACCCCAATAAAGAAATGGTGATTGGAACACAATTAGTATGCAAGTACCCTTTGTGTAAGTAGAGAGTTTCAGGGTCCATTTAGCCCAACTGGTATTTAACTCTCTCAGATTCATTTTTTAGACTTTCATATCTCACACTGTTCTCTCAGCCCAGCTACCTGCTCAAGGTTCATTGCATCTTCCTGTTTCCTTGGTCTTATGGAGACAGACTCTTATTTTCCATTTGTCACTCATCTCTCTCTGTCTTCTTAATCTCTCCCTAAGTACTGGGAGATGGGAGTGGAGAAACTTCCAAATACCACAAATCCAAACTGTGCAATTTAGACATAATTATCACTTAATAAATGTTGGATGAATGACTCTACAGAACCAGAGGAGTCTTTGTGGAACTTTGTCTCCATCAGAATGCTTGCTGGAGAAAGTCACTCCTGGGTTTATTTATTTATTTCCAAACGGAAACCCAGTACTGCTCTGGGTAGATAACCTTAAAAATAGTAAAATATTGAGATGATTATATTAGTATCATATCTTATGCATTAAAGGTAAGCCCTCTCAAAAAGCTTACTATGAATCTTAAGAAACAGGTTAGTTATTTTACTATTCTCACTGCATTTTAAAAGTGATCAATTGTTTTAAATATTCTTGGGAATCAGAATCTTAGATCTTGACCTAGAAGTGACCTCAGAGTACCACCCTTTCATTTACAGATGGGGAAATGAAAGCCCAAAAACCTGAAATGATTTGTTCAAGGTTACTGAGGCAGTGTTTAAGATGGAATTTGAATCCAAGACCTGTACAGCCAGTGATGTCCCCCTCATGCCATACTACCTTTCATCATGATTTTCATTGCTGAAAATTGAAAAAGTTACCACTGTTAACAATTTTTAAGCTAAAAGTGTCTCTGCTTGTCTTATTTTTAAATTATTCATTAGACATGAAGTGTCTACTGTAACAAAAATAAAATAAAGACTACTGAAATTCATATTTGGAACCATGTATATGTGTGTGTGTGTATACATACATATATATATATATATATACACATAAAATAGATAAAATTTAATGTAATATATTATACATGTAAACAAATAAAATATAAAAATACATAAAAATGTTTTATATACATATGTACATGTGTATGTATAGGTGTATTATACTCTTCTTCTGTGGATTCACTGGTGTACTAAACTCCACATCAGAAAACTCTCTGCCAAATTCAGTGCCTTAATCTGCATTGAGCAAACATTAGTATTATGTTACAGGTACTGCCCTAAGTTCTGGGGATTCATAAAAAAACAAACACAGGCCCTGCCCTTAAAGAGTTCCATTCTAATGATGGAGACAGCAGCTGAGATAATTGATCAGGTACAGCTGTCAATCACTGAATCAACAATGTAGAGAGTTATCTGCAGTATTTTATTATGTTCAGAGGGAAGGCTCAGCTGTCTAAAAAGTCAGAGAGCTCAGAGTATCAGCTCTAGCAGCTATATACAGGATGTGAGCACATAACCAGGATAGAAAAATGGAATTTTACAAAAAAGAGAGATGGAAAGATGAGGCTATATATCTCTAGAAACAAAGTAACATAAGGGGGAAGATAAGGACACCTGCCAGCTGGTCAAAACAGGAGCTATGGCTTCTTTCCTAGTCTTACTACAGGTGTCTTCCAGGAACAATGCCTAGAAGCTCAAAATAGAGGCTAGGACAGTGTCTTCTTATCACAGTGGCGGCAAAGAAGTCTGAGTCAGAAATTCTCTTGCCATGATGCAAACTGTGATTATATATATTAAACAGTACCCTGATCAATATCTGGTCACTGGACCCTGATGGCTCTGGAAGTCAAAGTAAGGCTGGTGACCTTGCACAGCCCTCCCTTACTCAAATGAAAGTCAATTGCAAGTCAAGACATCATCCCCTTGATGTCATGGTCCTCTTTGAGAATGAAGGACAAACCACACAAAAAATGTAAAATGAAGGTATTCTTAGAGGAAAGGTACTACCCTTAATGGGGATTGGGGAACATCTCTTGTAGAAGGTGGAAGTAAGGGAAGCAGTAAGGAGGAAGATCTTTCTGGGCATGGAGGACAGCCAGTGGAAAAGCATAAAGTCCTGAGTACTACATGGTGAGGGACAGAAAGTAGGCCAGTGTAGCTGGATCATAGATTATAGAGAAAAAGTGTAAGAAGACTAGATAGGTAAGGAAGGTGCCATATTGTAAAGGGCTTCAAAACATAAAATACAAATCAGAAAATGCTCCGAAATGTGTAGACTTAGTTGTTCAAGGCATTGGGAACTAAAATGATTTGCCTCTGGTTATAGAGCAAGTGTGTATGTGTCAAAGGATGGCTTTGAACTGCATTCTTCCTGACGTATTATGCTATGCTCCCTAATCAGATGTTTCCTCTTAAATGTAATAAAAATTCGCAGTCATAGAAAAACAACCCATTAGTGTCACTTAAAGATGATTCATGTGTCTTAACGAGTAAGTTGGGGGTGCCTTAGAGGGTCAAAGAAAGGACTTAGAAAACAGAAAAATAATTATTGCCCTAGAATAGTCCTAACATGACATAGACTTTTACTCTAAAAAAGATGTTTGTCCATTAGCTTTTTTTAGTCATTAAACACACACACATTGAGAACACAATCAGACCTTGTTTTTCAATGACTTCATTTTTTGAGTCTACATTTTTTCTTATATGTTAATTTGCCGCTATCAACTCCCACTTAAGCAGAGTAGGTTGGGCAGCATAAATCCATAAAACCCATATTTTGCTTCCTAGTCTCATAGAATAGATCCAAGGAGGATCATCATTGTGTAAAGGCATTTAAAAATATTGAGTAATCTACATAAAAGATACCTGCTATCTATATTTGTGACTTTTTTTTTCATTGACAGAATTGTGATCTGAGTTGCATCCTAGGAAAAAGGAGACAATGGTCCTACACAAGATGTTTTAGAGCACACAATTAAGTAATAAAATGAACTATTGATATATTCCAGTGGAGACTGCAGTTTTGTGTTTTGCTGGAGTTTGAATTTAACTTAGGGGGTAATCATGGTAAGTGCTATCTGCTGTAGAGTCAAGACTTCAAACTTTCCAAATGGTCTTTCTGGAAACTTCTGCATACCAAAAGTATTTGGAGCAATTTAGCATTCTTACAAGTGTTCAGATTATAAGTGAGAATAGAATAGATCACACCTGGACAAAGAATACCACCTCCAATTTTAAACTTAGGGTTGATTACATGACTAAAAAGTGAGGAGAAGATGAGTATATCGTGTTAATTCATTTGTAATGAGATGAATTATCATGCATTTCCACTGTTTAGTGTCACACATAGAAGCTTCTGTTTTTACTAAACGATACCATATTTTTATTAGCATTCCCTGTTAGCTTTATGCAGATGTGAAAAATCTCATTAGCATCATCTATTTGACACTTGAGTTTCCACAGTATACTTGGCAGTATCCAAAATTACACACACACAAAAACAGAAGAGACAAATAAAAGGGTACCTGCTTTCAAGGGAATGGCATTATATGAGAGAAAGTGACTAATCTAGTACGCTTTTCTCTTGGAATATGCTCAGATTTTCCTTTTCTTTTTTTGGATGCTAATTTTATTTTGATGAACATCCAAATTTAAGAAAGGTGTGATTTTGGGCAGATCTCTTAATGGAGGGAAGTCTCATATGGAAAAAGAGGGAGATGGAATGGAGCATATCTAGGGTCCTTTCTAGCTTTAAAACCCTATAATTATTACTTGGCACATGAACTGAAATTAGATTGGCAGATTTTCAAGTGATATGTCTGGAGAAAATAGAACTTGAAGTGAATTTGGAAGGCAGGACTGGAGAGATGTTGATGGTGGTTAGATTATAGTTTGTTTCTGCTTTTCAGCATGGAATGTGACAAAGCTCAGGAAATGGAGATAAGAACTAATGAGGTGAAGGGTGGAATCAGTAGAACGAAGTGTGTGCGTTATAAAGTGGAACAAGATGAAAGAAGATGTAAGCCTTTGGAGGGATTTAGAGGAAGTAAGTGCTATTTATGATGCAGAATGACAGGAGAATCTTAAAGAAGAGGATGGGCATTCAGAATGACTGACTAGAAAAGAGGCTATACCCTGGGAATGAGAATGGAAAGCAAACTGTGGGTTATATGAGTTATAGTGAGAGCAGGGATCAAGAATTTTCACATCCTCCTGACCTATCATCTATCTGTCTGTTTGTCCATTTGAGTATCCATTTAACCACTAAACATCTGTAACGTAATCACAGAGATGACAATTAAGAATTGAACTTATTCTTCAAATTGCCCGCACTTTATATACTCATATTCTTCTACTCCTCCGTTACTTAATTTTGTTGTATTTTTCTGCTCCAAAACTATATTTCTGCTTCTACCTGGTAAAGAATGAACACTTTCTTTCTCAGGTGTGCATTGTACCTTTTGCTTTTTCTTTCTCCATTTCTTCAATATGTCCATCATTTCATCATAGATTCATAGAAAGTTAGAGGTAGAAATGACCTGAGAATTCATCTAATCAAACTAACTCCTCTTATAGATGAGGAATTTAGAAAACTAAGATAAAGAGAAGTGTTGCAATCTGTCTAAATTCACACAAAAATTAGTGATAGAGATGAGACCTTGTTCTACCGTTCAATGCTCTTTGTCCTAGGCCTTTGTTGTTGTTGTTCAGTCCTGTTCAACTCTTCGTGACCCCATCTGGAATTTTCTTGGCAAATATACTACAGTGGTTCACTATTTCCTCCTCTAGCTCATTTTACAGATGAGGAACTGAGGTAAACAGCAGTAAGTGACTTGCCCAGGGTCACACAGCTAGTAAGTGTCTTGAGACTGGATTTGAGCTCAGGAAGATGTCTTCCTGACTCCAGGCATGATGCTCTATTCACTGCGCCACCTAGCTGCCCTACTGTACTAGACTTTACTGCCTTTATATGTGTTCTTCTGGCCTCTCCAATTAAATTGCAAAGCCCTGAAGGAACGCCATTCAAAAAGAGGTGGAGAAAAGTGAAAGAATCCATAATCTACAATTCCTAGAGAACCAGTGAATTCAAAGCTATAATTACTCCATTCTAATTATGATCTTAATTATGATCAGACTCTGGAAAAGAGATCTTATGCCTTGGGCTGATTTACTAAAGATAAGTAGAGCGCTAATCTATCTACTTTTGCCCATCATACCCATGTCCTAAATATATAAGGAAATATATTGTCATGTCACTAATGAAGGTCTGAATATGGGAATACTGTTGGCATAACCTGATAGAAGAAAAGTTTAAAAATTAATGTTACATAAAGGTTTTTATCTTCCTTTCTTCCAAGCACAGTACATAGCATGCTACTCTCAATAGGTATTTAATAAATGGTGGTAAAATTGAATGATATCATTGTACCTTAAGTTTTACTGGTTAGCTTTAAAGATAATTTTATGAATAGAGACAACTTAATGATTAACTGATAAAGTGTGTGTGTGTGTGTGTGTGTGTGTGTGTGTGTGTGTGTATGTGTGTGTGCAAAACCTCTAAAAGTCAAACAAGGCAAGGCCTTTGACTTGCTGTCTGGATATAGTGACTGTGGTTTAGTGCCGCCACCTGGTGTCAATATACCCAATCTGAATGAGTAGCAACAAGTTCATAAGCTAAAATTCAGTAGATGAAGTGACAAAGCAGGGGATAGAATAGGGAAGGTTAGAGGTCTGTGGGAATTGAAGAGTAATGTTGATAGAGACGCTGGAGAGGAGCTCACATGAACAAGTGGCCCGAGCAGTCAAGTATAGCAGTGAATCAGAAATGCCAGTGGATTTGAATCAGGACAAATAGAGAACCTCTTGTAAAGGCAGAAATAACTTGGAAGCGAAGAGTCAGAATCAGGAACCACATTGGAAGGTTCAAATCTTAGCACCATTGTGAATATAGTCAAGGAAACATGCTGCTTATAATCTATCTATGCCGCTATGTACTATCCTTCTGATCAAGAACCCCTGTACTGACCACCGTCAGGTCCATACATTTTAAAGGAATAACCTCAAGGAATCAGGTAATGGCAAAAGTCAAAGTTAAACTTCATCTACTTCATAATTAACTTAGATCTCCCCCTCTTATCCCTCTTACAGAATTATCCGGCTTAGGAATTCTTCCCAAAGAATATATCAGCTGAGACTTAATGAAGATTAATACCAGAAACCAAAATTCATGGAGTTTATTATTTCCTGAGATTTGTACACTCTCTGATCTGACTTATCTTTCTTTATCAGTACTAGTACAGGCATTCTGTCTTTCCTTTTGTAGTTAATTATTTTGAGCGCCAGAAACCATAAAGTAATAACAATAAACTTAAATATTTAATTTTCTAGAAGAGTTGTAGCTAATTTGTCAAAAAGTTCCATGAAATCTATAATTTGTTAATTTTATGATATCAATTCAAAAGTAAATGACTTGCAACTCTGAAGCTAAATCTGAATCAGCTTACTGCTAATTTAATTTTTACAATCACCTTTGCATTTCTTGTTGACAAGCCATGGCTTAAAAATACAAGTTTCACTACTGTTTTTATATTTAATTGTGAAATTGTCTGGGCTTATGTTTATTCTCTTAAAGGGTCCTTCAGCTCACTGTAGATATAGGTGTGCTTTGTTTCCCTGAGTTTTTCAAATCCTCACAAAGCAGGATATTTTTTCAGTGCTTGTGTAGTGCAGCAGGAAGACAAAGGATTTATGGAGAACAGTAAACTAAAGGATAATAATAGCAAAGAATAAACCTAAATAAGAACAAATCATTGCATTTAATTTTAGAAACACAAACCCACCCTATATCCAGTAAATTGATATTATTCGTAAGTTTCTCATGTTGAATAAAAAAAAATTGTGCTCCACATTGTCATTATAAGCTATTAAAAGCATCATAGAAATTAGAGATGAGGGGGAAAAACCTAGCATTTTGCCAGTTCTCAATTATTTCTTCCATTCCCCTTTCATATTGGCTTGCAGAGGCAAAGTTTTGTTGTGGAAAGAATACTAGATATAGAGGTAGTAGATCTGAGTTCAAAGCTTATGTATTTCTAGTACTGACACTTATTGCTTCTATGACTTTAAGTAATTTCTCTAAGTCTCAGCTTTTGTAAAATCAGGGTATTAAAACTAGATCTGTGAAGTTCTTTCTGACTTTAAATCAATCCTATAGCCTTATATGTCTGGTAGATGGGACTTACATACCTTTCTTTGGTCTCTGTTATATTTCAGTTCATTTGGCTCTTTTAAGGGCACAGTCTTTTCAAAGTAGGTGCTCAATAAATGCTTATTGATTGACTTAACTACTGCTCACCAGGGCATGGATTTTCTGAAGCCAATGTATTGAGTCATTTGTTTCTGTTTCCAGTTTGAAAAAAAAAAAACAAAAAACTTTTTCAGAAGATTAGTAACGGTGGGGATAATCTAAAATGGTAAGGATGGTAATAATTAGATGTTCAGATATGTTTCTATTTGTATGGATAGTTATGATTTCAGGATCCACAACACATCAAACAACAATGTAAAGCTGTATTAAGAATATGCAACTTAAAAAGCAGCCAAAATGCGGTTCATTTGTGTTATTTTGCCAATTCCAGCTCACATCCCTCTCTGTCACTGTCTCTTTCATTCTCTGTTTCTGCCTTTCTTTCACTTTCTGCCCTTTCTCCCTTCCCCTTCTCTTTCCCCTTTCTTCTTTCCTTCTGTCTCTGTCTGTCTCTGTCTCTCTCCCTCCTTCTGTCTCTCTCCCTCCCTCTTTCCCTCCCTCCCTCCATCTCTCTGTGTCTCTCTCTGTGTGTCTCTCTGTGTGTGTTTCTCTGTGTGTATGTCTCTGTCTCTCTGTCTCTGTCTTTCTGTCTCTGTCTCTCTCCTCTTTCTCCTCTCTCTCTCTCTGTATCTGTCTCCCTCCCTCTGTCACTCCCTCCATCTTTGTGTGTGTGTGTGTGTGTCTCTCTGTGTCTCTCTGTGTGTGTCTCTGTTTCTCTCTGTCTCTGTCTGTCTGTCTCTCTGTGTCTCTGTGTGTGTCTATCTCTCTGTGTCTCTCTCTGTCTCTGTCTCTCTGTTTCTCTCTCTGTCTCTGTCTCTCTCTCTCTTTCTGTCTCTTCCTCCCTCTTTCCTTTTTCCCTCATCTCCTTTCCCTCTCCCTCTATCTCATTGACCAGTCTCTAGCACGGGTAACTTCATATCAAAACTGCTCCATGTGAAGCTATCTGACAACATAATTGGTTAGCTAAATCACTTTCTTCCTTTTGAATTATTTCTCTTCTCTATAGAACCTTCTAATCTTGCTGCTGTTCATCTGTATCCTATTCTTGATTAAGTTAATCTCTTACCTTAACCAACACCATCCTTTAGACATTTACACGTTTACATGTTTACACGTATACACGTTTACACTCCCACTCCCGCTATCCTCTAATTCGCCCCCTGTAGTGGACACCACCAAATAGTCAGTTCCTTCTCTTATGATCATCTTTTACCCTGTCACAGTCAGCTAAATACTTCTATCACAAACACTTTGTGCCAGTCACTGTGTTAAGTCTTGGAGATAGAAAGAAAAGCAAAAATAGCCGCCCTCCTCCAGGAGCTTATGTTCTAATAGAGAAGACAACATTTAAAATAACAAAATACATGCATGATATATACAGAGTAGGTGACAAGTGATGTCAGAGAACAAAGTCTAATCAGTTTGGGATTATAAGGAAAGGTAAGGTGTGAGCTGATTGCTAAAGGAAGCTAGGGAAGAGAAGTTGAGGAGGGAGAACATTCTAGGCATAACCAATGAATCACTTTGGAGTCTGAAGCAGGGGTGCCTTGTGTGGGGAAGGGAAAGTGGTTCAGTGTAGCAGAATCATAGACTGTCTGGAGGAGAATAATATAAGCAAACTGGAAATGGAGGAAGGGGACACGTTATATAGGGTTTTAAATGCCAACAGGGTTTCCTCATCTGCAAAATAAAAGAATTGGACTCAGTGGCCTGGAAGGTCCCTTTTGAATCTAAATATATGATTCTGTGAGTTTACTGAGTAGAAAAATGACATGGTCAGACCTTCTTTTGAAGAAAATCATCACTAACAATTAAATGGAGGATAAAGTGGAATAGGGAGAGTCTTTAGACAATAGACCAGTTAGAAAGCAATTGCAGTAATCCAGGTGAAAGGCGATGAATGCTAGCCCCAGGGTGGTGGATTATATGAGTAGAGATAAAGGAATATATGTTAAGTATGCGGCAAAGTTAGACATGATAAGGTTTGGCAACAGATTCAATTATGGGGAGGGATGAAAAGAAAGGAATTAATGTTGACATCAAGGTTATAAGACTGAGTGACTGGGAGTCAGTCATAAGGAAGGAATTTCAGAAGAGAGAAATAATGAGATCTATATTGGATGTACTGGATTTAAGATGTCTGTGGGACATCCAATTTAAGATGCCCAATAAGCAGTTTACGATGTGAATCTACATCTCAGAAAAGACATAAGGACTGGATATATAAATTGGGGAATTATCTGCATAGACATGATTACTAAACCTATGGAAGTTGAAGAAATCAGCAAGTGAAAATGAAGAGTGAAGATAGAAAAGAGTCAGGGGTAGGAGTCTCACTACTTTGACTAGGAACCATCGATACTCTTGATATGCTGACACCACTATTATGTTTTCCCAGACAGTCAAAGCCTTCCTGGAGGCACAAATCATCTCCCTCCTTGCCAAACATTTAGCTTTTAAAAGACTTAGGAACTTAGAGCTAAAAGGACACTCAGAGGTCCTGTAGTCCCATCCCCTCACTTTATAAATCAGGACACTGAGACCCAGCCGGAAGTATTAAGCGATTGTGCATGATCATACAGTAATCAGAGGCACAATTTGACCCAGGTCCTTTGACTACAGAGCCTGTCTTCTTTGGACTGTACAACACTGCATTCAGGATTCTCTCAACAGCGACTTCAAAATATTATAACCCTCAATCATATGTTCTGACTTGCAATATGATGACTTGTCATACTGGAGTGAGTCAGCTCCAGCTCATTATTTCATATTCAAAAGTGCTGGATTTCATGGATGTGTACTTTTTAGAAGAATAGAACTGTGCTCTCCATATTAGCCCCCACTCTTTTGTATGTATAGCCACACTATACATTCATCCTCGCTCCCACTGTTAGATAAAATAGTGCCATTTATCCCAGAAAGAAACTTTTGAAATCACGGTAAAAAGAAAGTTTGCATTTTCTCCTCTACTTTCTGAGTTTCACTTTCCTAGGATCCTTCCCAAGACATAGAATTTTGTTGTTAATGGTTTTTAAAGCAAACTATTCAGGGCATAGTACCCCTCTCCCTAGCACCTCTCAGCACTTCTTATTGGAGGTGATATTTAAGTACTGTGTGAAAATAAATCTCATTTCAATAGTTAAATAACTTCAAAATTATTATTTTGTTATGAACTGCAGGATTTATTTTTCGTCACAGTTATAACTTTAGAGTCTATGGATTTTAAAATAAATTAAATAAGTTAACTGAAACACAATTTTTGCTCAATAGAATTTGTGTGCTAATCAATGTGATAAAATGGAAAATTAGTAGAATCTGAAACTAAAGACATGGCTTCTAATCACATCTCTACCTCTTACAAATTCTATGACCTTGGGCAAGTTAATTTTCCATCCTGAGTGTGGGTTTCTTCAATTATAAAATAAGGGGCCAGCACTACCTGAACTGTATTTTTTTCCCCCAGTTTGAAATCAGAGGGGCCAAACATATGTATGGCCTCAAATAGTTTATAGTGTAGCCTGAACCAGATTAAAATATAATTGGGAAATATTTAATGAAATTAAAAAAAAAATAAAGAGAACATAGATAATATTAGTATGTAGTTTTCTAAGGTAATATGTGGCCTACACTTAATTTTATGCATAGTTTCTGAGCTTGATTTTATTTGAATTTGACACCACAGCTCTAAAGCGATGGTATTATGATTCCAATATGTATATATTGAAATGTGTGTTTGTTAATGAGATCTTCACTTGCTTTTTGAGAAAATTACAATGTTTTGATATCTCTGAGAAAGTAATTGTCTTTATATGTCATGAGAAAAAAGACAAGTATGGGATAACCATCCTTCTTCAGCTGGCTGACCTGTGTGAACTTCACCATGGTGCTAAAAAACTTGATGTATGTTGTAGGTAGGACACTTGTTAAGTTAAGGTATATCTAAGCTAGATATTTAATTTTTTACTATAAAATATCTCTTTTCTTATGTGAAAAAGGCCAACCTATGACCACAGGTACCCTGTATTCAGGTGTGTTGTAAGATACTGTGTGGTGCCATTATAGCAGTGACCTATAGAATATAACCCAATACAATGTTAGTTCCTTAAGAGACAGAAAGTGTTTCACTTGTTTCCCTATCCTGAGCACCCCTGAGCTAGAGCAATGCCATGACCATAGTAGATGCTTATGCTTACTGAATTTAATTGAATTGAACATTTTAAGCATCTCATTCCTCCTTCCTTGAATCTCTTCTGTGTCATGGTGCTCCTATCTCATATCTCCATATCCCATTCTGTTTTCTCTTATGGTTACTTGTGTCCTTATTATCTTTCCTGCTCACTTATGTCCCAGGCCCCAGACTTCATTTCACATGGAAGTTATTTGAAAATACTTGAATTGAAAAAATTTCCAAGGTTTTTCCACTTTACTCAATTTTGCGGTTTCATTGTCATTTGAACTCATGGGATTTATATGAGTAACTTAATAATAATATAGATTCAAATTAGAAATGTAACACATCCCAAGAAATAGAGGTCTAGCTTTGGAGTCAGGAAGATTTCCTTTATCACACTTCTGACACATTATGTGGGCATGGGCAAATCATATAACCTCTTAGGGCCCCTTGGGAATTTGCTAAGGCTTCAGGTTAGGAAGGTACAGGTCTGTGTCAGTGAAGGGAATTACCATACTGGAAACTCCATATACCAGTGAAGTCATAAGTATGTATGAGCACATACACACTGAGTGGAAAGGGATGAAAGGTCAAAGTATTCCATAAGTTGATTTTAAATGTTATACACATACATACATATACATATATTTGCATAAATATAGAGAAATCTTTAAAAAATTACCAAACCATCAAAAGACCTTTTAAAACTACAAGTGAAATATTTGAGGATGGATCTCACTACCCTTAAAACAACTATTTATGGTCAATGAAACTGAAGGTGACAATTGCCCTGAATCATTCTTCTTATGGGGACATTAGGCCATTTACGATAGTGCCTAAATATCCACTATGCTTTTTTTCCTGGGAAATTCCTGGACCAAGTCTAGCATCCATCCTCCACTCCTGTATTTCTTCATAGTCTTCCTCCTCAAAACCATTCATTGCTGTCTTTTCTATAGGTGTAGCAGAACCCCTTATCAGTTAAAACCCTATTGCATTGCTGTTTCTCAAAAGAATGTTATAGCTTTCTAGGAAGGCATTATGGGGAAGTTTTCCTTCTCTTTCTTTCCATTCCTTTTCTCCTCTCACCCATAAATTTGTATTAAGTGCCTATTTAGTACTGTATTTTGAAGTTCTAGAGTAGGTCTTGAAGGACAGAAGTAATTCTAATCACCCTCTTATTTAGCACTTTAAAGTTTATAATAGAATTTATGTCACAGAAGCCCTGTGAGTAGGTAGTGCCTCCATTTAACAATTGAGAAAACTGAGGCACAGAATGATTGTGCTTTTCTTTTGGTTACACAGCCAGTAATTGTCAGAACAGGATTGTCACCTAAGATTTTTTACCTTATTTTTGCTATACCACAAGGCCAAAAAAAGCCTCAAGGAATTTAAAATATAGTAGAGGAGAAAAACATGTTTACCAACAACAATAATAATAAAATGCGAGTATGCTACAACACAGGGCAGCTAGGTGGTGCAATGGATATAGAGCCCTGGGTCATGAAGACTCATCTTTACAAGTTCAAATCCAACCTCAGACACTTACTAGTTGTGTGACCCTGGGCAAGTCACATAAGCCTGTTTGCATCACTTCCTCACCTGTAAAAATGAACTGGAGAAGGAAATGGCAAACCACTCCAGTATCTTTGCCAAGAAAACCCCAGATGGGATCATGGAGAGTTGGACACAACTGAAAAATGACTGAATACATGCTGCAACAGAAATAATTGGACTACCTGACCTCTGAGGTTTATAATGTGCTATCAGATGTCAGAATAGTGATCACCTTCAATGAGTAGACATCATGGAAGAGGCAGTTTATGATCTATACCAAATGGAAATGACTTCAAGACAAATACGTGGAGAAGGGAGAATTCTGGGTGGAGGCAATGGTCTGAACAGATGGTGTTGGGAAAGCCATTGACCGGAAGCTCTGTTACAGTCAGACCAAGGAGGGCCTTGAACTCCAGGCTAGTAGATGGCAGGGAACCATTGAACGTTTTTGAATAGTAGAATGCTGTGATTAGAACTTTGCTGTAGGAATATTTATTTGGTGGTGGCAGGTAGGGGCAGATGGGGGGGGGGGCACCTGAGGAAGATTAGGGAGAAGAGGCAGCTGAGTTAGATGATTAGCCCTAGATCCTTGGTATGCTAAGAGGTAAAAGTGAGGAGGGGGAAAAGAAAAGATGAGTAAGAGGGCATTTTTTGGATGTAAAGACAGGATTATAGTGTATGTATTTTTTTCTACTTTGTGGCCAAAAAAATCTATTCCTTGTGTTTCTGAGATCCTGTCTTTACTATTCCTTCATCTTCTCAGTCTTACTTACTCCATCCTCTCCAATACCTGTTTTCCCTTACTGACATGTAAGCTTAACCAGATTCACAAATTTATAGAGCTACAAGAACTTTCTGAGATTTTCTTGTAAACTTTTTAAGAAGTAAGGAAACTGAGACCCAAGGAGGTTGTGACTCTTAAAAATACATATTCAAGTAAGGATCAAATGAGCCATGGTTAGTTCTCAAGTGAGAATTTCTGTACAAGGGAAGCTGGTGATTTGTGCTTTTCCTAACTACTGCTAAGCATGTCTCAGAGTTGGCAAGAATGTTTAAGGCTGAGCTTCCATAGCTAGCATGCACCTTCCCTGGATAAGAAAAGGAGAGCAGAGACCAACATAATGTTTTTCACCTATGTATTAAAAGAGGCTAAAAAATAAGATTTTTCAAATTGTATTTCTTTTTAATATGACAGGCCTCAAATCTTTTTTTTTTGCCAATTTGTTACTACAGAAAGATACACTTGCCTTTATTGACAGCAAAAAATTATTCTTTTCTGTTTTTTTAAAATTATTGGCATCTTGAGTTTTTCTGTCACCTACATTTGCTAATACATTCTTCTCTTTCCCCTGGCAAAGAGCCACTCCTAAATCAAAGGTGGAGAAGAAGATTACAATAATTGAATACGGTTAAATATCATTTGGCTTTCTTTCTTGGAACAGGCAGCAGTCCTGTGAAATGAGTGATATGTCTAGGCAGGAAGAAATTAAGCTTTGCAGGGAGATAAAAAATTTAATTTGTTTTTTTAATCATAACAATTTTACAATATGAAATCTGTGAGTTGAGAAATTGTATGATTGACTCTATTAATTTCATTGTTTGCTAATGAAACTTAACCAGCAAATAAATGAAAGCTTCATGCACACCATCCCTTAAATTAATGTTGCATCTCTCTAACATCATATATTATTTCAGAGATTCAGTTTACAAATGTTATAAAACTTCTAAAGAGTGGCATTTCTAGTGGCCATTCTTGGTCTAAGCTGTAAAATCAATATTACTATGCTGTACAAAATGAAAGGAGAAAAATAAAGAAGGCTGATCATATAATATTTTGTTTCTATGTAACATATAATATTTTGTTTCCAGCACTTAGTATAACACCTAGCACAAAGTAGATGCTTAGTAAAGGTTGATTGGTTGATTCACAAATCCTCTGTATTTTTATTTTACCAAAATTTAACTATAGATGTGAAAACATTGGGTCAAATTATCTTGTCTGAAGATGAATGGAGAGGTTGCTCAAATATCAGAGGCAGAGACATTTCCTCATGAAAGATTACCAAGAAAAGTACTAAGTTAGGAAAAAGCTCAGCTCTCCTAATACCCATTATAATTTTCTAACTCAAATTTGAAATCACACTGATCTCGTACATAGTCATTATACGAGTATTGTTTCTTTGACTTCTGCCCCACAATAAGGTTACAAGTAACTATCTTTTAAAGGCACTTCCAGTTGCAGAAATTGTCCATAAATATCTTCAAATATCAAAGAGAAAAATGAAACCAGATGTTTAAAGCTTATGTATTCTTTGCAGTATGTTTAGTAGGTTTTTTTTTTAACTCAGGAAAATAACTTTTAATTAATGTTTGTTTCACTATCCACTTCCATCATTAAGCAATTTTTAAAAATCTCTCAATATTTATCTTTGTAGGCCAGCAAAACAGACCCCACAATGGGAATGTCTGCAAAATTTATGCATTTTAAGTTCATCACGTTTCTAACAATAAGTGAGTGATATGTTTCATGTTCATTCTTTTGGAGTCATGTATTTTTGCTTTATTGGTAAGAATTCTAAAGTCTTTCAAAGTTGTTTTTTCTCTATAATATCAATACTGTGTACATTATCTCCTAGTTCTGCTACTTTGCTCTGCATCTCTTTTTTATAAAGGTCTTCCTAGTTTCTTTTAAAATTATTCATTATTTCTTATGGCACACTAATATTCTATCTATTACATTCATATGCAACATTCTTATGCCACAGTTTACATTTCATGTGTTATTCCCCATCAGGAGGATATCCCCTTAGTTTTTGATTTTTGAATATCATGAGAAGTTACTATAAATATTTCTGTACATTTAAATCTTTTCTTTCTTTCTTTTATTTCTTTTGTGGTATAAGCCTAGCAGTGATAAACGTGTAGTTTATTCACTTTCTAGGCTTGATTTAAAAATGGCTTTGAGAATGACTGGAACAATTTACAAGTCCACAAACTACGTACTAGTTTTCTTATAGCTCCTCTAACACCTGTCATTTTTCTCATTTGTCTTTTGAGTAAAACCAAAAAGAACAAATGCTCAAGTCATATAATATTAAGTAATTCAGTGTTTCTGAAAAATATAAGTTAGAATGGAATAAAACAGCAAAAAAAAAAAACCAAAAAACATTCAGCTACCTGCAAACTTAAAGAGTCCTAATATTTTTTTTTATTTAAAAAAAATTCCTTTAGGCACTTGAGGATTTATACTATTTAACTCACTTAACATGCATGATCTAAAGTCTTTTTTAAAAAAACAAAGAAGAAAAACTCTAAATCATGCAGGAAACTTGAAAGAACTTTACCCTTCATATCTATGTGAACTCTCCTATTTAAAGATATCTTATAAATGGCTCTTTAGGAGTAAATGTTGCCTACAACATTTCTTGGAAAAGAATTTTCAATATCATTTAAATTTTGAAACCAATTTAATGGAGAATATAGGTAAAATATTTTTCTGTTCTAAAGAATCAATATCATGATTTAAGTGACCTTGAGCCTTCCTCAAATAGAATCTACTTCTACAATTCTATGATTCTAAGCCAGGAAAAGGAACTTTGATCTAGTTAGCACTAATGGTCTCTATATTTCTAAGTTTATTTTGAATATTTAAGATTTTTTAAATTTAGAGACTCCTAAATGAGACCTGTGGCCTTAACTGCAACTTCCCTAACAGGGTGATCTTTTAGGCTCAGATTCAGTTATTCCAAGAAACTCACTACTTTCCAAGGCCTCCCATTCCATTTTTGACACCTTGTAACTTCCCCACTGGGAAAATGAAGAGAATAGTTGAAAATCCCCTTAACATGATAGTCCCTCTAGTATTTGAAGACAGATACCACATCCCTCTTCTTCTCCAGGATGAACAGTCTTATTTCCTTCAAATGTTATGGTTCTTAATCTCCTCACAATTCTCATGACCCTCCCATGGACATACACCAACTTTGTCCCTGTCTTTCAAAAATGGGATGGTTAGAATTGAACACAGTACTTAAGGTAAGACCTGATCATTCTCGAATACAGCAGAACTGTCATGCTCCTTGCTTTGGACACTATATTTCCATTACTATTGTCCTCACACCCTGAGACTATATTATCATTTTTCTCTATAATGTCATACTGTTGTCTAATGTCAAATTCTACCTTCCACTCCCAGGATATTTTTATAATATTTCATGTCATGCAAACTCATATATTGACCTTTAATTTTAATAATGTGTTTTTCACAGGCATAGAATTCGAGAATATCTAATAAAAACATAGAATATGCTCATTAGGCAGAACCAAAGGAATGAATACCCTACATAATAAACCTTTCATTATACTATATATTTGACAACACAGAAAATTGAGGCATGCCCCTGGTCTATGTAGTGTTGTACTTAGTACACGGTAGGACCACCTTCTTTTAAAATAAAGAAAGCTCAAGATGCAGGTTGAAACTAATTCATATTAGGCCACCTTTGCTATAATCACAAACTGTAAAAAGGTGAACCTATATATCCAGATTAAAAAAAACTCTTTCTAAGGTCAAGCAATTAATAAGTATTTATTTACTAAACCTTTTCCATGTTCCATATAATGTGCTAGAGGCAGAGGATACAAAGACAAAAAGGAAATAGTTTTTGCCTTCAAGGAATTTATATTATACTGGGGGAGAGAACATGTATATGCATATATGTATGTATGTATATATGTATGTATGTGTGTATATATACAAATGCAAAATATATGTTAAAACAAGAATAGGATAATGTTTTTCACAAAAGAATCTTGGCTCAACCATATATATTTCAGGTCTTGGGAAGTGAGTCCCAAGAAACAGAGTAAGTCTTTTCCCCTGCCCTCCAACTTTTAATTCCCCCATCCCAGAGAAGAACTCTGGGGAAATTTTCTTAAATGACTCTCTCTCAGTGTGCATGAATGCATGTGTGTGTGTGTGTGTGTGTGTGTGTGTGTGTGTGTGTGTCTTATCTCTATCAGTCTGTGTGTATGTTTCTCTCTCTCTTCTCTCTCCTCTCTCTCTGTCTCTCCTCTCTGTCTGTCTCTCTTTCTTTCTCTCTCTCTCCCTCTCTCTTTCTTCTCTCTCCCTTTCCCTCCCTCCCTCATTCCCTCCCCTCCTCCCTCTCAGTGTATGTGTGTGTGTGTGTGTGTGTGTGTGTGTCTTATCTCTATCAGTCTGTGTGTGTGTTTCTCCTTCTGTCTCTCCTCTCTGTCTGTCTCTCTCTCTTCTCTCTCTGTCTCTCTCTGTCTCTGTCTCTGTCTCTCTCTCTCTTCTCTCTCCCTTTCCTTCCCTCCATCCCTCATTCCCTCCCCTCCTCCCTCTTAGTGAGTGTGTGTGTATGTGTGTGTGTGTCTCCCTTCTCCTCTCCCTTCCACCCTTTCTCTCCCCCCACCCCCGCCCATACCTGTTTGTATATAATGGCAGCCATCTCTATGGGATAGGGAGAAAATAAAAGAAAAAAAAGAAATTTACATGATAACTTTATTATATATTTCAAAGGAGTAGTAAGTTGTGCATAATAGATTCAGTTTCAGGCACAATCTTTTTTACTATAATGTTATGGAAATGATTGTTTTATTCCATAAGTTGAAAATAAAATACTTTTAAAAAATAATGAATTAAGCTCATATCTAGGGTTCTGCCTAAAGAGGATAAACAGGATCCTTTCCATGAAAGTTATCAATGTACAAAGTAGTAAATATCAGTTATTGGGCAGTTATTTATTTTCCCTTACACACACATACAAAGATACTTAATACACAAAAGCCTCATAAGCACACATTAACAAATATGCTAAATATTAAACAGTAACCAACTATTCCTATTATACTTTCCCAGGAGGTCAAGACTTCTAGGAAGCTCATGAGACACCCAAACAGGTACATCACATTTACCTCACATGTATACTGTTGAGGCAATTCACAAATTTCAGATTTTCTAGCAAACCAGTGCATTGTTTTGGTTCTAATCCTTCAAACGCAGAATTCTCTTGGTGTCAGCGCTCTTTTCTGAGAGCTATGGTATCTGATTTTGGGACTCTCTAACTTTAGGATTTAGGGTTGGAAATATCCATGCATCAGGATTTCCAGGCTTAAGGAAAGAAACACAAAACAGAACAGGTAGCCTGGGACTTGTGTACCCTCCTTGGGCCCACTTAGGCAGGCACATGTTCTCATTACTGTATATGTAACCACCATAGCTGCTATCGGATACAGGGAAGTTAGATCTCCTCCCCAACCCATCATTGCAAGTCCAAGCTTACATTGGTTGTGCCCTAGCAAAGAGACTGTACTGACAGTGAACGTAATTTTTCTCCTCACTCCTTGTGGTCCATAGAGTGAACATATCTTCCTGGCTCTGTTACCAGCAATCATCCTTGCCTCAGCACTTCCTCTGTCCCTTTTGCCATTATAGGAGCCAAAACTTTTGGTCATGTTTATTCTTTAGCAAGGGACCAGAGCATGTGAAACTCTTCCAGTTCCCATACAGGGATCAAAGGAGGAGAGCTTAGTTTGATATGAAGTACTTCAAACTCAGTCCTACATACTCCTTCAACTATTTAAATATATGTGTGTATATGTATATATGTATGTGTGTGTGTGTATGTATATAGTTAAATACAAAGTAATTTGGGAGAAGAATAACAAATTGTGGGGTCAGGAAAAATTTCACACAAGAGGTGGCACTTACACTGAGATTTGAAGAAATGAAGAGGCAAGATGGACAAAGGATAATACCCAGAGTTCTTTTTATAGCTTTGAGCTTTGTTGACACAGAAAAAAATGTCTCATTATGATAATGAGAGAACAAAACTAGTTTTGCTAGCCAGGATGAAGCCTGTCCTAAACAGACAGGGGTACTTGAGATTGATCTGCTTTGCTGATGAAAAGCAGTGCTCCAAGGCAACCAAAAAACCCTGATTTGTGGCCTCTGCATGGTCCACAGCTCCAGAGTACTTGTAGAAGGCTTGTAAGATAATATGCCAAGGCAGTAAAGCTACCATGTGTGTTATGACAAACACGTTATCAATATTTATGCCTAAATTGAGCATGTTGATTTTTGTACCATTGAGATGTGAATTACTAGTATGCTAAGACTGTTCATTCTGTTTAGCTTGGGGCCCAAGCCACACTCTTCCTTTCTCTCCAAAAATTGGAGAGGCATGTATGTCTCTCCCAATCAAAGAAAATGGTGGTATCATAAAATGCTAGACCTGGGAAACCTAGTTCTCTAGATCTTGCCCCCATGCTTCAGCTGCTTTCTTCTTCTTCTGAAGCTCCCGTCTGCCACTGGTGAGTTTCTCTCAGAACCTCCATTTTGAGGAAGGTCTCAGACCAATAATGTGTCGCTCTCTTGACTTTACCACCATGTCTCCATGGGCTATCTTCCCCCTCGCCCTGTTTTCAGCTCCTTTTTATATGTTGTTTCCTCCTAATAGAATATAAGCTTCTTGAGGAATGGGACTGTCATTCTTTTTGTTTTTGTTTTTATTCCCAGCACTAAATAAATGTTCACTTGTTTGAACTGACTTGGCCTAATGAGAATGATGAGCACCCAAAGAAAACTTAACATTAATGGTTAGTGTCCAAAATCCAGGCTAGCCATAAGCTAAATTATGAAATGGGCAAAGTTTATTTTAGGATCACAGGATGTAGTCTAGAGCTGTGAAGGACCTTAAAGACCATAGAGTCCAACTGTTTAATTTTACAGATGAGACCCAGAAAAGTTAAATGATTTATGCAGGGTCATATAACTGGCGCCTGAGGCAGAATTCAAAGCCAGATTTTCAGTATACCCTCCATTTAACTTCCCATTTAGATTTCTTCTACCCATAATATTTATTTTTAGAATTTGTTGGAATCTTAGTGGCTATATAAACAAACCTATACCCCAAAAGAATCTCAGGTATAATGTGCAGCAAATGGTTTATCCAGCTTTTGCAGAAAGAGTTTATGAAAAAATCTGACCTTGCCTTCCTTCCCTTTCCAGCCTGGGAAGGGGGTGGGGGATGGGGGGGGGAATTAAAAAAAAAAGATTGTATGGCATTGTGCATGGAGAGCAAGCTTCCAAATTAGAAAGATTTGGGTTTGAGTTCAGACTTCGACAATTTCCTTAACTTCTCTGAACTGGTTTCCTCATATGTGAAAAAAAGGATATTGGATTAATAGCATTTAAGGTTTCTTCAAGTTTGAAACTTAATATGCTATTTCTGTAGCATTTTAAGGCTTAAAGCCTTTGTCCTCATAACAACTGTAAAGTAAGTCATCCAAATATTACTTTCATTTTAGATGAAATAACATGAAGCCCAGAAAATTTTGGTGATTTACCTAGGAAGTGGAAGAGGCACTTGTCAGTAAGAATTGAGGATTCATTCATTCTTTCATTTTCATTTCTCTGGCTAGATGAATCATTTTCTCAGGGAAGAAGGTTACTGATGGCTCTCCATAGAAAAAGTTCGATTTAAGGTTTGACCTCAAGTTGGGAATGGACATTAATTCTAGAAGGTGACCAACAACAGAACTAGAGTGCACATGCCCTATAATCCTAGCTGTGTTGCAGTATCACACCTTTTTTTTAAAATGGCTTTTCCAATAGCCCTTAATTTAACCCATTTAAAGTCATGCATTAAGGAAAGTGGGATTAGAAAGTGTAGTCCAATTGAGTTCACTATGGCAAATCAGCCTCCATTCAGCGCATTTGAAATAGTTTTTTAAAATGTTCAATACTAAGTAAATCTTAACCCTCGCAATACTACTTTATTTTACAGTTCTAAGATAGCCATTAAAACTATTTTTTAAGCTGCTAAATTAACAACAATATATAAAGGAAGATGAAACTTACAATTTCTCATAATTTTGTATCAGCTCCTCTTTCAATGGCATTAAGAAGAAAGCTCACTACATTTATTTCTAGTTTCTAAGTATTTTCATTATCTGTTGTTGATTTGATCAGATTTTTTGCATTAGGGTCACTAAACTCAAGTATAAAATCATCTTTTTTAAAGAAAATTGTTTGAGTTCTTTCCACCTCAAATGCCCTCTCCCGTCACTTTTGTACTTCCAAAGCTTATCCATACTTCAAAACTCAGTTTAAATTCTCCTTCTTCCTTAAAGATGACCCCAATCAAAAAGCATTTTCCCCAATTTCTCCAAATTTGTAGCAGTTAGAGGCAGCGTGTTATATTGGACAATGCTGACTTGGAATCAGGAAATACAGCTTCGAATCCTAACTCTGATGCTTAATTAGTGGTGTGACCATGGGAGTGTCAGAGGCTTTCTGAATCTGTTTCTTGATTTGTAAAACAGGGATAATAATACATGTAATAACCATTTCATGGCTTTGTGTGAGGCTCAATGCAAGTCATGTACATAAAGCATTTTATGAACCTCAAAATTCTCTATAAATGTCAGCTATTATGTTTTACACTTCCATGATTGATTAGTGAGTTCAAATTCAAATGACCCAGTACTCCAACAAACATTTATCTATCTCTTTAAGTTTTGGAAGGCACTTTATAAATATCTCATTTTATCCTCCCAACCACCTTGGGGGTAGATACTTTATTATTCCCATTTTACAGACGAGGAATAGAAGTTTAAGCAATTTGTCAAAGCTCACACATCTAGGCAATGTTTGAGACTCAATTATGAATCAGGTTTTAATAAATCCAAGGTCTGTGTTCTAGACAGTATGCCATCTAGTTGCCTTCAATGACTTCTATCATGGTCAGCCCAGACTTTATATATTTCAGAGGCTTCTCCACTTGGAAAATAATAAATTTATCCAGCCTAAAATATCAGAATAATAACTAATGATGGAAAAAAGGCATGAAAAATCTCTTACAAGTAGAATTATTTAGACTATTCTCTGAATTGTAGCCTCCATCCTTAAAAAATAGATTCAAGAGTACCTGGGCATTAATTACAATAAAACTAAAGTTTCTGTATCAATAGGACATTTAGCAACATTTAAATGTTTAATCCTCACTGGATTCATTCAGTAGGTCTATTCTTTTATTTGCTTTGGGAGAATTTTTGGAGTCAAGTCGCCTGGGCTGGACCATTCAGATTCAATTATATTGAAAATCAAGCCTTCTTCATAGGCTAAATTTAGATTTTGGGGTACACAAGATAGTTGGGTAAACCTCTCCCAATATATGTTAGCCTGAAGTATTTTCTTTCATGTCCCATAAAATTTTCAGCTCATAGGCAATTAATAGTGAAAACCTTTGAGAAGATTTAAATCTTTTCTGGAGGAAAAGATTGTATTTGCTTGTAATGTCTCTACTGTATGTGACTATGCTAAAATGAATTAACTCTCTCTGTGAGAATAGAAGTCTAGCTTTTAAAGTTTCATAACAGAATTACAAAACTTCCAACCTAATGTCTGTATCTCAAGGGATTGATGGTCCCTTTAACTAATAATGGAAGAATATCAGCACCACAAGCTCTTGTTAATAAAAAAAAAATCAATCTTGGATTGACTTGGATTTGGCACCAGACAAAGGTTTGCTAATTGCTAATATTAAAACAATTAGCAGCTTGAGAATTGGTTTGGTCTTGAGATGTATCACACAATGCAGATTTAATCTTTCTTTTTAAATTCACGTGGCTCCCTTTTCACTGTGTACTTCTGGTATAAGGAATTACAAAAAAAAAAAAAGGACACTATGTAATGTGAATTATAGGAAAAAAAAATCTAAAAGCCAGATAATCCAAATGAGATTTGTTTTAAAGCTGCTATTTAAAAAACAAAAAAACAACACTGCATAGCAAGACATAGAAATTAGTTTCAAAAATACCCTTCTTTGGAGAGGAGATTGTGGTAGAGTGGAACAGGAACTAACTGGCATCAGAAAAATGCTGAATCTAAAGTAACACAGTTGCTAGTTATGTACTCTGGATAAATCACTTAATCTCTCTGAGCCTCCATTGCATTATGTAAAATGAGGCTAATCTCAGCACCAACCTTGAAGGAATGTTGTAAGAATCAAGTGAGATAACATATAGAAAGCACTTTGTATGGATTAAAGTGCTATTTTAAAGCTAGGTATTATTATTATCATTATTATTATTAGAGAGAGGACCTAGGTTCAAATCTCAGTTCTGCCATTTAATTCCTGTGTGACCCTGGTAAATCATTTTACTTCCTGGGACCTCGGTTTCCTTATCTATGAAATGAGGGGTTTGGACTAAATAATCTCTAAGGGACATTTCAGTCATAAACATGATACGAATCTTGCCTGTGTTTCTAACTACCAATATAAAGTTAGGCAAGTCGTTTCATTTGATAGGAGGAAATTTGGGGGAGTTCTGGCTTTTCAGGTGAAAAGCAAGTTACTGAGAGTCAAAAGGAAGGCTTAGGAACAAAACAGAGGAACTGAAAAGTTTCTCTGTGCCATGGTGTGAGTTCTGAGGCATTTACAAGTAGCCAATGGGCAGGAAGTTTCAGCTAAGTGATTTCTAAATGGTGGTAGAAAAAATGAATGAATTGGTCACCCTCTTAATACTCCTTTGTTCTCATTTTCCCCATCTGTGATGTGTGAGGGTTTAACGATGTGATCACAAAGGCTGTTTTACTTCAGTCTTGTAAAATTAATTGCTCTTGGCTACAGTAATCCTGTATTACTCTTATGTGGGCAATTGGTAGGTGTTGTTCACCTGTTTTCCCTTTTCAGGGGTTCACCTTATGCCCCAAGCAAAATGAATGCCATGAGAGATAGTATGTGAATGAAAACTAATTTCATACACTTACCTATCACTCTTAGGAGCTCAGCACGTTATTTATGGGTTATGTCATTTTCTAAAGAACCCTAAGATAATGGAGGTATGTGAGGCTACAATAACTAAAGACAAACCCCATCTAGTCCTCATTATGTAAAAATCTAACAAGGGTTATAATTATAGTTAATGAGAGCCACTGATACTCTGTAGGCTTCACAGCTATGACTTACTACTCATAGACATGACTCCATGACTTCCCTGATCTTGGGATGCATTTCCTTTACATAACACTGAAGCTCCACATCCCCAGATGCCCCCCCCCCATTCTTTTTCTATTTAAACAACCTACCACTCATAATAGTGATGCTTTTAGATCTAAATATAGTCATTTAGTTAACAAGGCAGAGAAATAATCATAGATATTCATCTTTTAAAGGAAATGCATAAAAATAAAAAAATACATATAGATATACATCATACTGTCCTGCCAATTCATGCAAAATCTGTGGTTGAGCAGTAAGCACATATTTATAGGAACTTTGAAAGGAAACACATGGGGGTGGAAAATCCAGTACTTGGTGCAACTCAGTGCTCTGGTCTAAAGTAGAAGTTTTGGAGCTAATCTCTTTACTGTTTGTCTGTTGGTCTTCACTGCTTCTCAGCTGAACAATCATCTCATTTCTACTCAAGGACAGTATTAACATCTTCTTCCAACTTTTAATCACCCTAAAAAGGGTATTTAAAGATTGTTACTCGTTAATGTGAGTAACAATTCTCTGGAAACCAGGGAACTGCAAAGGTCATCACACTGTCTATATCTGGGTTACACAGACCTGCCCAGTCAATTACTTTGCATACTCAGATGCTATGCTGTCTGATGCGAAATGGAATTTTCACAAACACAATTCTGGTTGACTATTAAAAGAGAGGGGGAAAAAACAACCTAGCCAACCCACCAGGATACTAAACACATAAAAATCTTTCTAAGCTTTTACTTCTCGAGCCAAGCTTGAAGTAGAAAGTAGTAGGCCTTTGTAAGAAGCTTTACATTTCTCCAATTCTAGGTGATAAAAGGCAAAAACTTTCACTTGAAGATCTTGACAAAGTAAGTCAATTCTTCCTCCTACTATTTAGAAATCTCTTAGCTGAAGCCTTTTATCAGCTGACTGCTTCTAAGTGCCAGAGCTTCAACAGGAGAGGTTTTCAGTCCCTTTGCTATGCTTCTATATCTTCCTTGGCTTAAATGAGAGTCCTCTCATACTGAGTGATTCACCTTTCACCTAAAAGTCACAACCCCATCAAATTTTCACTGTCAAATCAATAGTCTTTAATTTGGCAAAGGGAGGGGGCTGATTTTATTAGTGTAGGATACTCTCTGGGTGGAAACTCTCTTTAATTATGCAGATCTGAAATGGGCAATTTATGGTCTAAGAATTTTGCCAAAGTTAAGGAGGTATCAATTGATTTGGCCATGGTCATCAGCCAGTACATATAAAACCCAGGACTTAACACAAGGTCTTCTTGGCCCCAAGGCTACCTCTCTTTTCACTATACCATACTACCTCTCCTAAAGGTCATCATTTTAAAAATATTTATTTTTAACATTCATTTTCTAAATTTTGAGTTCCATCTTTCTCCCTTCCTGTTGCCCTTCTCCCACCTATTGAGAAGACAAGCAACATTATATAAATTATACATGTGAAGTCATCCAAAACTCATTTCCATATTAGCCATGTTGCAAAAAAGCAAGACAAAGAAAGAGAATGAAAAAAAAAACCCAGCATGTTTCAATTTGCACACAGTCTTCATCAGTTCTCTCTCTGGAAGTGAAAAATATTTTTTATCATAAGGCCTTTGTAATTGTCTTGGATAATTGTATTGGTCAGAGTAGCTAAGTCTTTCACAGTTGACCATCTTTATAATATTGCTGTTACTATGTTCTCCTAGTTCTTCTTACTTTACTTTGCATCAGTTCATGTAAATCTTCCCAGGTTTTTTTCTGAAACCATCCCTCTCATCACTTCTTATAGCACAATAGTATTCTGTCATGAATGTGTGTATATCTGTATGTATATATACATGTATATCTATATATGTATATGTATGTATATATGTATATAAGTTAATATATGTATATATGTGTGCTGCTAAAAATCTTTTTGTATGTATAGGTCCTTTTCCTTTTTCTTTGATCTCTTTGAGATGAAGACCTAATAATGATATTACTGGGTCAAAGGGTATACACAATTCAAAATTGTTCTCCAGAATTTTTGGTCCAGTTCACAATTTCACCAATAGTGCGTTTAGTGTACTTGTTTTTTCACATCCCCTCCAGCATTCATGATTTTACTTTTCTGTCATGTTAGCCAATCTGATAGGTGTGAAGTGGTATCTCAGAGTCTTTTTAAAAATGCATTTTACTAAACATTAATGATTTAAAGCATATTTTTCATATAATTGATAGCTTTGATTTTTTCTTCTGGAAACTTGAAGAATGACTCTTATTCTTATAAATTTGGTTAAGTTCTTTAAACATTTGAGAAATGATCATAAAGGCCCATATTGCTGAGTAAATATGCTTTTCAAAGGGATCATTCAGCATTATCATCAGGGCAGAGAGCTGAGCATCAAGGATTGCTTCCTTTCTTTTATCCAAGGGAAATGTTCTGAGAGATATCTTTAGACTCTTTTGATTCTCACATAACAATACCATGTCAGTGCATTGTGCCAATTAATCTATATAAAATGTATTTTATTTATCATAATGATTATGTATAGAAAGAATGGGATTTGGATTTTTTCATACATAGACAATTTGTTGAAAAAATATTTTTAAAATCTGTACCAGAAACTTAAAGGAAAATCAGAGAAAGATGAGAACATAGAGAATATTATGTGTCAGATAGAATTTAAAGTATGTCATCGATTTTTGTTTTTTTGCCTCCTTTTCTCATTGGTTCTCTCTATCTACCTATTTATCTTTCCCCCTTTCCCTCTCTTCTCCTCTCCTTTTGTCCTTCTCTTACCTCTTTTCCTCTCTCATCTTTCCCCAACTTCCCTTCCCCATCTCTAAAATATAAACTGGCAGAAGATCAAATCAACAGATGTATCTAAAAAGACACACACACACACACACACACATGCTGTAGTGGAACATGGCTGGCACATAGTATTTGATTTGCTATTTCTTAGTTACCCCTAAGCAAATCCTGTTTTTCTCTCTCTTCTACTGTGTAGATAATTGTTTGGGTTGGAAGAAGCAAGGCCCATATGGCTTCATGATGCTAAAATGCAATATAAGGTAGCCTTCCTTGATAATGTAAAGAAACAGTGATGAAAAACACTATGCGATATTTGAGCAACTTCTCAGAAAAGAGGGGATTAAATTTCTTGTCTTGGCATGAGCAGAAAGGCAGGCAGCATTGTAAATGCAATCAGTAAAGCCTTTGAATGCCTTGGCCTTCCATCATGGAATCCTGCCAGCCAAACAGGACTATTGCTCTCAGAGGGCCTGCCTGGGATGTACGTGTTAAGAGAAAACTTCAAGATTATAGACATAGGGTGTATCAGCATTAAGGAAAAAGCATTAGCACCAAGCAATATAAATTGTTGAAGCAACTGGGATGATCTCAGAACTATTATTAAATATAGAATATGGTGTTTAAGGGAGATAATAAAATCAGATAATAGCCTGGAGAAATCACTGGGAGTCAAAAATAAATCAGCTAGATATAGCTATGTTTTATTGTCTGCCACGATACAGGAAGAATAATAGCTGGGTCTGTAGAATAAATTGGTCAACTTTTGGTAGGTATGAATAGATTCTGAAGATCAGAGAACTGACAGTCTTTATTGTTTAATGTCAACCAAGTGATAGAGTGCTGGAAATCTTGTGTTCAAATTCTGCTTCATATGGTTATTAGCTTTGTGACCTATAGAAAATAATTCATTATATCTTGGCTTCAGTTATATCATCTGTGAAATGACTTTAATGACAATACCTACTTCAAATACTTACCATGGTAATCAAATGAAATAATATGTGAAGAATTTTGCGAATCTTAAGGTGCTGCATGCATGCTACTTATAACTATTATTAAGAAAAATAATAAATAATAAAAATAATAATTTTAAAAGGCTCCTGGTGAAGAGTTTAAAAGTCAGATCAAAAATGTTTAGTACCTAACAGAAAGACTTTCCAATAATTTTAGATGGTCTGTAAAGGAATTGATTTTTTTTTAATGTCAGAGAAATGTTAAGATCATTCTTTTATCTGAGATTTTGAAAAGGAAGTCAGCTCAATACTGAAGGGAGAGTCAAGAATATAATTCTGATTATGAGACCAAAAATCACACAGTTGGAAGGGACCTCAAATTCTCTCTAATCTAAAATTTACTGTATTTAACAAGAAGTCCCATTACAATTCCATCCATCCTTTGTTTGAAACTCTCTGGTGAGGAGGAAGGGCTCATGAACAACTCAAGTTATAAACCGGTCTTTCTTTATATCTTACTGACATATGTCTATCTGAAATGTCCTCACATTGGTCTTAGTTATCCCTCCTGGGTCAAGAAAAAGCAAGTTTAATCTCTTTCCCTTGGCAACCCCACAAATACTACATGACTAGAATCATGTACTAAGTCTCCTTAAGGATGAATGTCAACAGATTTTCTTATGGTATACTCTCCAGCTCTATCACCGTCCTGTTAATTTTGATGAGTGGGAAAAATGGAACATGTAAAGAGACAAATATAATTGCCTAGGAAACTATCGTGCCTTGATTGACAAGAGCACATTGCAAGGATAGAAATGAGAGCCTACAAATGATAACAAATATGAAACAAAATGCTAAGGATGATGATTCTTAGACACTTCAAAGTATACATGATTCCATTAGTGTGGATTTTCCCTCCACAGTCTAGAAGACTGAGTTAGTCTGACAAAAGCAATTCATTGGTAACCAACTTTCTGAACATGGTGTTGTTGGTCTTTGGATGGTAATCATGGGGCCATTTATTGCTGTAGTCCTAGCCAGGAGTACATTGCTGTTAGTAAGCACAACCAAAACTTGCATTCCACTGTCATTATCTTTTGAGAACCCAGGTCAATGTTCTGCTGCAATGAAGGCATCCGAGTAAGACTTTAGTGGGGAATAAATATCAACAAGGGTGTTTCGCAAGCTGAGAACAGTTATAACAGTAAATACTCAAATATCATTTTCATATTTGCAAAGCATTTTGCATACATTATCTCATTTCAGCCCCAAACAATCTTGTGGGGTAAGGGATGACCCTGTTCTTACAAATTAGGAAGATTTATGCTCAGAGTTTAAGTACCCAAGTTCTCACAGTCAATAGTAACTGAGGTAGCAATCTAAGCATTTGAACCCATGCATTTCCAATTGCAAGTCAAATGTTCTATCTTACACAGCCTGTCTTATTGTTCAGTTGAATCTGACTCTTGGTGACCTCATGAACCATACTGTTCATGAGATTTTCTGGGCAGGGATATTAGAGTGGGTTTATCATTTCCTCCTCCAGTGAATTAAGGCAAACAGAGGTTAAGTGACTTGCAGAGGGTCACATTGCTAGGAAGTGTTTGAGGCCTTATTTGAATTCAGGTCTTTCTTACTTTAGGTCCAGCATTCTATCTATCCACTGAGCCATCTAGCTACTCTAACACAACAATACTTCTACATAAAAGAAAAAGAAAGAAATTAACCTACTCCTTGGTATAGACAGGACCATGGTAACAGATGACAGAGAGAAAACAGAACTACTAAGTCTGGTTTTTATTAAGTTTTCTTTATAAAAAAGAATGATCATAAAAACATCAGACAAAGCCCAGATCTGCATGGTCTGACTTGAGGATTTTAGTGAGCCAGACCTATATGGGAATAGGCCCTGGGACCTCCACCATTCATTTGGCCAAGGTGCAAAGAACAGAGACTCCTATTTAAATTAAGAAGACCTAAAAGCCCACATAGCTAGAGGGACAGCAAGAATAGTCCTAGATTGCATCAGTAAATTCAAACTACATTTGAAGAACTTGAATATATGATTGCTAAAACCCTAACAAGGGTGAATGAAGAATCATTGATGATGAGAGGTTACCTCAGGTCTGGAGACAGGCCAAATTATTTTTTTCCTATAAAAAAGAAAGAGATTAGGTTTGCAAACTCTAATGAGTTTGACATTAAGTTTTTAGAAAATTCTAGAATAAATAGTTTAAAGGGATAGTTTATGACAACTTAGTAAAAAAATTATCACCAAAAGTCTGCATGGGTTTTTTGAGAACAAACCATGTCAATGTAAATTACATTTTCTCTCTTAATCTTAAAATTGGCAATTCAGATAATTAAAGGATAATTAGATGAGCAATCCAGAGGAATGTCATAGCTGTCACATTTCTGTATGTTAGCAAGAAAATTGATCAAGTATCTCACAGGGAAAAATATGGAGAGATTTGAACCAGATAAGAGTATAATTACATGGATTCATAGCTGATTGACCGGACTCATCATGTGGATTAATGTTGGCTTAAAGAGTGGTCCTTCAAGAAATATTTATGAAACTCTTGTCTCCCAGATACTGTCCTCAGTGCTGCTGACACGAAGAAAGACAAAAACGCAATCCCTGTGCTCAAGCACCCATTCTATTGTACAATACAAAATATGGAAGCTAGAAATAAAAGATCATCTCAAACTTTCTATTGCAATCCTGTCAGGCCCCATCCTATTCTGTTTAATATTTTCATCAGTGACTTTGAAGACAGGGGTGACATTCTTACTAAATTTGCAGGTATCAAGAAATTAAGTAAATTCATATTTTCAATGAAAGAATTAATCTCTAATGAAACTGAAAACCTAGAACAAATGGGAAGAATACAGGAAGATGAAAGAGAAAAATGATAGACATTCTTATACTTGGGTTCTGAAAACTAGTTGAACAAGTACAAGATGGAGAAGAGAATTATATATTCAAAAGAGCTGGAGGGTGGAGTATTGAAAGTTTTATGTGTTAAAAAAAAAAAACAAAACTGCACTGGGATCCTAGGTTGTACAAAAAGGAATATTGTGTTGTGTCCAGAACCAGGAAATCACTTTTTTGAAGTACGTTGACAAGCTGGAGTGTGTCCAGAAGAGTACAAAAGGGTGATGATGATGATAGAACTCTATATATTACTGAGACAACTGGTGATTGTTAGCCAACAGAAAAAAAATCGTGTGTGTGTGTGTGTGTGTGTGTGTGTGTGTGTGTGTGTGTGTGTGTGTAAGAAGGAGTAGGAGGAAATAATAGTGGCCTTTAAGTGATTGAAGGGTTGTTAATGTAATTCTGATAAAATTTATTAACTTTACTAGTAGAGTGGAAGGGTGCCTACAGCAAGATTTCTTAACAATTAGAGATATTCGTAGGTGGAATCGGGTATCTCTAAAAGTATTGAGTAACTCAGTAGTTTTCATTGCTATGCTATGTAACTGCTTATTAGAAACTTTGGAAGTGGAAGGTATGCTTCAATTAAAGGGTTGCATAAGATAATTGCTGAGGTCCTTTCCAATTGTAGTATTCTATGATTTTAAGAGTTTTGGAAAAAAATTATAAAGCAATAGATGATATTCAAGAATATTTTAAAAACTTAATAATACTTGCTGAATTCTTTATGGTCTTTTATTTTACAAGGTATTTCTAAGGAAAATTTAAAGACATTAGATTTCTTAAAAGGGGAGGAAGGGGATGTTAAATAGGGAAGTATGAGGTCACCTTTACTTTCTCCCTCTATCAGTTTTGCTGTTTAATATTCATGCTAAATTTCATTATTTAAAATAAAGGAATATGGTAATATATACGATGCTATAATTAGCCCATTAACACCTTAAAACAATTTTGTAATCAAATTAATCCTACCATTTTTCTCTTTGAGAACAAGATAAAGATGTTTTCAAACCATGAGACCTCTTATCTCTTTTGGAAAGGCCAAGCAAAGTTCAGGATACAGATTCTGCTGCTGGGTTCTTAGCTGGGTTATAGCCCAGAGAGACAGAAGAGGCATGTGGCAATGTCCTGTTTTAGCTAATTATTCTTTCTTAATAGATTAGGAAGATTTGTAAAAATGGTGTAAAAGAGCACTCTGGATTTTGACACCTAGGGTCAAAGTTCAAATTGTCCCACTCTGGTCATAGTTCTGTAATCAATTTGTTACCAGAGAATAAAGTACTCCCTTGAAAGATGGAGTCAGACAGCTAAACTTGCTTCTCCAAAGTGTCTATGAAAGTTAAACAGAAATTGGCTGCATTGTGTTTATAGTCAAATTTACTTCCACAAGATCCAGCTGGCTGGCATATTGAATAAAATACTCAACCTGTAGTCAGGAAGAGGTGAGTTCAAATATGACAACAGACAGTCACCAACTGTGGGACTCTAAGAAAGCCACTTAATTTCTTTCTGCTTCAGTTTCCTCAGCTGTAAAATGGGGGTAGTAATGGCACAATAGTTGTTGTGCAGAATAAATGAGATAATATTTGCAAAACGCTTAGTGTCTGACATATAAGTGCTTAATAAATGCCTATTTCCTTCCTTCCTTCTTTCCTTTCTTTTTCTTCCTTCCCTTTCTTTCTTTGTGTTCTGTCTCCCTCCTTTCTTTCCTTCTTCCCTCTAATTTTCCTATCTATTGCTTATGAAAATTTTACTACTTTGTCTTTATTCCTCTGAGGACATTATTAGCTTACCAAATACCTAATTTGATTAACTTATACTGTAGTATGTTTGTATTCTACTTTTGGAGTACAGAGTTATTGTAGATAAAAGCTTAATGTTCTGTTCTCCCCACTGGTAGCCTTGTATTATCATTCACTGCTATTAAACTTCTTGGGTATCACTGGATTGGTCTCCATTTCAAATATTCATAAAATTAAACCCAGAACAATCCAAATCCATCATGTTTATTGATTTTGTGTTGGAATGTTAAGTATAACACTTTGTTACCAATTGCCATTAAAGCCATTAGTGATAGATGAAGCTACTTATAGTTTCACTGCATCAATCTTGAAAGTAAGCAGTATCCTACTTCTTCCAAGCAGATAGATGAGTCTCTGGAAAGGAGGTGGTGTACAGTGGGGTTAGGGTGCTGAGCTTCATCAATGTAGAGAATGTGTTGTTGATTGGGCAACCAGGGACCCTGCACTTCCTAGGTTATTTCGGTTTCTGTCGTATGGATTTAAGCAATTGAACAGAGATGTAAATCTTAAAATAGCCCCCACCAGGTCATCCTGAACATAGCTATTTAAGTTGCAGTGCTCAGATATGAGAAGGAGGGTAGTATGTGCCAGGGGAATGGGATCAGAACTGGCTTGCCACTGGGCTCTTGAAGATCACTTCCTATATACTGATAAGAAGTCTCACTCTTGGATGTTAGGTAAGTAGGAGAAAGGAATGGATGGAAGAAATTTTAGACCTTGGATAAAACTTTGAATAGTTTGGGCAAATTTGATTATCAGGTCTTAAAGTTCAGTGACTAGATTACAATAATTTTTTTGTATAACCTCATGCACAATTAAACACTTAATAGAATCAGTTTGGATAATACCTTTTAAAACATTCAAAATCTGGGCTATATAACAAAGAAAATAATTTAAGTTTGTTAACTCTGTTTCCATGGAAATGGGAGTCTGGGAGTGTCTTAAAGGGCAAATCACCAAAATAATATATTATTAGAACAATAGCATTATTAAAATAGAAAATCTGCAAACATAGAACATACGTATTTATACATATGTGTCTACACATACATATAAATATATGTACGTATATGTGAATTTGGCTTATTCTGATTTAGATTTGTGTCTTTAAAAGAACTTGACAAAAAAAAATGCACTCTGGATCATCTTAAGCTCACTTTCCTTTACATTCCTTCCCCCTTAGGTCCCACCTACACATTCCTGAAATTAGGCATCTGATTGTCATTACAGTACACTGGTCCATTATTACCAACACCCATCACCACCAACACCCTAGTTCCACTTTTGGCAGTCTCCTGTATGTCTACTTTTTTCTTTCTTCCTGATGAGTGGGGAGTATGGTTCTGGTAGAATGGCTGGTCACAAGACTTGGGAGAGGAATCTGGCATACACCCTGACAACCTGAAAGGTTGGCTATAAGAAGACTCTATCTCTTGCTCCAAAACCCTGGACCTTGACTTCCCATCATTGGCTCCATCTGTTGCCATTTAAAATATTCCATTTAATGGCTGCACATCAACTTTGTTTTGTCTCAAGCTCATTATATAACATAATTTCCACTGTGAGAAAATGTTCTGTTTCTAAGCTGAGGTGAAGAGTTATGATATTTGGCCATGTGTTTAGTGTGGGGGTGGGGTGGGGAATGGTTCAATTATGATGTGCAGTTTCTGAAATAGGAAAATTGGCTACCAAAAGCATCAAACTTTCTTTTCCACTTCTTCCTACATGCACTCAGGCCACCCCCTCTCTCTTTCATAGATAACTGTTGTTTTTCTCCCCAATCAATCAATCAGCAAGCATTCATTAAAGTCTTACTATGTGCCAGATACTATTTTTAGTCCTAGGTTTACCAGAAAAAAAATAAAAAGGCAAAACCCTCCCTGACCTCAAGAAGCTTACTTTTTTTTTTTCCAATGTCAATTGTGTTACTCACTTTATTCCTCCAGGAAACAAGGAGGAAAGGAGAGTACAATGTCATAATTAAATTTTTTAAACAAAGTTTCACAAACTTGGAATTTCTATGGACATTAGGAATACATCAATTATCTTAGAACCCTCTACATTCATTAAAAAAGAGTCACATTTACATCTTAGTTAAACATTATATACTGATAAAGAGTGTATGCACTTGGAGGCTGAAAGGGAGGAAAGTATTTTTCTTGACTCTTACCTCCAGAGTTGTATGGACAGTTGGAATTTGCTAGCTAGGAACATCTTCCATTTTCTAAAGAATAAATTGGCATTCTTGTTTTCAAATCAAAATTGTGTGTGTTAGATTGGAATTAGTTTTATCTTGCTTGAGCTGAAGTTATCACTGTTTCTTATTGTTTGATTCATTATTACCTTGACTTGCTGATATTGCCATGAAAATTATGTCCTTTGAAACATGACTATTTAGAAAAACAGTATTCAGAGGTACCACATCTCAGCAGTCAGATTGGCTAAGATGACAAAACAGGAAAATGACAAATGCTGGAGAGGATGTGGAAAAATTGGAACACTAATGCATTGTGGGTAGAGTTGTGAACTGATACAACCATTCTGGAGAGCAATCTGGAGCTATGCCCAAAGGGCTATAAATAATTGCATACCCTTTGACCCAGCAATACCACTTTTGGGGTTATATCCCAAAGAGATCACAGAAGTGGGAAAAAGACCCATATGTACAAAAATATTTATTGCAGCTCTCTTTGTGGTGGCAAAAAACTGGAAATATAGGGGATGCCCATCAATTGGGGAATGGCTGAACAAGTTATGGTATATGAATATAATGGAATACTACTGTGTTA